>JAOTON010002061.1:0-190000 GCA_034440635.1 Lepas anatifera | reverse complement strand
AAAATGTACCTGTACTGACACTAGTTTTGAACCCATTTTCTCCTACCAGACTTCCTGACGAAAAAGCTGCGGTTGGGCGTACCAGAAATCAAGGCGATAGCAAGATCTAAGCTCAATGACGAAGCAAAGCTGAAAGAAATGAGAGAAGTAAACGGACGCATGTGAAAGCGAGAAGCAATCAGCAGAAGATGCATTCAATGCTATAATAATAATACGGAATAATTCCCCGGAATGTACAGGGAATGACTACCGTGCATGCGTGTGCGGAAATTGTGGCATTTTTGCGTGTGTGTTGTACTAAGCATAGAAATATACGTTCATTAATGTGCTATTTTTGAATGTACATGATTCTGCTACAGAATGTGCATGATTCTCCTACAGAGCGTATGTACATGATTCTGCTTCAGAATTCATATAATTCTTAAAAAGATCTCCTATGCAAGATCTTGTAAGAATGTACATGAGTCTGCTTCAGATTCTTGCAAGATCTTGCAAGATCTCCTAAACAAGATCTAAGAATTTACATGATTCTGCTACAGATTCTTGCAAGATCTTGCAAGATCTCCTAAACAAGATCTTCTAAGAATGTACATGATTCTGCTTCAGATTCTTGCAAGATTCTTGCAAAATTCTTGCAAGACCTTTCAAGATGTCCCCTAAACAAGATCTTCTAAGAATGTACATGATTCTGCTTCAGATTCTTGTAAGATTCTTGCAAGATCTTGCAAGATCTCCTATACAAGATCTTGTAAGAAAATGTCCGAATTTCTCACAAAGATTTTTGTACAATTGTACAAGACAATCTTGCAAGATTTTTTTCACCTGGGAAGGTGAACTTATCCGATTGAAACTCATCACATAATGGGCCCACCGAGCTCTCTAAAATATGTTCCGGTATTTTTGACATCGATGAATTAAGGTCAGTTACGATCCATGACCTCTCCTTTGGAAAACATGGGAACATATTTTTGTTACTGAATAACTCAGTAACAGATGATGATAAAGCGTTTATTTTAATTGCATCAGAATCGCCTAGTCTTTGCAGTTCTAATGAAATGCATTTTAAATAATTTGACCTTGACGTGACCTCAGGTCAGGTCAAATCCTTGATTTGACCTAGGAAGGTCATATCATATCTCATTCGATTCCGCTTTCTGCGAGGATTCATATAGTTTAATCCGTTTTGCTCTATCTTTACTTGTTCAGATTAATGACCGAAAACCTTCATTGACATGTTATCCCTACTACGGCATGTTTTGACCTCTCGTTACCTTAAATGTGACCTGACAAAAAAATGTTCCAAATATTTCCGATGGAGAAGTGGATGGCCTACCCAACACCTTTTACCGTTTTTCGCTACCTACCGTGGTTCTCGAGATCTTAGGGGGGGGCGGGTACCCGCCCCGCCCCGACAAAGCGAAGGTGGAGGCGGGTACCCGTCCCCCCTAAGATCTCGAAAACCACGCTAGGTAGCGAAAAACGGTAAACGGTGTTGGGTAGCCCATCCACTTCTCCATCGGAAATATTTGAAACATTTTTTGTCAGGTCACATTTAAGGTCACTAGAGGTCAAAATATGCTGCCATAGGGATAACATAGTAAAGATAGAGCAAAACAATTTAGACCATTGGAATCCTTGCAGCAAGCAGAATCGAGGGATATATATATATATATATATATATATATATATATATTATATATAATATGAACTGGCTAGGCCAAATCAAGGATTTGACCTGACCTGAGGATAGGTCAATATCAAATTAGATAAATTAATTAGAGCTGCAAAGACAAGGCAACTCTAATGCACTTAAAATAAACGCTCCATCATCATTCGTTACTAAAGTATTCAGTTAAAACAATTATTCCCATGTATCTCCAATGGGAGGTCATGGCTCGTACCTGACCTTAGGTCATCGATATGAAAATACCGGAACATGTTTTAGAGAGCTCGATGGGCTGATTGTGTGAGGAGTTTCAATCAGATAAGTTCACTCTATTCCTACTCATGCTATCTTAAACTTTTGGAGGTCAGGTGACTTGACCTGTACTGGTGACCTGACCTGAGATGACCTAATCCTTAAAATTTGGACAAAAGTTGTAAAATTGATGAGAGAAAATGTATGTCAAGTACGGCGGCGCGTAGTGTCGCCGTTTTTATGCTCCCCCCGTCAATGCGCGTGTTAAAATTGCATGGTATTCGGGCCCATCAATAAAATCTAAACTCGTTGGTCGAACGAACGTTCGACCAACCTAGGGATTAAGATTGCATGGTATTTGAGCCCATCACTAAAATCTAAACTCGTTAGGTCAGCGCTTAGCCCTCCTCAATGTCCTTCTGGTAATAAGCGATGTCACACATGCGAAAACGGCTTGAGGGTAACATGCAGTATCAAGAACGGAATTTACAAAATCTCGTGTCGTTCCTGTGCCTCCGAATTTTACATCGGTGAAAGTTCACGTCCTGTAAGGGAAAGGTTTAATGAACACCTGAGTGATGCCCGTCTTCGACGTCTAAATACACCCTTAGGCAGGGGTGGAGATCTCGTTTCAAACCAGGGGGGTTCCGGTCCAGTCGGGGCCGCATGAGTGGATGTTTTTTGTGAGAAAATGAAGACACTATAATTCAGGCAATGCCTATAAATACCGTATGAAACCTTATGATGGTAGGATTTTTACACGAGCCGGATCATGCCTTCCTCGGGAGGTAAAACCGACATGTACATACATTTCAACACACTTCGAGCATTCAATCATATTTTTTCCGGAAACTCAAAATGAGATACGGATTCAAACCTCTGCCGTTGACTCGGTCTTTGAAAGTATAGCGATTATAACGTACTGTGCGCTTTTTAATCTGGTCCTCAATGAAAACGTGTTAGCAGTAGACAAAATTTTTGGGGTTATCGAACAAATGCCAGGGCATATGCGTCGCCAACCTTCCCTGTTGGAAGGGTTTCTCGGGAGCCAGCTCCCTTGTTCAGGGCCGCCGGGCAACCCGGGTCGGCGAATGGAGCCAGCACGCACCACCCACACCGCGCCCCCTAGCAGTAGACAACATCAGCGTTTGAAATAAGATACTTTTCAATGCTCAAGTCTAGCGTATTACCCTCCTGAGAAGTCTTATGACCCATTTGATTCCATTTGGTGCATCATTTTTCCCAAAACGATTATTACGATGTAAATATTTTGATGTTAGGTATATTAAATCAGCCATACTACAATAAGGCAATAGCTGAATCCAGTATGCTGTTTCCGCAAAATTTGCACATTTTCTGCGCTCTTTCTCCCCCTCTCTCACTCATTTTATGCTCTTTTTCCTACAATTTCAGGAATAGAAACTGCACCAAACATAAAAGAAAATATTATAAGATACAAATATGCCACAAAAATTCGTTCCTTGAATGTGTGCAGAATTCAATAGTTTATTTCTGAAATAGCATCAATACTGAAATCATTAAAGCGAATAACAAAGAGCAGGCCTCCTCCAAACACCAATTACAACCACAATTTCTTTCCGATACATGACTGTGGGTAAATACGCCCAATTTTAGCACCCAGGGGCCCTTCACTTGTTCAGGGATCCCGAGATCAAGCCAGAAACCTTCTTAATTCCTCTCAAGGGTCCTAGGCTAGCTCACGACTCCCTTTGACATTTTCCTCAGGGGGCCCTTTTTAGCTCAGGGGCCCAAACCAGCTTAAACCCCAATATCACTCCAGTAAGCTCCTGTGCAATGCCCTTCCAAGGACCCAAAACAGCCCAGAGGCATTTTGCGAAACTCTCTCTCTCAAGAGTTCCAGTGTCAATTCAGGATACTCAGGCCAACACACTCAGCTCAGGAAGCCTATAAAAACTAAGAGGGCCAGACCAGCTGGGTGTCTCGACGAACTCATGAAGCCCCAGATAAGCACAAAGGGGCCGCAAACAAGCCAAAGGGGCCCATACGTTAAACGGACCCGATACTAACCCAGGGGCATTTGTAGGCTCAAGGGACACTAATCTAGCGAGGGGCCATAAAACCGAGTCTAAAACCTCGTATGCATTTCCTCTCAGTGGCCCTTACCAGCTAAGGTGATTCCAAACCAGGTTGTGTCCCAAGACAAAGTCAGTAAGCTCCTGCGTAATACTCTCCGAGAGTAACAGATCAGTCCGGGGACCCCTTGCCAAAATCTCATGGGACCCAATATTAGCCGAGAGGGGCCATACCAGTTAGGGGAGAGGGGGAGATCTGGGACAGGGGAGAAGTAGGACAGAGCTGTTTGCTCCGCCAGCTGCCGGTTTTCTCGATTATTTTTTGCTGGCCCCTCTTCTGTCATACTGCTCGCACATCACCATGGTGATACTTCCCCTTTCGTCTGGCGGTGGTCACAATACGCGAGTGCCAGCAAAAAAGTGTCTTTCTGAGGGTATGTTAAGTTGTTTTGCGTGATTTTTTGAACTGTGATGTGGCTGTTATCGCGCTTTTGTATTTCTGTACACTATGCAGACGTAATGCCCTGAAATATATAACATTGGGATTGATAGAATTCCGGTGCAGGAAGACTTTGTTAAAAATGGCTACCTGGGGAGAAGTGGCACTCAGTGTCCCAGTTCTCCCCGCAATGTCCCACTTCCCCCAAATGTAGATTATATGTATTGCGATTGATTTTAGTCTCGGGAAGACGGTTATTATGTACTTGTTTAGGAGCGTTGGATTTGTAAAATTATCATATTTTTCTAAGGTATTATCTTTAATTATAGTTATTTATCCTCATCACACACATTAAAATCATAGGGGCCTTACCTTTTCACGCTGAAATTTAAAATCCACCTAGCATTTCATTTTTATTAAGATAACATTTAATATTTTGTTATAACACCACGTGTCATGCGTTTGTATAGGTATTTTGAAGAGTGGATTCATGCGGGACGTGCAATGGGCTGGGACAGGCTGAGCGTGTGTGCCGTGCACGGATGCCATCCATGGTCAAATTTCGTAGGTTTTTTACCTGTATCGTGACTGAAGTGATGTGGGGCCGAATGGTCAGGTGAACTATGTTTCTCTGTGACCATATTACAAAGATGTGGAAATATGTCTCGTTCTCCTCCGGCTATGGTGGAATTTGACGTATATGTTCATATACCACGAAGATTCAAGGCGTGTGTTGAATTTATGCTAACCCTCACCCCAGCGGGCCATCGATTGCCTCCTAAGAATTTTCAAAATAACAGAAGAAACGACGTGACGCAGCACTGCGGTTGAGATGTCTTCCTCTAACCCCATCATTTCCCACTATTCCTGAAGTTTTTTTACCCTAGGCCACACTAGATCAGGTGACCAGACAAGGTCAACCAAGGCCACCTCACTTCAAAATTTGAGCTCAACTATAGCTAAATTTCTAAGCCGATTGATTTGAAACTTTCTATACTTGATGACCCCTCCAGGGTCTAATCCTTTCAGGGGCCCTAGACCAGTGCATGGCCCCTGAGCCAGCTCAGGGTCTAAGGCTGGGCCTGTAAGCTGATGTGTAATATCCTCTCACGGTCCCAGAACAGTCCAGGGGCTACCTGCAAATCTCCCTCTCTGGCGGCTGACAACCAACTCAGGGGACCCAACACCAGCTGATACCAGTTAACGGGTTCCGACAAGCTCAGGGCGCTGCAGTGCCAACACATGGGTTTCAAGATCAGTGTCGGGGCCTGGTTATCTAAAGGGGCCCAGATCAGCTGAGGGGCTCAATATCACGTCAGAGGACCCACCAACAATTCAGAGGACCCAGGCCTGTTCAGGGACCCCAAAGCCACTCAAGGGGTTCAGAAAAAGAGGACGATACTGAGGGGCCTCAAGCTCAAGTCTAGAAACTCCTGTGCACAAGTTTCTCAAGGGCCCCCAGAACAGTTCAGGGGCCCCAAGTAAAGCTCCATCTCAGTAGGCATAAAACCAACTCAGGTCCAGATCATCTCATGGGTTCCAGAACATCTCAGGGGTCCCAAAAACATCGGAGGGTACCATTAGCATACCAATTACCCTAGAAAACATCACATACAAATTTAGGAGGGTAAGATAAGATAAAAAGCCCCAACGAGCTCAGGGGTCCCAGTGTCGACTCACGGTTCCATATCAGCCCATGTGTCTTAAGATAAGCAGGCCCCAGAACAGCCCAAGGGCGCCTGCGAAACTTTGATCTCAGGAAGCACAAATTCAACTCAAAGGTGCAGGCCAGCTCGGGGGTCCGAGGAACAGCTGAAGTTCAGGGGCAAAGGACCAGATAAGGGGCCCACTATGAGCTCAGGGGCTCCTGTCCCAACTCTTCGGGGTCCAGTTTAGCCCAGGGTTCTCAAGATCACTGCAGGGGATCCAACCATATAAAAAGCCCAGACCAGCTACGGGGCCAGACCAGCTCAAGGGCCAAAACAAGTTGGAGGTCTTAGTCTACTTCAGGGACCGCAGACCGGCTTAACTTCACGGGATCCCAAAACTGCTCAGGGGGGGTTGTTCCAACAGCTATCGTTATTATTATTTTTTGCTCTACCACAATAGGAGCCGAGCTCAAAAGGGAAGGGGGTGTTTGAACACTACCCCACCAGGGCGAAGGTGGCTCGGAGTCCCAACGCACACAGTCATAACGGCCGTTCGGAATAGGCCAAAATTCCTATCTCAGCAAAGAAGGATCGGATTGCTTCGAAATTGGGTGCATCTGAAAGCTTATCAAATTTTGAGTTTTCAGAGCTATCTGAGTGATCCACAACACCCCCACCTGCCGACTTTGAAGAGGACTTTCAAAAAATTTTTTAAGTCATATCCAACGTTGGGTGTTACCGGCTAGTCTGAATAACTTTTTAAGTCATATCCAACGTTGGGTGTTACCGGCTAGTCTGAATAACTTAGACATTTTGAAAACATACAACCTTCAGGCAATTCATTTCTTAAATACATATTTCCCTTAACACGCGCACTGACGGGGGGCGGGTACCCAACCCCCACCCCCACGGGTTTTCAGAGGCAGCATAAAAATGGCGGCACGTAGCGCCACCGTACTTGCTATACCTTTTCTTATCATTTGTACAACTTTTGTCAAAATTCTAAAAGTCAGGTCATCTCAGGTCACCAGTGCAGGTCAAGTGACCTTACCTCAAAAAACGTTTAAGATAGCATAAGTCGGAACAGGGTGAACTTATCAGATTGAAACTCAGATCATATAATGGTCCCACTGAGTTCTCTAAAATATGTTTGGGTATTTTTTATATCGATGACCTAAGGTCAGTACCGAGCCATGACCTCTCAATTGGAAATACATGGAAAAATTGTTTTAACTGAATAACTTGGCAATGATTGGTGATGGAGCGTTTATTTTAGCTGCATTAGATTTGTCTTGTCTCTGCAGTTCTAATGATGTGCATTTTCTCTAATTTGACCTTGAACAACTGACCTCTGGTCAGGTCAAATCCTTGTTTTAACCTAGCAAGTTCATATTATATATCATTCGATTTGGCTTGCGGCAAGGATTCATGCAATTCCAGTTATTTTGCTCTATCTTTACTTGTTTAGATGAAATGACCCAAAACCTTTATTTGCATTTTATCCCTATGACGGCATGTTTTGACCTCTAGTGACCTCAAATATGACCTGACAAAAAATGGTTCAAATATTTTCGATGGAGAATTAGATGGGCTACCCATCAAGGTTCACCATTTTTTTTGCTACCTAGCGTGGTCCTCGAGATCTTAGGGGAGGGAGGTACCCGCCACCCCCGTCAAAGCGAAGGTGGCCCAGACCCACCAATGCACGTGTTTAAACAACATTGCAGCTATTGTAATAGTAACGTGGCCAGAATGGAGTGGGCGGGAAAGGAATGGGGTGCTAGGCCATACCCTATTCCCAGTATTCAACTCTTCTCTTGTTTCGACATACGGTTGATTTCAGCTAGCGCTGGACGCTCTCTCATGTTTCTCTTTACACATATCTGTCTGATTAAGCATATGTGGATGCTTAAGTGCTATTAATAGTATCGATATGGCTGCATGTAGCCAGAGGCTAACTGATTAAAAGAGTCGAAATATTATGTAATCAATGAGACCACACTTCATGCATCCCCCGTATTCAAGATAAGTTCGACCTAAGTTTAATCAGGAGAGAATCACACCTACATATTTTTAAGATTATATGTATTTGGCTGTGCCGTTCCGAGCTGTTTTGGCTGCAATGCTCCTTATTAGCGAGACACAGGCGTACCTACGCGTGGTAACCACAAATCAAATAACTTGCGGAATGACCGGTCGCAATGAAATAATGCATGGTTAGTTTCTGAGGCGTATCATCCCCAGGTGTCCACCAGCTATGTGTATCACCATCGAAACAAAGCGTACCATGAATACCCAGTGAGGTATTGGATAATGAAGGTATATGGACAATATCAACCATCCTATTTCACACGTGTCGAGAAGAGGCAAGTTGAGATCAGTATAAAACTCACAACCAATTTTCCAGATCGTTACTTTGGCGCGCGGGCATGCTAACCTATATACAAAAGTATTTCCACTGAAACGTTGAGACGTGAACCAACAAAGAGAGAAGCAGCGCGTTACAAATGCAATAGGCATGGCTATTTTTCCTCCCACGACTGGGCTGAGGAACATTGGCTTCACTTTCTTCCTCCATTGTATTGGTAGGTAGGTTGCCTTCATTGGACGATACCTGGATGTTAACAGCCAGAAGAGATGGCTGTTTACTCTTAAGCTCACCAAATCGGCGCCCGCACCTATTCCACTGGATCTGCACGTTTTTAAAAACCTTAGCTAGTTCACAGCGTAATGGTGCTTCCTCTGCGGACAACAGTTGTGAGCCTGTCGGGTCACGCACCAATTTAACTCCAATATCTACGGCCCTTTCAGCCCTTCGCTTTTGATACTTTGAGGGCACTCGGTTCTGTATGATATGCCGTGACCATCCCTTTTTTGTTCATGCAGATGACCATATCTAAGGTTACAAGTACTGAGAACAGAACTGGGTAGCTGTAACACCTTCATCATGCAACGGCGACTAGTCAACTGAATCCTAGCCCATTGGAAGTCATTCTCGGATCTATGGAATGTAGACCAAAACAGTCCTAAGCTAAAAAAAAACAGGTAAAGAACCAAGGGAACATAATGATCCCTTTAGTAAACTGTAAAAATCCTCTTCGCCCGTGTTTGAATTGACACCTCAGTATGTTTTCGCTCCCCGCGCGGTGTCCGGCGCGTCCGCTTCAGCCGCGCGGGCGACGCCGCCGCCGTGGCCGCCTGCCCGGCCGGCCGGTGAGGCCTGACATTGAACTGGAAAAATGTCAATATCTCGGCTCTGCACTATCTCCCCCAGTCAAATCTTTTTGGAACTTGTAGGATACGTATGTATCTTCAATCTAACGCCAAATCTGGAATGATGCAGATTGTGGAATTTTTGTTGGCCAACACACATAAAAGTGCAAGAAAAATCATAGCTAGTTGCAAGCCTTTACAAATTGCAACGTCAGGGGTGTTTTGTTGTGAAATATCCACATAAAATATCGTGTTAAGTTTGGGATTTATGTAACAAACTCAATGATGCTAAAAACAAAGCAATAACACAGATATTAAGGGATATACCAAACATCGAAGAGGCATATAATTTGGGCTTCCACGACCTCAAAATACAGAAGCGTACCATCATGGCACTTTAAGACCATGCTGGAAAATATGGGGAGATGGAAAGCGGTTTATTGTATGTTTTTGTGTGCTCTAAACATTTCTCTATCGTGCAAACCTGTTTGCGAGACATTTTTCGGTAACTCCCATTTTGCAATTTTGGCCAATTCCGAACGGCCGTTATGACTGTGTGCAACGGGGCGGGTGTTAACACCAGCCCCTGTGGGTCTCCGAGCCAGACACCTTTGCCATGGTGGGGTGTTCAAACACTCCCTACTCCCTCGAACTCGGTTCCTTTGCGGAATAACGAAAAAGCACGGAAGCTGGTGGATAGCTCATACAAAATCCATGAAGAAACTACATCGATCATTTTTTTGGCTCAGGTTAATATTGGGGTCACGATGGGTCGAAGAAGGCAGTATGTTAGAGAAGGGTTTCTGAGCTTTAGCGTCTGACAGAATTGAATTGTAATTTTTAAGACACCATTTGCTTTCTCTCAGTGGCGGATCCAGGAGCAGCTTTTGGAGGGGGCCAAACCAACGTTTTGGGGGCTAAATTGAGAACAAATCTCATAAACAGTATTTTTAAAGCAGCATTGTTAACATTTGTCCTTTTGAGGGGCAAATACTATTTTAGGCATTGCAGGGGCCACGGCCCCTTTGGCCCCCCCCCACCTTGGATTCACCAGTGCTTTCTCTTGTCACGGGGATCAAATAAAGTATAATATAACCTTATCAGTAACCAGTAACCTATAATAAACCAGTCTTAAGGTCGGTTCCAGGTCACCGTCGGACCTCGTAGAGCCAAGATGCAAATCCATCGACTCGAAATAATGTTCCGCCTTAGAAGCTGAACTGTGCCGTAGTGTCGAGCCTGCAGCTATACTGTGCCAGTGGGTCCAGCATGCAGTCATGTCCCGCCGCAGAAGCTATACTGTGTAGAGGTGGGACTTTTTGGTCCCGCGGTCCCGGCGCCGGGACCAAGTTTGGCCCCGGCGGGACTAAAGCCGGGACCAAAGGCTAGACGCCGGGACTGTGCCGGGACCAGAGCCAGTCTGGACCAAGTGAAATTCATGATAATGGTTTCCACATTTCATCCAAAACTAAGATATGAGACAAAACATAACTGTGACTTTCCAGCAATTAATTGCCTCCTTGATAAAATTTTCCAACTTTATAAGATGAGAAAAGTATCAATTAACTAGATGAAAGAGCAAAAATAATGTTGCACACACCCAGTACAGAACTCAGCTCTCACTAAGTTCCATTCTTTGGAAACCAAATTTTTAGATGCAATTCCTATTCCTTCACTTGACTACAAAGCAACTCAGTGACAACCAAAATACAACCGAAAAATATGGCTACTGGGGTCAAAATCACTTTGAACTGAAGAAAAAAACATGTTTTGCATATAGGTACTGGAAGGCATTGAAACAAAAGCTTGATTGAAAAGAGAATTCTGGAATTGATGATTGGAAATGGCTGTCCCTACCAACCCCACTGTTTCCATTGCCTTAGTTCTCTCTCTCTCTCTCTCTCTCTCTCTCTCTCTCTCTCTCTCTCCTCTCTCTTTCTCTTTAAAAAAACTCAACGATATTTTGAACTACGTCTGCGAGTTATGTCGTGATTAAAACGTGAATGGCTTCAATTTCTTCAACCACATTCAACTACCGCACCACGCCTCGTTGTTGGAGCCAAAAACAAGAAGAAGAATAAGAAGGATAAAAACAACTGTGCGCCATTGTTGTCTTTGAAGACGAAATCAACCTAGTAGAGGCTCAAGCCTCAGTAGCCTCAAGAAAAGGTATTTAAAACGACGTGATAGTGCATCAAATGTTATCTTTATTCTCCTACTAAACGTGATAATTTACTATTTGTCTTTAGTGCGCCGTCTGCGGCTGCTTTAAACCCGCGCCCCACCGGGGGTCCGGCGCCACCTTCGCCCCACCGGGGGCCATCGATGGCCCCCCTCTAACTCCGAAAATATGGGCGTTAGCGCAAATCTGCAAAGTGCAATAGAAAGCTTGCGTGAATTCAGTAAGAAATTACTTCGCATGTTTTAGTGCTCAGGTCAATGGTTTGACCTCCAGAGGTCAAATTAGGTCAAGATCGGCTATTTTCACTCAAATATGCAATGCTTAAGCAAACTGGGCATAACTCTTATGCCCTTAGAGCTATTGAGGTGTGGGAAAGTACATTTGATAGGAAATTGCCAGTACTTTTTTGCTATGGAAACGTAAAGACCTCCCGCCAGTGGTTTGACCGCCAGAGGTCACCTCGTGACCTAATATGACCTGAGGTCACGAAAGGTCAAAAAGTGACCTTGCCGTATATAAAATGAAAGCCAGTGACAAGACAAACACGATGGTGTTTGTTTCACCGCTTTAGCTCAATTAGATCAAAAGTTATTGTCAAAATACTGTTTTTGACCTCTGGTGACCTTGGATGACCTTGAAAAAGTCTAAGGGCAAATATGACCCCTGGGATCCGTGAAAGGGTGTCCAAAAACGTTGTTCTGAGCAGTCTGAGTATTTGCAATCATTTTTGTGGCTTTTATATCATGAAATAGCTTTTCCCCATGCTTTTCCAATGGGAGAGGTCGTCTCGTGACCTGACCTCAGGGCACGAAATCGAAAAAATCCCAGATATACACCTTTTTTTAGGTTTTTTCCTCTATATTTTGCACCATTAGGCATCACAAGTTACATTCATGCATCGTAACATTTTTCACTTTTTCAATACTCTTAGCTTCACCATCTTCACATTCCACGAAAAAATCACAAACCCAGTTTTCCTCATAAGCACTTTCAATCCCACCCCACCCCACCCCTCCCGACCGCACTATTTTTAGGCAGGCATTACCTATACCGCCACATATTGTGTTTGCACTCAGCCTGTCGATGGCATATGGAGCTAGAACCCGTTAGATACACCTGACAAAGGTCCCCAGGTGGCACCGCGCGGAGAGCGCCCGGCGCGGGGCGCCGGGGCATCAATTCCGCCGCCTACCCCGCGCCTCCGGACCCAGGGGGCCCGGCGGCGCGGAGGAGTCCCTGAGTCCACCCGGGCGCACAGTAAATTACTGAGCGCCCAAGCGGACTCCCCTGCGCCCCTGTCCTACGGAAGGGGAGCACTAGTCGCACTTCTCCAAATGCGACCCAACCCCCTCCGTCGGACAGCAGTGTGGCTCCAGACGCGAGGTCAGGAGCCCACAGGGGGAGGCAGGCTCTCGGCGCCAGGCAGCCCCCGCGCAGCGCCACCAAGAGGACTACATTTTGGGTTTGCAAGGTGCTATTCAAAACGATAATCGTAATTCCTCATCAACAAAAGGTCTCCATCTAGATTTAAACTGTTCTAGTCTTCCTTTTCTCTTTGCCATATACAGTTCGATTTTAAACAACCTCAATAAGCGAGAGACGAAGTGATTAACGTCCATATTTCCATCACTGAAGCGCTGAGATACAATAAATTGTTTTGCATTTAGAATTATAAAATTAATAATTGGTGAGGCCTCAATAGATCCGAAAATAATATTTCTCTCGTTCATGTCAAATTTCCATCGTTGTTCTAGCCTTTGATTCATTTTTGACACCAATAGGACCCAAAAGCTACGCACACATTCGCAATTTAAGAAAAAATGTTGAATTGTTTCAATTTCACCACACTGATCACAAAATGGGTCGTCCACAACAGATCGAACGCACAAGTACCGTTTCGTTGGGAAAAATCTGTGCAAGATTCTGAATTGTAAATTTTGTAGTTTAGTAGATTGTGTTATCCTAAATGGTAATGAATATATCTTTTTCCAATTATCGCCAAAATTTATCGCCTCATTTGTCCATCTTATTTGTGCACTTGGTGTGACCTCTCGTAACCATTTGCTGCGAAAGAATTTTGAACTAATAAATTTTATATTAACTTCCTTGCTCTTTATGTGTACAGTTGGTTTCGTGAGTCTATTTTCAGGGCTTCATCTTTCACTCCCAGCAATCCAACGTCTCCATTGTAAAGGTATAGCTTGATACCAACTCATGTATACCAGCCTATTTAACTTAAGTCCAGGGTAACTTTGTTTAAACTGCTCATAGGTATAAGCTTGCCCCTCATTATCGAAAAGATCGTCGACTAAAATAATGTCTCGTCTATAAAGTGCAAGAGAAAAAATAGGCTTTCCACCCACACGGATTGCAACATTATTCCAAATTAATTGCATTCGAACCTCTGTGCCATTGGTAGGTTCCTTCACCGGGAGACATTCTCTCAACCATCTGAGCATTTCTGTATAAAATGAAGAAATTCTCGTAGTTTTTATCCAAATATCGCCTTAATTCATGTGTAGAATGTGCTCGTATTTTAACCCCAACCGGTTCAGAAGTATTCTAGACGACACCAGATCCTTGTTAGCGAATAATTTGCCGAACCATGAAACTCGTATGCTTTTATAAATACTTTCGACATTGGGCGCATTCATGCCTCCACTTGCGATGTCTTGGAAAAGAACATCGCGAGATACTTTAGGTGGTCGCCCTCTCCAGATAAACCTCATAATTTTCGACTGTATCATGTTGAGACATTTCTGGTTAATCGATACAACGGAAGTGATATAAATCAGTCTAGAAATAATGAGAGATTTAGCAATAGTAATTTTTCCCTTTAATGTTAAATCTCGCTGTGACCACTGATTTAGAGTGTTTTGTATTTTCCCCACAATTGGTTGAATGTTATGTTCGTCGCAGTTTTCCGAGGCACTGAATTGTATACCTAGAATTTTGACCTGTTTTGAGGGCGTTGCACCGCAAATTTCGTGACAAGAACACGTGCTAGCACCGAGCCACATGAACTGAGATTTTTCTAGGTTTAGCTGAAGACCTGAAATTTTTCCAAAGTTGTTTATGATCTCAAGTGCGTTTTCGGCTGAATCTGCGTTGTCGACAAAAAGTGTCGTATCATCGATGTATTGAGAGATTTTTGACTCTACTTGTGACACTTTTATCCCTTTAACGTTTTCGGATGCTCGAATTTTGATTGCTAATATTTCTACCACCAGACAAAATAATAAACTAGATGATGGGCACCCTTGCTGTAATCCTCGCGAAGGATTGAACCAATGTGATGTATAGCCGTTGTTAATGATTGCAAGTTCAGTGTCTTTATGCAAAAGCTGAATCCACTGGATGAAAAGCGAACCAAAGCCAAATGTTCTTAAGGTATCGTAGATGAAACCATGCTCAACCGTGTTGAACGCGTTTTGAAAATCCAGAGCAATTAATATGCCATTCAAATTATCTTTGTTAGAATATTTTATAACGTCATCTATCATTCTTAAGTTAAATCCTATATTCCTGCCACGAATTGAGCCTGTTTGGTCCGGTGCAACTAGTTTTGGTATTACCCGCATGATTCTGTTGGCTAACACTTTAGCCACGATTTTATACAAAATATCCAACAAGCAAATCGCTCTTTTGTTCTTCAACTTTTTTTGGTCTCCCTTTTTTGGTATCATGGTAATGACAGCCCTTCTCTGCGTGACGAAAAAATGACCCTGTGACTTTGCTTGATTAATATAGTTCATTAAAATAGTTTCCAAGTCAAGCCAGAAGAACTGAAAAAATTCCTTTGAGAATCCTGAAACTGAGGGAGACTTATTATTTGCCATAACATCAAGCGCTGCTTTACACTCAATGTTTGTTATAGGGGCATCGGTCAAAGCGCGATCCTCATCGGTCAGTTGCGGGAAATCTAAAGTCCCTAAAAATTCTCTGCAAAGTGAATGACTGTCATCGATCAAATTGTTTTGTGTGGTTGAATATAAATTTTTAAAATAATCCCTACAAAAATTTAGTATATTCGTATTCCCGGTAACTAACATGTTATCATCAGTCTGAAGAACGTTAACCTCCTTTTTAATTTTTCTGTTCCGGCTCAAATTCAGGAAATATTTCGTGGGCCGCTCTCCCTCCTCTATCCATCGAGCCCCACTGAACACCATTGCCCTCTTTCCCTTCTCCTCCTCTATGTCGTTCACTACATTTTTCAGCTCTTGGTACTGCTGTATGAGTTCGTCACTGGGGTTTGTAGCCATTTGACTCTCACATTTTTCTAATATTAGCATAAATTTTTCATTCTCTTTACGCCTTTCTTTCCCAATTTCTTTCCATCTCCTGATACTGATGACTCGAATGTTGCTTGAGAGCAATTCTAACTTTAAACCCCAATCAGAAATTCCGCAATATACCTCCTCTCCTGTCGTTGCCTTTTGCATCTCTAACTTGGCTAAATGGATGAACTTGCTATCTTGAAGGAGATCGTTTCTGAAGCGAAATAGCCCAGGGCCCTTATTCGAAGCGAAAATAACAATTTCTGCAGTTACTATACTGTGATCGCTTAAGATTGATGGTTTAATTTCGGACCTATTCACAACATGATTAGAAATAATACGTCTGCCTCCAAAAATATAATCGATTCGCGATTGCTGCACAGGAGCTGTTAGACGTTTCCATGTGTAGCGGGTCAATTCAGGGTTCTTGTGTCGCCACAAGTCTATCAAATCATGCTCCTGAAGAATGTTGTTAAGCTTTCTTGATGCATTAGATGGACGGAATCTCACATTACTTGTTTCTCGTTCCGTTAGATGTGCATTCATGTCACCGCAAATTAACAGATAGCCTTTCTCGACGTCAGACAAAGATTCAATTTTATCATTTAGCAAAGTGAAAAATTCTAGTTGCTCTCTCTGTTTGTTCTGGGTGGGTGCATATACTGCTATCAACTTAACACAACAATTTTCAAACGCCAAATCCAAAATCAAAAGTCGTCCGTTTTCCTCTATGTGAGTGGCATTTACTGTGCAGGTACCTTGCAATGATTTTGGCACGAGCACAGCTACACCACATTCGCTACCCACTGCGACCATGGGACAAAATAATTTGACTTCCCCATTCTCTCTGCCAAAAGGTGTTATCATTTCCGTTTGAATGAGTTTCCTGTAACACTACCACATAATTCGGAAATTTAACGTGAAGGAACCGGAAAATGGAGCGTCTTTTCGTTACCTGACGTAAACCTCTAACGTTAAAGGTTAAGACCTTCAGCTCTGGCATTTTATTTAAAGTATCTCATCCAATTCAAGTCATAAACTCTCATCCCATTGGAGCTATTTTGAACGAGCCGCGTGAGGATCTTATCACGTGATGACCAGAGATGGGAGATGCGGAGTGGAACATAATTAGCGCCACCTACCATTAGTTGACTGAATTAGGGTTTCCATTGTGACCGGCTCGACGATTCAGCACAAGAAAATCCTTGAATCTTGCATTTACAAAGAAGAAAAAATAAATACTGTGGGTTCGTAATCTATGCATCGACAAGCTGAGGCTTAAATAGCTGCTATATACTAGTTTTTTCTTTCCTCCCTGCCCACCACACCAGCCACCAAACGACATTTTTAGCTCCCCACCCCAGCCATGCTTTCCTAACCCCCCTCCCTCACTAAACATCATTTTGTGTTAACACTGACCCCGCCAGACACGAGGACGGGGCCCCGGGCAGCCAGCGTGCGACCGAGGCGCTTATAGTATCTGCTGCCAAATTACAATTGAACAAATGTACCTATGCTGCTCTGGTCATCTAACACAGGACGTGATTCCGACCAACATGGCCTCGGCTACCGGATTATGCAGCCTTACACGCAAAACACACACCGACACTCTGTTGATGAACAGTGTACATTAGAATCAATAACATAGGAATGAACATCAACTTACAGTTCTCTTTGACGAGAGAAGCCAGGATCCCCGGCGGCCGCCCACGGGGGTGCATCTGGGATGTGCTGTCGGAAGGTTGTGCGCCGACCAAACGTTGAGCCCGAGAGATGTCGCGCGGGCGGCCGCCGAGGAGCCCGGGATACAGCGTTATGAGCTGCGGATACATTCGACTATTTAAGTCGTATGGCAAGTATCCTGCTACACATCAATTTCATTGTTCAAAACATTACATCACAATATTCTGGCTATACCATAAAGTTCAGCAAATGGATTCTCAATCAACTATGTCCATGCTCCAGCTTAAAGTAATGTTTCTGTTGGATTTACGGGCTTAATAATTACACAAGCTATACGGCGACAGCCCTTTAAGACACACAGATAAATTCCGGATGATTACTCAAATTATTTCCTGCTGGGTAAGTGCCAATACATTTCCAGATGCACAATGATGAGAGTTACAAGATATGACGATTATATTATGCATCAACCACCCCATAGCAGTAATACAGTAAGAGACCAGTAAGATGAAAACCCGCAGAGTCGGAAATACCCAGTTACCAATCTCCAACGCAGATTGAAGCCGAATACCAACTCCAGTGGTGATTTTCAGACTAGGTGGACTGAAAAACGCGATGTCCTGTGTTTTCCTGGGACACGGGAGGTCCGGCACCATCTGCATGACAACTGCCCGTGATTCCGACACACGAGACTCGAAATACCCCCCGTGAAGCCATGCAAACGCAAACATATAACATACAATTACAAGCACCAGTTTTGTTCGAATTCACTAACTCAAAGCATTATGTTTTACTGAATCCATCAACACCTATCCCGATTATTTGCCTGAGTTCACGAGAGACCTCGCTCCATCATGAACCGCAGCTGCATCATCACCACCAGCGTCCATTGTCGCTCCATGTCCCGCCTCCGTCTGCCTTCCCGGAGTCGCCGCCCGGAAACTCTCCACCGCACCTACCACGGGCCCCGGCCGGGGGCCTCCCGTCGCCTCCGGAGAGCGGCGGGTCCCCTCCGCCGTAGACGCCGGGCCAAACAGACGGCCACCAGGCCGCGACCCCGGAGCCGGGCGCGGGCCACGTCGTAGCTGGTCGCGCCGGTCTTCCGACCGCCAGCCGCGCTGCTGCCCACGACGATCAGGCAGCTCCGGAAGCTTGCCACCCAACAAGTTCCGCAGCTGTTCCTGGCTCTTCACCATGATGTTTGCTCCTTTTGGAGTCGTGCGGCAGTACACAAAGCCACGGCGCGTAAAAACGGACGCGACCTTACTGCCGTTCTCGGGGCCGCGCGCAGCGAGCAACAGCTGATAGATTCGCTGCATGTCCGGCACCAGCGACTCATTAATAAACAGTGGCGCCATCTCTGACTGCGCCGGAGCACCACCGCGGCTATGAGAGACCCGCTCTCCGGCCATGCCACGCCCCGGGAACAGCTCAAAGCGGCGTTCGAAAACAGTGTCCCGGACACTCCTCCTTAGAAATTTTACGATGACTTTCGAGTCCGACTCCAAGCGATGGGCGACTTGGATATCATCTGAAGAAAGCAGGAGTCCTGGGAAGCGAGAATTGAGGACCTCGACCACTCTAGGCACCATATCTTCTCCCTGAGTGCGGTTCCCAAATGCCCCACAAGTCAGAATCAGAGATGAAAGACGCCGATTTCGGTCAATTCCATCCAGCCTGTCACGCAGCTCCTCGTTTTCCTCCTTTCTCTGCTGGCATTCCTTCTTCAGATCAGTTATAGCCCTATCTTTGTCGAAAATTTCACTTTCCAATACCTCCAGTCTTTTTCCATACATTCAAATTTCCTTTCTAGTGCTTTGATGATTTGGTCGTTGCCTTTCTCTATGAGGTCCTTAATCGCCTCTAGAGTGACGACAGCTCTGGCCGAACCCACCTCAGTATGCGGACGTGGCGATTTGTGATCATCTGGTTTTCTGATATTTTTTTGACGCTTCCTTTCCAGGTTACGTGTCATTTCACTCACTGATAGTTGTCGTTTCGTCCTGGAAGCCGTATCAGTGCCGGTACCGGATGCTGCATCGGTAAAAACCGAATCTCGGTCATTATCACTGAACTCAGTGTCCGACATGCTGATCTGTCACGCACTCGCACAATCAAAATTCGCAACAGATTATATCTAAGCTGGAAAGCATCCGAGTCCACACCATCTAGCTCACAAAGCGTATTCCACTGTGAAAATCAGCGCCCCACAGACACCAAGCCGCCCGGCGCCCCGCGCCTCACACCTATCGGTTCACAACATACCCGGGAGCGACCCAGGCACGTCCTAACCCGGCGACCGGTCAGTGCTGACTGCCCCCAGATATACACCTTGTAGACCCTGGAGGGGTCATGAAGTGTAGGAAGTTTCAAATCGATCGACTTTGAAATGTAGCTCTTACAGAGCTCTAAATGTGAAGTGAGGTGACCTTGGTTGACCTCGTCTGGTGACCTAACCTTGGGTGACCCGGGGTAAAAAATTTCAGGGATGATGGGAAAATGATGCAGTGAGAGGTAGAGCCCTCAACCGCGGTGCTGCGCCTCGTCGTTTTTCTGCTATCCCGGAAAAACCTTAGGGGGCCATCGATGGCCCCCCGGTGGGGCGAGGGTTAATATTTTTGCCTATTACAAGCAAAAATTGTTATTGGCATTGCTAATTTACCACTTTGATTTGTCTAGAATAATAGAAAGCCGTTTTGACACGAATCAAAGAAGACAGTTTTTGCAACTAGATTTCCTTCTCACAGATTACGCTTAGCCTCCATATTGGAAATCCATGCATGGACGACATTGTTTGTGTGTGGTGTTGGCCGGGGAGGAGGAAGGAAGGTGGGTGATTACCTAATTGTTTTTGGAGAACTACCCAGGTATTTAAAATATCAATTGTCAGTTCCTTCATCCTGCGTGTCAACTCGCGTAATTCTTCATAAACAGTCAAAAACAGTTGTTTAGGTCAAATGCCAACTGTAAAAGTGATCTGCAAAATTGCTCCTGTGCTCTGGTGATTTGATCTTAAGGTTCTTGCAGGTATTTGTGTCCTGACCTTCCCTGATAAAACTCAAATATGCTGATTGATTAAATGTTTATGGATGGAGAGAAGGGAGGTGTGATACTACTTAAATTTGCATTGATGTATAGTTTCTTACCTTTAAGGGTTTAACATGCAAATGTTTCCTCAGCATTGTGAGATCATTGTAGCCATTTTTCATGATAGTAGATAAGGATTTCCTGAAGCTATGGTTTATACTTTATGTTGACTCGCTTATGTACTGATGATATGAATTTGCTTAACGGGTTTGGCTCTTAATCCACAAGAAATTATTATGTTTAAAATCAATAAGTGGGAAAAAGGCTGCCGGGACCAGGCCGGGACCACATCCTTCCTCGCCGGGACTAGGCTGGGACCAAGCAATGTTGGTCGGGACCAGGACCGGGACCGGGACCAGCTTTTTCCAAAAAGTCCCACCTCTAACACTGTGCTGCAGGGTCGAGCCTGCAGCTATGCTTTGCCGTAGTGCTGGGCCTGCGACTATACTGTGCCGCAATGCCGATCCAGCAGCTATACTGTGCTGCAGTGTCGAGCCTGTAGCTATATTGTCCCGCCGAACACGCTTCGCTCCCGACCACGCTTCGGCAGGGTGTTCATTAGCCCTGTTCCAGCTGTCAGCACAGTTTTGTCAGCAGGACCTCTAGCCACTCCTCCAGAAAAGAAATATCAGCGCCATAATCGCCTCTAGTTTGTGGTAAGCAAAGGGAACTTCAACCTTTATACCATTAAAAAATATTAGGCTGCCACTTCGTGCACTTGCTATTTTTCATCAGCACAAACAGCAGGCCATCAGCCCGTAAAACCTCTAGAACTAGTTCCCGGGGAGAGGCTACAATCCTGTGACGTAGGCGCAACACGGCCCGCTGATTGGTGCTGATAAAACTGTGCTGACAGGTGGAACAGGGCTATTGCTTCGCATCCGGCTATGTGCGTCTAGAGCGGAGAGGGAAAGGCTGAGGGGCAGGGACCCCCAGCTGACCCCTGCTATTAAAAGCTGCGCACAATAGCTAGACATTGAACCCTGGCTCATATTTCCATGTTCTTCCAGACGAGGTTTGGAGGGTGAAACATATGATTGTGCCAGCTTAACACTCCAGTTGGTAGGTGGCATCCAAGTCAATTCCACATCAGTGGAGGTGATCAGCTAAAACCTCATCTAAAGTCACACATGTATCCTCTCCACCAAGAACGCACCGTTACTAGGACGCATGCACCAGCGCTAGTACGTATGTATGTACAACCCAGGACGTGTACCTCAGTACTAGAACGTTTGGATCAGTACTAGGGCGTATGTATCAGTTCTAAGACGGATGCATCCGTACTAGTGCTGATGAAAACATTATGGCGGACCAGGACGTTTATAGGCATCTGTACTAGAACGGATTCAACTGCACCCAGGACTGAGGCAGACGCATGTGCACTACCGCTGATAAAAATATTCTGATCGACTGGAACAGATGCATCTGTACCAGTACGGATGTATCTACCCGGTATAGATGCCGCCGTCCTGAACGACCAGGACTTTTGCACCCGTAATAGTGCATCGGCACCAGTACTGAATCAAACGTCCTTTTATATATACATTAACCCGCGCCCCAGTGGGCTTCCGAGCCACCTTCACCCTGGTGGGGGTGTTTGAACACCCTCCTCGAACTCGGCTCCAACGTGGGAAAGCGAAAAAGACGCCAACGCTGATGGATAGCTCTTACAAACTCATTACGAAACTATATTAGTCACTTCTTGGCTCAGGTCAATATCGAGATCATGACCGGTCAAATAAGAAATAGGCATTTTTAGTAGTTTTTGGGCTCTAGCGTTTGACAGAGCTGAGTTAGAATCATTTTTTAGGGACCATTCGCTTCCTCTCGTCACGGCAAATCAAATGATGTATAATATGAACATACTAGATCAAAACAAAAAAATGACCTGACCTCAGGTCAGGTCAAGGTCACTTTTTAGCTTAGCATAGTCAGTATGCATATAAATCAACACGCAATAGCAATTCAAACGCAATAAAACCAAAATAAAATTTGTATCATTATTTCAAGCAAAGTTATTGACCAAAGTCTGAAAACTACTTAGGTAGCCTCCGATGACCTCTCAGAGGTCACATGTCAAAAATTGAAACATGAAACAAGTTTCAACCCAATAGATTTGCCCATTTCTTACTTATGCCACCTTAATCATTTTTGGAGGTGAGGTCACTTGACCTGCACTGGTGACCTGACCTGAGATGACCCAACCTTAAAACTTTGGGGAAAATTTCAGAATTGATCAAGGATAAGGTGAGCCGAGTACAGCGACGCTTCGCACCGCCGTTTTTACGTGCCGCGGGAAAACCCCAAAGGAGGGTGTTCAAACACCCCCACAGAGACGAGGGTTAATTTAGGGCGATCTTCGTCTTTTATTTGGAAATGAACTTATCCCCAGCTGCGCTGGTTTATTCCTCTGGAAGGTTTATTCGACCAAAGAGCATCTTTAGCTTGCGTATGTCCCGAAACAATCCACGTTCCAAAGCAGACATTCATTCCGTGACGAAGCATAACACAAAACAGCAAACCATAGTCTTGGTGCAAATGTCTCAACAAGGAAGCCTAAAAAAGAATGGAAGAGACAAAAATATGATAGCTTTTCAGAATGCCTGCCTGCCCAACCTGCCTAGCTACCTGCCCAGCTAACATAGCTTTCAGAACAACATCAAAGCCAATGAAAAACGCGAACGTTCTAGGTGTTACAGAACCACAGTACATAACTGCCGTCTATCGAGGGTTCCAGGTTATGTTGGAGAGTTTGTTCAATTGCCGCTTGAGAGCACCGCTGTCGGCCCAAGAAGAGCTTAGATGCGTATCCTCCAGATCACGGTCTAGCCTCTTCAGCTCCTCTTGACGGTGAAACTGTGCGGCCATCAACTTCTTCTGCTCCTCCTCCGTCATCAGTGGTTCCCTGGCCGGCGCTCCCTGGCCCTTTTTCTGAATTTTGACGGTCACTTTGCTCTTCTCGTTTTTACCGATGTAGTCGAACAAAGCCTTACCACGCAGCATTTCTTTTCCTGAGAACCAGAGCTGCGTCAGGTCCGGATCCAGCACCTGTTGCGAGCTTTGTTGTCCACTGAGATCCTCTCTATTTTCTAGCTCCATGCGAATAGGATCGTAAGGAGGCAAACCCATCGGGTAAACGATCATAACGGCCCCCTTTAGCAGCAGGATTGCTTCCGCTACCATCTTCTCTGTTACGGCAACATTGGCAAGTGCTTTACTCTTAGAAATCATGGCATTGGCCTCCTCAGCAGTTTTGCTGAATAAATCTTGCATGTTCTGCTTAGGTGCTCGACCATTGCGGCGTCCCACTGGATCAGCAGAGAACTCGTATCCCCCAGACGGTACGCTAACATCTGCCTGTTTGTCGCTAAGCTTTAGATCCTCCCACTGATCCTCTGTCAAACCGACCATGTCCGGCGGCAATGCAATACCGTGCTTGCTTAGCTCTGAAAGTTCGGATATTATGCGGTTCACTTTGAGGCGACCATTGAAGATAGAGGTGACTTCAGTGACAAGGTTGTCGATCTTCTCAGATGTATGGGTCTCATAGAGAAACTGGACTTCGTCCCCACGTTTTATCAAAAGTCTCACCATGATGACAAGCTCGCACTACTATTTTAATACAAGGTATGTCTCACTGTCCAAAGAAAACAGAAGCCACTCTGATCCAGTTGTTTGAGGCACAGCAATTGATTATCTGTTGCCCTGGCACCGGTTGCCATGGCGACGGCCTCGCGGTCACACGATGCTGATTCTTTTTGAATAGAACCGCCAGTGTGAATCAACTTGCTAACCTCGATGGCAGCAGCTGCAGCACTTGATGTTTCATTATCCTGGGAGTTTCAGTGCTTGATTTCAATGTTCAGAGGTACGGTGATGCTCAGTTTGATGGCATTTGTGTGTGTCGTTTGCCTTTGCCGTTCAATTGGGCTGGATCGGCCAGTACCTGACATAGGCGGATCCAGGAACGCCAATAAGGGGGCGGGCGACTTACCAGGAGGGCGCCATCCGGACCAGGGGGCGTCACTTTTGTCCATAAAAATCTATAATCAGGTGTGCGCCAAATCCTATCGGTAGGCGCCGATTTTCGCATCCTGGGAGGAAATGGCATTTCAGGGGGGTGCCGTGAATATTTCAGGGGGCGCATCGCTTCACATGTGTCACAGGTATGTAGGGGTGAGGGTGGTAAGACGGGCATGGTAAGTAAGACGGGCACAGGCTCTGTGGACCAAACCAGCAATGGTATAGATATCCCATTACTTGCATAAGTGTGTGTTTGGGTGCGTGATCATGAGACAAAAAAACAATGTCTAAACCTTATTGTTTTTCCTAAATTTTGGAAAAACAATATTGATGGCTCAATCTAACATTGTTAGAAGTTTTGTTTGTAGCGTTCTGGCAGTGTCTGGTCATATTTTGAAAGTCAAATATGCAAAATCTGTCAGGGGAGAGCGTTAATATGCATTAGGTGATTGAAGTTTTATATTACCCTTGCATGATGATCGCCTTCAATGAAATTTTCTAGAATATTGATATGGGACAAGAAGGGCACGAAAGGAAATATTATATTACCATAAAGTATATCATATTTATTACAGCTTTTTACATGACTGATAGCAATCAGTCCCAGAAGGTCCTGTAAACCGGATAAGCAGCTGTAAATTATTGAATGTTTGAATCCAATGAAAAAGTTATCATTTTATGGAATTTACGCAAAATAATTTTCTGCCGGCTGTGTTACCGAAACAATGCTTTGAAAAATGTTTCAGACCTCATTTTTGCTCCATATGGTATGGCTTTTGTAAAAAAATTTCTAGCATACGATGAACTATTTTCAAAAGTCTGTCTTACCCCACCTGTTGGGGTAAGACGGACCTTTGCAGCATTCTACGGTAAACGTGACTGCTCAAAGGAATAAGCACGGATTCTAGTATGTTTAAGCGCAGGGACAAATAAATGTTTGCTGAAGCTACAAGCAAAATCTCATCACCGTCATATGAAAAGTGAGTGAGACACACAGTCTCAAACACAACTATGCCCGTCTTACCACCCTCTCCCCTATGTATGACATGTACGTGCAGACATTGCTTTGAAGCAGACTGCATAATCATTTGGACGCAAAGTGAAAGTTGGGTGTAATATTGGATTATTCGGTAATCAAACTGTCCCATTCCTCTTCGTATCGAAGTCATGTCACGCGCATATCCAGTTCCCTTGAGCTGATGCTGCTGCTTCAGGCCTTTGCCACACCCAACAGAACCGGTAACAAGAAACCACGGCTTTGTTGTCGGCCCTGCAGATGGCAACTGCCTTCAGTGATACCGATCTCCACTCCCAGTCGTGCTGAACACCTGCTGCTCCCAGCGGCTTTGATTCATATTTTCGTGCCACGGGAAAGACAATAACAGAAACCGAAAAACCGCAGAATGACAAGGCCTACAGCACCTTACACCAGATTAATTTGAGGCATGCCATCTATTTTTAAGATCCGGTAATGTCAGGCCAAGCTGCTATTCAAGGTTATGTGACCTGGCCCCAAAACCAAAAATCACGAGCATGAAGCGCGAAATAGTTATCAAAAAACCGATAGTGTCGAAACTTTCACCTTGTGAGCAAAATATTAGGCCTTAAAAATTTGCGATCTCTGAATTTTTCTTTTTTTAGTTAAGGAGGTCCTTTTATTTCAGGCAATATATTTTTCAGCCCATTATAGGTCTACGAATAAGGATCTAAAGAAAAACCTCGTCAGCAAATACAGAGCATATCGAGTTGAAACCTGGCCATTAAATACATTCTTTGAACGAACTAACCTTTCAGAGTTCCTCTGGAGTCACATAACCCTCGCCCCACGGGGGCATCGATGGCCCCCTAAGGTTTTTTCGAGATAGCATTAAAACAACAAAACGCAGCACCGCAGTTGAGAGCTCTATCTCTCACCTCATCATTTTAACACCATCCCTGAAAATTTTTATCCCAGGTCACTCAAGGTCGGGTCACCAGGCGAGGTCAACCAAGGTCACCTCACTTCAACTTTGAAGCTCTATAAAAGCTACATTTCTTAGTTGATTGATTTGAAACTTGCTACACTTCATGACCCTTCCAGGGTCTACAACGTGTATATCCGGGATTTTTCGATTTCGTGACCTGAGATCAGGTCACGAGGCGACCTCTCCCATTGGAAAAGCATGGGGAAAAGCTGTCTCATGATCTAAAAGCCACAAAAATGATTGAAAATACTCAGACTGCTTAGAACAGCGTTTTTGGACACCCTTTCACGGATCCCAGGGGTCATATTTGCCCTTTGACTTTCCAAGGTCATCCAAGGTCACCAGGGGTCAAAAACAGTATTTTGACAATAACGTTTGACCTAATTAGGATAGAGCGCTGGAAACAAACACCATTGTGTTTGTCTCGTCACTGGCTTTCATTTGATATACGACAAGGTCAATTTCTGACCTTTCGTGACCTCTGGTCACATTAGGTCACGAGGTGACCTCTGGAGGTCAAACCACTGGCGGGAGGTCTCTACGTTTCACATAGCGGAAAAAGGTCTGGCCATTTCCTATCAAATTTACTTAGCCAGATCTCAATAGCTCTAATGGCATATGAGTAATGACCAGTTTTCTTAAGCATTGCATATTTGAGTGAAAATAGCCCATCGTGACCTTTCTTGACCTCTGGAGGTCAAACTATTGACCTGAGCGCTTAAACATATGAAGTAATTTCATAATGAATTCACGCGAGCTTTCTAATACACTTTGCAGATTTGCGCTAACCTCCATATTTTCGGAGCTAGAGGGGGCATCGATGCCCCGGTGGGGCGAAGGTGGCTCGGACCCCCCGTTGGGGCGCGGGTTAAAGGGAATGTGGAACCTTGGTCGAATCTTGGAATTTAGTGAAATTAGGCGTACTTTTAGCAAAAAAATAATGAAACCACTCACAATTTCTCTGAAAAATGTTCAGTAAGCTCAATATTTTGTTTTTAAAAATACTCCTCTAGGAAAACAAATAAATATCTGCCTGTGGATGATGTCATGATCTGGCAACCACTACCATACTTGAAACGCTTCAAGGGCTTCGATTGGCTGATGCTTATCGTGACGTCAGCATATGTCGTCACACCAGTAGCTCACAACAATTGGCGCCCGGCGGGGCTGATGAGGGGCTGGTGTCAGGTAGGTTTTAGCTTTTTTCTACGGAAATATCAAGTACCAAGACAAATGATAAATGGAGTACCGGGTTTTCCGACTTGCTTTACAACTTGGCTATCTCCGTTAAAATCACGTTATGAAGGTGCCACATTCCCTTTAAGTAGGCTGTGATTTTAAAAATACCTTGGCACTGGATTGAGCTATAGTTTTTATTTTGGTTTCATTGTTTTTCCCTTGCCACTGGGAGACTAGTGATGTGTGTTATGACTGTTCGAGTCTAATCTGTGACCACGGGCTGGCTTGAAGTAAGATCATTTCTGTTATTTGCCTAGCATAACCATATTCTGCACCTTTTAATGTTCTATGATGAATGGATTTAAACAAATTAAAATATCCACTTAAGAGCCCACCAGGACGAACCTAGAGGGAAAGCTGGCAATTCCCTGCGGTAATCCTACCTGGAACATCCTTTTGCCTCTGGTGACCTCGATATTCATCTAACACTGAAATACTTCATATGAATTCGCTTTGTCTTGTCAAGAGCTTCCCACACTGCTCAAAATTTTGTTTAACTGTTCTAGGAAATAGTCTAGGTAGGGTGGATGAAATTCGCCCTTGCCCCCAATGGGGCGGGTCATGCCAGAGACCCCAGCGGGGCGCGAGTTTACCACGATGACCTGGAAACACCACCGCGATAATTCAGTTGACTAAGGCGTCGCTGCTGTATGTGGGAGGTCTCGGAATCAAAGCTGACCTCTGGCAGCTTTTTACTTGACTGCCTCCTACACAGGAGATGGCAGCAAACTGGGTAGTGCTGCTTTAACATGGGAGTTTCACCTGCAAACCAGCGCCCTTGTTGCTGGGAGCAGTCGCTTGATCAGCCTGAAACTGACCGCCCGAGGGCATGGCCTCGCCACGTGTCACCGGAGCAATCCTCTGCTCTGCCGGACCCGAGAAATCGGGATTGCCTTGCAGTCTGGTAAGCTGGGTGTGTGACTGGGAGCATGCAGGCACAACTGTACTACAGGGGTGCCGATAAATGAAAAAAATATGCCGAGTTCATAGATACTGTGACTGTATACGTGTAGTGAAAACATGCAGCACCAAAAAATCACCAGGTAGTGCAAAACCTATAAAACGTGGCTGGGAAATGGTTTGCGCGGTTGTGTTTACACTTCCGAGGCTACCCAGCCTCACAGCTCTTTCTTTACCTGTGGCTGTAGCCCACGCTCGGTATACGGATCATATCGCCGGTGGAAAATGCTGTGTTGTGCGCTCAATGCTTCGTCATGCATGCAAAAAGCCCACCGCAGCTCCAGAAGTGCTCAATATCAAACAGTTCTTGCATGTTATCACCCCAGTCATGCAGCGCTAGAAAGGCACCTACACGGTATAAACAGGCTTCAAGTGTGCATGGAAGAGACTAGAGACTTCCAAAAGTTGGAATTTCCTGCCAATCAGTTCTTTGAGCTTACATTAAGATGGTTCGGATAATCTCCCGGTGCTCCTAATATCCCAGCAGGCTGTCCTTCTAAAACTATACAATTTGTCTGCTTCAATGGTGTGCTCTCGCGGGAGCCAAGGCCAATTTTATGGACACCACAGTGCAGGCAGGCCAATGACACATATCTGGGGGCAGAGGCGGTTTCAGGCTCCTCTCTTCGTGGGACAGAAAGACCATGTTTTAGACGCAGACTTTTTGCTAGGAGTTGGTCGAATTGAGGGGAGAGCAGATGCCTGCTGTTTTCCACTGGTGCCCCCCCCATTAGTGGGGCTGGCGGCGGCTGGCAGCGGGCGCCCCTGGCGTGGGCAGGGGGCTCCGAGTGGAGCGCGGGCAGGCTGACTGTATTCAGTACCAGAGGAGTGGTCTGCGCGTGTTTACTGCAGCGGCGCCTGCAGCTGCGCGACCATTGAGAGGTGCCCGCTAGTGCAGAGGTGCAGGGGTCTGCTGCAAAAATGAAACCGATCTACACAGGTAAGCAGTTCCTCAGTCAATGAGGTACCCTCTCATGTGATTTGGACCATTCTTATGAATATTGCTTTGTCTAAAATAGTTTTTAAGAATTTAGAATATTCTTTTGGACAAGATAGTTGATTGTTCGGTGCATCAGCTTTGAAACGTCAGGTGAACAGCGAGAGTGGTGACAGCAGAGGAATGTGATGTACTGTACGCTTTAAAACTCCTTGAATACTTCTTGAAGTCCTAAAAATACCGATTCAGTGGTAACGGAGTACCAGAGAGAGAGAGAGAGAAAGGAGGAGGAGAGAGGAGAGAGAGAGGCAACAACGGAAAACCTTTATATGAAGAACTAACCATGGCATATAATTTGCCTCCACCAAACCAAGTTCCGGCAATATTCTAAATCCCGACAGCTTGGGTAGGCAAACAGGACCTAGGTACTGCGCGTGTGGTCTGCGACGGAGATCTTGCGTGTATTGCGTTTCAGAGCAAACTTGTTCACCGCGAGTGATGGGAAACCCAGCGAGGCTACAACACCAACCGTGGAGCAACTGCTCGGCGTCAGGCGCGGAACATAAACAAATCGCCGATTGTACCCATCGGCGGACCAAGGGGGTCAACGAGACCATGGCCCGTTCCAAGGGCGGACAAGTATCATTTCCCCCAAAATGATCCGGCCATTAGTCGAATATGAGCTATGACATCCTATAACGGGTAACAGATCATACGCAGTTTTTTTCTTAACCCTCGCCCCACCGGGGCCATCATGGCCCCTAAGGTTTTTCCGGGATAGCAGAAAACGACGAGGCGCAGCACCGCGGTTGAGGGCTCTACCTCCACTGCATCATTTTCCCATCATCCCTGAAATTTTTACCCCGGGTCACCCAAGGTCAGTTCACCAGACAAGGTCAACCAAGGTCACCTCACTTCACCTTTAGAGCTCTGTAAGAGCTACATTTCAAAGTCGATCAATTTGAAACTTCCTACACTTCATAACCCCTCCAGGGTCTACAAGGTGTATATCCGGGATTTTTCGATTTCGTGCCCTGAGGTCAGGTCACGAGGCGACCTCTCCCATTGGAAAAGCATAGGGAAAAGTTGTTTCATGATATAAAAGCCACAAAAATGATTGCAAATACTCAGACTGCTCAGAACAACGTTTTTGGACACCCTTTCACGGATCCCAGGGTCATATTTGCCCTTTGACTTTTCTAAGGTCATCCAAGGTCACCAGAGGTCAAAAACAGTATTTGGCAATAACTTTGACCTAATTAAGCTAGAGCGGTGAAACAAACACCATCGTGTTTATCTTGTCACTGGCTTTCATTTGATATACGGCAAGGTCACTTTTGACCTTTCGTGACCTCAGGTCATATTAGGTCACGAGGTGACCTCTGAGGTCAAACCACTGGCGGGAGGTCTTTACGTTCCACATAGCGGAAAAAGTACTGGCAATTTGCTATCAAATGTACTTTACCAGGCCTCAATAGCTCTAATGACATAAGAGTTATGCCCAGTTTGCTTAATCATTGCATATTTGAGTGAAAATAGCCGATCTTGACCCAAATTGACCTCTGGAGGTCAAACCATTGACCTGAGCACCAAAACATGCGAAGTAATTTCTTACTGAATTCACGCGAGCTTTCTATTGCACTTTGCAGATTTGCGCTAACGCCCATATTTTCGAGTTAGAGGGGGCCATCGATGGCCCCCGGTGGGGCGAAGGTGGCGTCGGACCCCGGTGGGGCGCGGGTTAAAGGGACGATAAAGCCAAAATGTTGCCAAAAAGAACGTACATTTTTTCATCACTTATTGCTGGACTTGCACGTCCCTCAGCCCCTCCAAAGTCAACACTGTTTTCCACCTTGATAAATGACATGCCTCGCTCCAGCCCATCTCCTTCCCGCTCATCAGAATATTGGCTCCGTCTGTCTATTAGACTGCAGCAGTCGTGGAGCCGTCAGATATTGTACTGGTTCGTGTTTGACGTCTGCGGTTGACGCTCGTGTGCCAGCGAGAGGTCAAACACAGACAAAAGCCAGCCCTAATCTGAAGGTGACATCTCCCTGCAGCACACGAGTTCTAATTTACGCGGATTGAAGGTCAGACTGGGGATTGCCCGTGGCCTGAGGCTGACGATGCCGCAGTAGTGTGCAGACCTACCATTGATTACTCAGTGGTGGGAGGCGCGAGGACAATAGACTGGAAAAGCCGGGGATTATACTCCCCAGTGACGTTTGTCTTTAAGTCGTCACCAATAAATGAGCTTCAGAGTCATGACGTAGTGAGTTGGTGGCCATTGTTAACTGATCTTGCTGTGAAGCTTGACATCGCCATAAGTAATTTATGTGCTTTCGTAGTTAGAACTGGTTCAGAGTTATGGTCTTCGTGACGGATATTTAATTGTAACATGTTACTTGAGAGACATTGATTGATTTCCTAGCACGTAAACGTAGATTACCATAGACCTCAAGCACAATATAAATAGTAATGCATGCATAAACATTTATTTGTCATTAATTCAGAATCAGTAAAGACCACATCATATTCTGAATTAAACATTTCCCCGTTTCCTGAAGTAAAAATTGAGACCACTACAAAGTGTTTACCTGCGTGCCCGATGTGAAGATCCATTGTTTGAGCTTAGATAGCCCCAATATCAGCCAGTGTCTCATCTCAGGGATTCTAACAGATGGGGTGGGCCAACCTAACTTCCAGGGTCATCTCAGAGATTTTGACAGGTAGGGCGGGCCGCCTTACCTGCCAGGATCGTCGCAGGAATTCTGACAGGAGAGGTGGGCCACCCTGACTTCCAGGGCCGGGACCTGCGAGTACAGTTCTATGAGTGTAAGAAATGACAATGAAGACGAATTTTACTAAGTATGACCTTGATACTGCTGCATGAAAACCAGCTGATTTGAGATAATCTCGCCTGGGAGGCTGGATCTGTTTCACTCCACAGCCATTTCTTAGCAATGATTTGAGCCAGGGATTCCTCCCACCATCTAACCGTCGTGCTTTGGTGCCTTAATTCAGTACTTGATTTCCCTCTTTACTAACAACTTGTTGTTCTCAGAACTAGGGTTTACCCCTTAAGGTTTCACTACAAATGCCCAATGATGCCCAACTTTCTGGAAACCCTCCAATTAGTACCAGTGGCGGATCCAGGGGGGGCAAAAAGGCATTCCCCCAACGGAAAAGCTCGGAGCAAAACTATATTTTTGCCCCCCTCCCCCAAAGCGATTGACATTTTTCCCTGACTCCTTTTTACTTTATAAGCAAGATTTTGGTGCTTCGACTCTCAACTTCAAGTGTAAGTATTGGGTCATGGATAGAAAAAAACTAACTCGAGCCCATATTTTTCACCCCGTGACGTTTTTTTGTTTTTGATTTCCACCTCAAATACCCAAAATTCTACCGGAAAGTGATATTGTAGCGCAGCTTTTCACTACGTGACGTTTTTCCGACTTTGGTTTGCCCCTCCCAAACCGACCGGCTAGATCTGCCACTGATTATTACGATTATCCATGCGGGTTCTGCAAAGTCCATTATTAAGCACTAAGGTAGGTCTGACTTATCTGTACCTGATCAAATTTTATCCCATGATATGTTTGATATCTTTAGTGTTTGGTCTATTTTATCTTAGTCGTTCTATTCCCCTCTTAAGTTTCTAACGAAATCAGTGAGCATTTTAGGGCGGCACAAAGCCAACAACATACTTAAAGCTCCCAGGGAAAGTGAAAATTTCACCTTCTGCTTGTCTGTGCCCAGAGCCTTTGTATCAGTTATTGTGGGACGGATGGAGTGGAGCGCCTCAGGATCACCTCGGCAGGTTCCACATTCTGGTGATTGTGCTGCATGCTTTGGACAGCGAGGATGAAAACGCAGTCATTCAGATAATTGCTGCTTGACTGTTTCTGCGCGCTCAAAATGTGTTCCTGTGATCTTTTGTGATGTGAATTCTGCGCTCGCAAAATTATTCCAAACGATCAAACTTCATTTTATACGCACAGGTTCTGAAACGTTATGTTGCTCTCACGTGTATGATTATATACCGTCAGCCGTGTAGGAGTACCCTTGAAAGTCTGAGAAGCACCTGAGTCCAAACACCGAGAAGCAGCCCCAAAGCCTTTAACACGAACAGTGAAGGGGGCCCTGAAGTCCCAGCAACTATTTTCTCGAGGTGACTGGAGAACTACTCCAGCCGAAAACCCTACTTGGCCAAGTCTTAGAAAATTCTTGAGCATTTGGATTGGTGGAATAGTTGTGGAAATTGTTCAATAATTGTTTGACCTATTGCCCTCATTTTGTGATAGCCTACAAGTCAAAAAAATTATCCAACGATTTTTAAAACTATTTCACCTATCAATGTGCTCATGAATTCTCTCCAATTTGGCCGAGTAGTGTTCCGCTGCGAGTTGTTTTCCGGCCACATCGAAAAAAACAGGTGGGGGAGGACTTGAAGACCTTCTACTGCTCGTGTTGAAAGCTCTTCTGGTTGTTGTTTAGCCTTTGGAGGTGCTTCTCAGACTTTCAAGGGTGCTCTTATACATGGGCGCAGGAACTTTTTCAAAGTTGAGGAGGGGGAAGCTGTCACCGCTGGTGGGGTCAAATGTGATTCGGCCTATCACTTCATTTGTCGAGGAAAGAAGTCCGGAATCGGCTCAAAGTTGGGAGGGACGGGGTACACTGCCCCCAGTCCGAAAGCTGGGAAGCAGCTGCCTCCTCCCCCCTCCCCACTTGCTCCCCCTCCCCCACCTCAGTTTCTGCACCTATGCTCTTATACCGCTGAAAGTATATTTTCTAGAGGCATGCAAGTAACCTAACGTTTCAGAGTTTCTTCTGATACCGTGAAGTTTGATCGTCTGGGAAAACATAGGAACACATTTTGAGAGCGCATAAGCAGCTAAGCAGCAATTATCTGAATGACTGCGTTTTCATCCTCGCTGTCCCAAGCATGCAGCACCATCACAAATACGGAACCTGCCAAGGTGATCCTGAGGCGCTCCAGTCCACCCGTCCCACAATAACTGATACGAAGACTCTGGTCACAGACAGGCCTGATTTCAGAAAACAACTACATATGAAGGATGCATCCATTGGAGAACACTATCAGCACAATGGTGCCCTCATATGACGTCATTGAAGTACAGTGAAATCACCAGGAAAGACACCGTTGGCCGAATCATGAAAGTGAATGACGCACTCCTCTTGCTTCATGTCGCCAGTGGAAAGCATCACAGTCCCAGCAAGACATCTCTTTCTGTGGCTCATTCATTTTCCTCAGTTTGAGAAGGGGGAATTCAAGGCTGTCAGCCTGGTATAATCGGCTTTTGAACTGGCATCCTTGTTCAATGGCATGGCATTGCAAGATTAATTATTAGGTTTGGAGTACGTTGTCAGTCATCAGTGGAAAAACCAGAAAATGAATCAGCTGAGAACGCGATGACGCATGTCCAACCGCCGCGAAGGAAATTTATTGGGAAGACAGCATCAGTCATCTGCCGTAGTCTCTAAGCGCACCGGAAACAATTCCTTGCAACTTCCGGCACGTGCAGCCTGGGGCGGATACCATGCAGACGCTAGATGAAGCTGCACATTGGCATCTTCCTCGGGTTTGACTGGAGTACTGAGATCAGAGGATTATAAATATAAAGCACTACCATATACAGGACTGGACTTTCTTACCCATGCGACCCAACTACAGGGTTTCCAATGAAAAAATGGCCTCGCAATCATGGCTCTCTAAACAAAACACTTAAAATTAGTGACTCCCAGTCCCCAAGCTCCCCCGAAAAGAATAGTTCAACTCATAAGTGTCGCCACCGACAAAAAGTGGGGGGGGGCAGCCAACCTTCAACCTGATGCTGACAGAAAACTTTCAACGTCAGGACCAAAAACTGTTCGAATTTGGGCTCTTCGTTGCCTCCCGCAGCGGCTGGATATAAGAATGTCCGGTTTTCTCTCATTTTGACTGAGATCAGGAAATTTTTGGCCAAAAAGTGGGGGGCCGGGCCCCCTGCCCCCCTTTTCCGACGCGTATGGTTCAACTGATGAAATTAGAGGGAAACTTGCGGACATCGCAACGGGTATTAGCAGGTTATCACATTAGAAGTTAAAAATGTATAAGCGTTGAAAAAAGTGAGTAAGGCATACGATGGTAGAAAACCAGAATCATTACAAGAAGGGAAGGAGGACAGGAAAAGCTAATTGTTCTATCGCCAACCCGAATACATAAGCTGAGATCTAATTAGTTAACCTCCTGATATGGAACCTGGTAGTATAATTTTCCGTAATATATTTCTTTAATTAATAAGTAAGCAATTTTCTCTGGGTAACCTGATAAATTTTCACAAAAAATGGGATACTCTCCCCTTTTCTGCGGGCGCTGTTAAGTGAGTGCTGCTCATCTGGCTACCATTAGCAATATTGTTCCTCTTGTTCTTCAACTTGAGTTTTTTTATCTGTTCTTATTTAGATATTTAGTGTGTTGAAACTAACCCGCTAACTAAATGTCAACCTCCCTTATGGCTCCGCTGAATAAGACTAGGTATCTATCTACTTTTTTGGTATGATCATGGGGAGGGGGCTAACTAACAATGGGTAGATTAGGTAGTACAGTATCAACCTTCGCCCCACCGCACAGTGTTCTAAGGGAGGCGAAAATGGGGACATTATTCTAATTTTTACTATTTTTAAAACTGATTTTGATGTTTGCAAATCGTAGCAAAATGATCAGAGTGTCAGTAAATGTCAAACAAAAAAATTTGAGGCCTTTGAAGTCGATGAAACAAGGCATCGAACTGTTGCCTTTGAATCTCTCGCCACACAACACGACAAAGGCCAAGATCAATGCTCACTTTCGTTGCCTTTTTGTAGGCTAAGAAAACGTACAAGATGAGACAAGCCAGGGTTTATTAGAAAGCTTAAAACATGAAGAATCCGAATTTGCAAACAGTTTTCTCCCGTGATCAACAAAACTATATTTGGGGAGCAAAATATGTACCATATACATTTTTCATACATTTTGGACTATCTCAATTGTCGATAAGCATACAAAAAATTGCGTCGCCTGCCCCACCCTGAGACCACTTTTTAACTATGGCAAGATGTTTCGTCTACCTGCCCTGCAAGTTTCAGCTGCGTCACGCTGCGGCAGTGGTGGTGGCAACATATTATACAATGGCATGTCGCGCGCGCTGTCAGTCGGGGGCGGCGGCCGTCGGCGAGATATGCCTGGAGGCTTGGAGGGAGGTGGGCCGGGACACGGCAAAAGTGCAGTGAATTGGTTACAATGAATTAAATGAGCACTTCTGTTGAAATCGCTTGTCGCCTGAACTTTTTAACCTACTGTCGTTGACGTCTTCACCCAATAATTGTGAAAAAGTGCAATGGTTACAGTATGGGAAAACCAAGCTTTCAATTGATGTCTCAGGACAATAGCATGCCCAGTAACTATTCGTAGAATCGCAGCTAGTATTTTCTCAGGCCATTGTCCAACCTCACGATGGGGTGAGAACCGAGATACACAAATTAACCCTTCCTCGTTTGCAAAGATCACTTAAAATAACATCAGAGAATAGAGTCTCACAGCAGGCACACGCACTAGTCGTATGTTCTTTTGTCGTCACTTGAGATTCGAAGTGAACGCTGTAAACATGGTGGTGCCAATTAGTGTACAAACGCGGGTAAACCTGCTTATAGCTGATACGGCATTTGGACTTGGGAATTTCATTGAAAAAGAGAACGAGCAGCTCACTGATCTTTACCAAGTAAGTAAGTACACAGAGAGTGACATGAAACGTGAGGCAGGGTCATTGGAAAATTCGTTCTGTGCGATCGACGCAACGCCAATTCCGTAAAAAAATTAGTCCGGTCATGGACCAAGCCACGGTTGCGTATTTATTCTGCAGGAATCTGATACCATTTTGCTGGTGTATGAACAAACATATCACCGTTGAATGTGATCAATTTCGTCTTCATGGTTACATGCAGTAGCGCACCCAAGGGGAGGGGCTGGTTATATACAATATAACCGGAACTACAGCAGCCTTTGGGCAAAAATGAGGGTTTGACCTTGAAAAATAGCTTTGAACTTGACCTGTGACCTTGACCCTGAGTAGCCTTAGCAATAAAGTCATAGCATAATATACGTCATACTGAGTAATGCCAGACCGGAATCCTGCGGTCAATGACCTTGGCATGTGACCTTTGACCTTGACCTTGACTTCCATGTGGGTTAATATTTATATATAACCTGATTATATAACGTTATGACGTCACCACTCGGTCCACAGTGCAGGCGAACTGGTGCGACCGCCCGAGTGCGACGGTCTCAAAATATAGGTCTGACTGTGAAGTAAAAAATACCGACCGATTTTCAAAAATTTTTAACTAATCGCGGCGCACACAAATGCTCTCAAATGTGGCCGAGTAGCGTTCACCGGCGGCGAAAAGTTCTCTGGCTATTTTGGAAAATAGGTGGGGGCACTTTAGGTCCCCCTCCACTGCGTGTGTTAAGCGAGGGTCAAATAACGTCTTTGATGTCAAGCATATCTCGCGTTTTCTCTTGAAGTGACTGGAAATCAACTAGAACTTCCATGCAAAGCCCCCTTATTAGCATATATAAATATAGTTAGTTTTGTTACTGACCTAGGGTCAAATACTGGACAGCCATGCCCGCTGTGGTCAGGTCTTGACATTCATATATTGTCCACATAATCTGTGGGAAAAGAGCTTTCGATTGATACCAAAATCATTGATCTGGGATTCATACTTCCTGAGTTATTGAATTATGTCCACACTTTCAGCTCCGTTAGAACACTGTGCACCGGGGCCATCGATGCCCCTAAGGTTTTTTTCAGGATAGCAGGAAAACGACGAGGCGCAGCACCGCGGTTGAGGCCTGCATCTCTCACCCCATTAATGTCCCATCATCCCTGAAATTTTTTACCCCGGGTTACCCAAGTCGAGGTCACCAGGCGAGGTCAACCAAGGCCACCTCACTTCAAATTCTGAGCTCTATAAGAGCTACATTTCTTAGTCGATAAATTTGAAACTTCCTACACTTAATGACCCCTCCAGGGTCTACACGATGTATATCCGGGATTTTTAGATTACGTGACCTGAGGTCATGTCACGAGGTGAGTGACAACACCATCGTGTATGTCTCGTTACTGGCGTTTATTTGCTATAAGACAAGGTCACTTTCTAACCTTTCGTGACCTCAGGTCATATTAGGTCACGAGGTGACCACCGTAGGTTAACCCGCGCCCCACCGGGGGTCCGGCGCCACCTTCGCCCCACCGGGGGGCATCGATGGCCCCCCTCTAACTCCGAAAATATGGGCGTTAGCGCAAATCTGCAAAGTGCAATAGAAAGCTCGCGTGAATTCAGTAAGAAATTACTTCGCATGTTTTAGTGCTCAGGTCAATGGTTTGACCTCCAGAGGTCAAATTAGGTCAAGATCGGCTATTTTCACTCAAATATGCAATGATTAAGCAAACTGGGCATAACTCTTATGTCATTAGAGCTATTGAGGCCTGGTAAAGTACATTTGATAGCAAATTGCCAGTACTTTTTCCGCTATGTGAAACGTAAAGACCTCCCGCCAGTGGTTTGACCGCCAGAGGTCACCTCGTGACCTAATATGACCTGAGGTCACGAAAGGTCAAAAAGTGACCTTGCCGTATATCAAATGAAAGCCAGTGACGAGACAAACACGATGGTGTTTGTTTTACCGCTCTAGCCCAATTAGGTCAAAAGTTATTGTCAAAATACTGTTTTTGACCCCTGGTGACCTTGGATGACCTTGGAAAAGTCAAAGGGCAAATATGACCCCTGGGATCCGTGAAAGGGTGTTCAAAAACGTTGTTCTGAGCAGTCTGAGTATTTGCAATCATTTTTGTGGCTTTCATATCATGAAATAGCTTTTCCCCATGCTTTTCCAATGGGAGAGGTCGCCTCGTGACCTGACCTCAGGGCACGAAATCGAAAAATCCCGGATATACACCTTGTAGACCCTGGAGGGGTCATAAAGTGTAGGAAGTTTCAAATTGATCGACTTTGAAATGTAGCTCTTACAGAGCTCTAAAGGTGAAGTGAGGTGACCTTGGTTGACCTCGTCTGGTGACCTGACCTTGGTTGACCCGGGGTAAAAAATTTCAGGGATGATGGGAAAATGATGCAGTGAGAGGTAGAGCCCTCAACCGCGGTGCTGCGCCTCGTCGTTTTTCTGCTATCCCGGAAAAACCTTAGGGGGGCCATCGATGGCCCCCTCTTCCCGGTGGGGCGAGGGTTAATCCACTGGCCGGAGGTCATTACGTTTCATATAATGGAAAAAGGTCTGGCATTTTTCTATCAACTTTGATTTACTATATCTCAATAGCTCTAATGGCATTAGAGTTATCCCTAGTTTTCTTAAGCATTGCATATTTGAGTCAGAATAGCCTATCGTGACCTAACTTGACCTCTGGAGGTCAAACCATTGACCTGAGCGCTTAAACATGCAAATTAATTTCATACTGAATTCACGCAAGCTTTGTAATGCACTTTGCAGATTTTCGCTAACCCCCATGTGTTCGGAGTTAGAGGGGGGCATCGATGGCCCCCGGTGGGGCGAAGGTGGCACCGGACCCCGGTGGGGCGCGGGTTAAAAAAGCGTAAACATGTCAAGTGGGGAGTGATACAGTCAAACAACATAACTTAACCTAATTTAATTTTGAATTATCCTCGATAAATCTCTTGAAATGGTTATACGAGAGAGGAAGGGCATTCTTGCCGAGCTATATAAATGGGCAGTGCGATGGAGAAGAAAAATATTGGCGCTCCTACACGGTGAGGATTGCTGTTGTTGCTGCTGTGCGCTGTTCCTGACACATAAGTGCTGTGATGAGTGCGCCGTTGCTGCTGTGTGCTGTCTGTAACACTTCTGTGCCGTACCGGCAGGAGCGCTGCTGTTTGCGCTGTGTTTGAATGCCTCCGTTGCTGCTGTGTGCTGTGTGTAATACTTGTGTCCTACCGGCAGGAGCGCTGCTGTTTGCGCTGTTTGTCGGCTGTGCGGTCGGGCAGCTTTCCGCCGGACCACCCCCCTTCGCACAGATCCTTCACAAAGTAAGAGGACAAAGAGGGTGATTGGTTGGGCACGCCGTGGCGTAGCGGTAGAAACAGCAGAACACTTATGGCTGTGAAGACTGTATCAAGGCACTAGTCCTCCAAACTGTCTTCTCCTTATAAGGCCAGCTAAGCTTAGCTGGCTCATGTATAATGTTTTTTTTGCTTTCCGTTCTGCAGAGGTGAGAAAAATGCTTCATTTTCCCAGCACGGACCAGTTTCTGTGATCCGGAAAGTTTCCTGTCACGAAACATGGCTCGAGTAGTCTAATCAGACAGCAGACTATCCCGAACACATAGAACATGTGGGTAAATGCTAAATCGTAATACCTAACCACATACAAGGGCTTATTCGCGCCTCGACGAGAGTTTGACCCAGTTTCGATGAAAATGAATAAGGCAGAAGGAGAATAGATATATTTTACTAGTTCCCCGAACATTCCCCACCCATGTGGGCAAGTCGGCCTTTTCTGACCTTCGACGTTCTGTACCCCATCTTCCGGCTAATTCCTGACTGGAGGTATCATGATTCATAGCAAATGATATCACCACAGCCCGTGCAGAGCTCTGGTGAGTATGTTGGCCCCCTATACTATTCGGTGGTGAAAAATCACATGTATAGATTATAATCCGGTATCTATATCATATATTTATGTGAAAACCCCTAACATCTATTATGGTAGATGGTTACACTAACGTTGAATAAGGATCCGGCGACCAGAGATTGCTCTAATGCTGAAATAAAGGGTGAATTCGGTTTCCTGGCTGAAAATGATATATTTTCCCCTGTGGAACTCTTGAAGTTTAGGTTTGATTAATATGACACGCCTGAGTGGTCAGCATCGTGGCATCATCTTCGATGGTTCCTGTTCCTATTAAAGTTATTCTATATTTATCCCATACGTATGGATATGTCTTTTGGTATCTCTTGTTTTGTTCTGTCTCACTACTCCACATACCTGAATTAGATCCGGGCGCATAATGATAGATGTAAGCAAGGCTGGATATCTTCTCAACCCCAGGGGAGGGGGTGGTCCTGGATGGGTGAACGCTGGCACGGCAATAGAAGCCCTATACAAAATCTATGGGAGACTCAAAATCCAGGGGGTCCTGACCCCCAACCCCCGGGATCTCTACCCATGGATGTAAGCACACTTGTGCATTTCGTGTCTGATGCAACCAGTGGTTCAGTGCGTGTCAGATGGTGAGTCGATCCATCTTCTCCGAATCTGATCTTCACTATTTCCTGTCGATGCATCAACAGAGTGGCTCGTGAGACGGATGCCGATGGAAATTTTCCAGTCTGGAGTTGCCCTGTGCGTCACTCCCACCACGCGACACGTGGTCGCCATTGTCACGTCTCAGCGTGCGTTCCAGTACTTCACTGCAGCACCTGCAGCCGCCCCTAGCTGTGCTTAGATCGAATCATTGTTGCAAAGGCCTTTCTGGATAATGTAATAATAAAACTACAGATGCATCCACCGCCTTTGAAAAATAATTGCCAAATTTTATGAGGGGCGAAATTTGATATGATCGAGTCAAGTTGGAGAACACGGAGGCATTAAATTTTTTTCGAAGCAATTGCATTTGTACATTTTAAAGTTGCCATAAAGATTGCACGTTTAATCATTCAATATCGTATATTCAGATCATACCTGAAAAATGCAATGGCCCAAGCTACAAAGCTGTACAAATCCTCCTCGTTTATCATAAAAATATATGTATACTAACAAAAATATTCACAGAAAATAATTTACGGTAATCTGCCGATCATAGTCTGTTCCTTTCGAGGGAACGCATTAAAAGCGTTGAATTGCAAACATGCAAGAAAGGTGAATTCACACATGGCTGGATACAAGCCTGATATGTGCTTCTACGTGTACTTTGTGGAGCATCATGCCTGGTACCTGTGCAGGTGGCAGTGCCACAGTGCCACAGCCCACTCCGCCGCCGCACGCCCTTTGCCCCCCCCCCAGTCACCCCGCGGTGCATCGCGTGTGCCACCGTCCCGCCCACTTCCGCTGACAGAGGGTGCAGATTCAGGAGGGGCTGCCACGGCACACTGGGGCAACCCGACGCGAGAGGTGGCCAGAACAGTCAATAACTTTGCTTTTTTCGAAATATTTTACCAAGGCTGACACAGGAAGTAGTGAGTGTAAACTAGGAATAAGAAACCAAACCTATCAAATGCCACCTCGGTAGCTCAGTTGGTAGAGCGTTGGAGTCCGGTCCGCTGCTCAGGAACATGCAGTGGCAGTGCATGCGAAGGCGGTAGATTCCCCTGAGACTCTCCGGCGCTCAATATTTACTTGACGTAGGTCGGCTGGCAACTGCCTGGTGAGAGGGCGAGCTGAGCGGGGCGGCCATCCCTGTGTTTTGTGGAACCTTAAATGGAATGTGACACCTTTATAACGTGATTTTAACTGAGATAGCCAAGTTGTAAGGCATGCCGGAAAACCCGGTACTCTATATATCATTTGTCTTGAAACTCAAAATTTGCGTAGAGAAAAGCTAAAAACTACCCCAAATGTACATACCCTACATGTACCCTTAGTAGCAGGCCACAGATTACAGCTATGTTGGTGTGACGACACATGCTGACGTCACGGTGAGTATCAGCCAATCGAAGCCTTTGTAGCCTGTTGACAATGTTAGCAGTTACCAGATCATGACATCATCCACAGTCAGATATTTCTCTACCTAGAAAAGCATTTTAAAAATCAAATTACTAAGCTTAGTGTACATTGTTTTAGAGAAATTATGGTCACTTCCATGATTTTAGACTAAAAGTACCCCTAATTAAAGTACCCCTAACAATAAATTCCAGGGTTCGACCGAGGTGCCACATTCCCTTTAAAGGGAATGTGGCACCATGGTCAAATTCTGGAATTTAGTGCAATTAGGTGAATTTTTAGCCCAAAATAATGAAACCACTCATGATTTCTCTGAAAAATGTTCAATAAGCTCAATATTTTGTTTTTAAAAATACTCCTCTAGGAAAATGAATAAGTATCTGCCTGTGGATGATGTCATGATCTGGTAACCACTACCATACTTGAAAAGCTTCAAGGGCTTCGATTGGCTGATGCTGATCGTGACATCAGCATATGTCGTCACACCAGCAGCTCACAACAATGGGCGCCCGGGGACGGGCTGATGGGGGGGTGGTGTCAGATAGGTTTTAGCTTTTTTCTACGGAAATATCCGAGTTCCAAGACAAATGAAATATGGAGCACCGGGTTTTCCGACTTGCTTTACAACTTGACTATCTCAGTTAAAATCACGCTGTGAAGGTGTCACATTCCCTTTAAGCTTTGGCTTCCAAACTAACACTCCATTGCGGCATTTGCTCGTTCGGATGGTGGGGTGGGGTCACCGTGACAAGTCCCCTGATGAGTTTAGTGAAACTGCGACTACAAAAATTTAGTTTGGGACAACTTAGGTAAAATTAAAAAAATATCCTAGATTTTCTGTGGAGTTCTTAAGTGGATGCACCAAAGCGTGCCTGGTTTATATGCACTGTTTGCAATGATAGACCTCTGAACAGCGGTAAAGATAACTGACTCGCTGTAACTGACTTACAAAGAAAACTAATCTCTTTTGAAAGTGTTCCTCGAGGTTTTTACTGGAAATTGATTTGCTAGTGGCGATTCTCAAAGTTGTCAAAAACAAAAACTGCTGCGTTAGTGCTGGTAGAAAAGTATTCGAGTTAGCACATTCAGATTATAACACTGATCCTAATACTAGATTTATATTATTTTGCTGGTTAGCGGAATAATGTACGCCTGGGGTGTTTCAGATTTTTGCTGGCACCCACTAAACCGTTTCAACGTTACGTGTACCCTAAGCAATAAAGCAAACACACCTGGTCCTGGGGGCGTGTTTCCTCTTGACGTCGAGGTGCAAGACACTCCTTGGCGGTTTTACAACTCGCTTCGTATTTTCCTTCTTTTTATTTTATTAGGGTTGCTGCCAATATGCACACTCGTCCAATTACAGGGAGCATTGGTGAGTTCTGCTCCGATCCTACCAATTGGCGAAACTGGCAAAACTTCCAATTAAGCCATGGTTGAAACTATCCAACCTCCCTTTCTGTAGCAGCAACGGGGAAAGCAGTTCACCAAGGTAACAACCGCAAAACAATCAATGAAGTGAAGGCAACGGGCATTACAGTACAGCAGTGGGATAGCAGTTCTAGTACTTATAGTTAGCTACATCATTCTATCAATTCAGTAAATGCTCCTTGCAATTGGATAAGTTTTCAGGTTACGAAACCGCTAAAAACCTGCTTCTCGAGGAACCTTTTACGGTTTGCTAGCGACCCCACGCCGCCTGTTGCGGTGACCTGTTCCTATATGGATTTCTTACCTGTCTGGCCGTTAGAGATGTGCCTTTACGCTCAACACTGTTTTGAGGCCTCGATGGGCGTGGCCTTTCCCTAAAAGTAACTCCCACCGGCGTGAAGGCACAGAAAAAGGATGAGGAAATCGGATCAAGAAGTGGAGGGTGGGTGGGGAACGCGCTCGTCGCAGCCTTCCTCCACGGCGCTTACGACGCACTGCTATCATCTCCTTTCGCCGCGTTTGCTGAGCCCGCTGGTCCTGTTTGCCCCGGTTATATCGGCGTCCCTGTTTGAACTGTCGCGGCTGTCCTCGGGTCGCCAACCTTGCTACCACCGGTCGGTGGTATTATCACTATATCCTTGCTGTTTGGGAAGCGTTAAAGAACGATACACTGAGCGATGCCAATTGGTGACATGTCTCTTTCCTCTGGTTGTGACTCACCGTCGTTTGCAGGCCATCAGCGGTCCGTCATCGTATAGCGTCAACACCGCCTTCTCTCCGTACTCGGTGGGTACTGCCCTGTCCATGCTCCGTCTGGGCACCACGGGCCCCTCCCGGCGGCAGCTGCGGGATGCCCTCGGACGCAACTACCGCACCGCGCAGCAGCAGAACGTGCAGGTGCCGGGAGTCACCGTCAGACTGTTCAACGCCTTCTTCCACGACAGCAATCTGGTGGTGTACTCAGACTACATCAATGAGGTGAAGCGGCGCTACGGCGCCGTGGTGGAAACGCAGGCTTTCGCTGCGGGTCCGGCCGCCGCCGTAGACGCCATTAACCGGCGTGTGGAGGCCGAAACCCTGGGCAAGATCAAGAACCTGGTGACTGCAGGAGACAGCCAGCTGGTGAGCGTGCTCGTTACCGCTGTCTACATGAAGGCGCAGTGGAAACAAGCGTTCGACCCGCTGAAGACGTTTCCTGGGCGCTTCACAACAGCTGATGGCCGACAGCAGAAAGTAATGATGATGAACGCAGAGACCGAGTGCAACTATCTGCAGAGCAGCACAATGAAGGCGGTCGCTCTACCGTATAAGGTAAGTTAGGAAAGAGAGCGAGAGAGAGAGAGATGACTACGTATCCTGTAGTACAGGATACGTAGACACACGAAACACCTCATAGCAATTGTATGCTCAGGTAGAATTGGCCCAAGAATAGTTAAAAAGAAATGGGTTGATATTCTGAGTTGATAAGCTAAACGTAAAGTGTCAAGTTTATAGTCTGCAGTTTTCCAGCACAAAGGACGGGATAGCTAAATACCAGGAAACACCCTTCCCGTCACATCGATACAAAAGGAATCCAGCCTACAGGACCTGTAGGCTGGATTCCTTCATTCCCAAACGAGATCGTAGACATTGATGGTTACGTAGCAGCTTGGAAAATGAGCTGATGTATCTATTGAAACTGCTAATAACAAACTTAAACATCCATTGAATGTTGAGGTGTGGATAAAGTAAATACGCTAAGCATTACTTATGCCGACTGATATACAAAAGTTACCAGTTTATTGTCGTATAGAGATTTTTACTGACTGAACTATCATTCTAGGTCAGGATAAATCAATTTATTCCGAACAAAACTGACCAGTCTTTTCTTTCCCTTATGCGTTATCCGCCATTTGAACGATCGCCAGATTTTTCAGTCCTATAGGAAGACGTCAGGTGAACGGTCCGCCAAATTTGTCATCCGACTCTGGCGGACGGGATCTAACCATTCGGCTCTCCTCGTCAGGATGAGAGGTTTCAAATGCTACTCGTGCTACCCGAACGCGGTGTCAACATGTCTGACATCACCAGCAGCATCAACGTGGGCACCATCTATAAGGACATGCGATTCCAGTCTGTGGTCCTCAAATTTCCCAAATTCCGAGTGGAGAGCAAGCTGGATTTAGTCGACACGCTCAAACATGTAAGAAATATTTGAACTTACATAAGGATTAGTGCATTTATTCACTCAAATTATTCTGAAATGTTACCCAAAGGCTACTCACAGCCTTGCCAAAGTGGTAGGCAACTGTCTTATAAATGCTTGCGGAATTGGTTCCTGATTTTCTTTTTACTGGTTTCAGTAGGTGTGTACATCGGAAAATATGAGTATAGGTATTAGTTGGAGGTATTATCACAAGGGAAAGAGAAGTCAAATAAGCTTTCAACAGAATATATTTTTGAGTGTAGGTCTATACACAGTAGAGTAAGCATCTGCCTACACGCCTACACCAGATATAGTGGTAGAGGTTGCTCTCCCACTGCACTGTGGGGACAAGGCCTTACAACTGCAATACGCTCTCTGCTTAACACTGTCTGCTGCAGCTATAATATTGTTTTCTTTCGCCAAATCAAACGTAAAATACCACGACGATCTACTCATGATTCACGCGATATTCAACATCGCTGACACATCTGGTGGTGTCGCAGATGGGCGTTCGGGACATCTTCTCGTATCGCGCCAGCCTGCAGCGGATGTCGCCGGACCGTCGCCTGTTTGTCAGCCAGGTGCGCCACAGTGCCGTCATCGAAATTGACGAGAGCGGCAGCGAGGCCGCCGCCGCCACCTCCATCTCCATCAGCGCCAGAAGCTTCTTCGACGCCCCCAAACCGTCCTTTGTCGCCAACAGGCCTTTCCTTTTCTACATCTATGACGTCAGCACAGGTAACGTGCTGTTCAGCGGTCACGTGGCTGACGCGGCGGCCGCGCAGGCCCAGAATGAGCTTAGCACATCGGAAGCGGCACTTGGCCAGGAGGTGGATTCGCCACCGGTGTCTCAACGGAGGCCAAAGAGCCAGAGGTTCCCGGCGCAGGGTCAGTTCCCGGTGCGGCGAAGACCCTCATCGCTGCAGAACGAGCTGGACGGCCGAGAAGCAAGGCAGGGACAGTTCATCGGCGGACAACGGCCAAACTCGCGACAGTGGCGAAACTGGCAGCAGCAGCAGCCGCCTCAGCATCATCAACAGCGCCAGCAGCCGCGGACATCACACCGTCCTGTCCGTCCGTTCTCTGATCAGAGTCCGCGGCTCAACAGCCGCTTCAACAGAGGCTGGCGCGACCCCGGCGTGGGGCGGGTTCAGTTCAGTGGCGGGGAGCCGTCTCGTCCTGAAGGCCAGATGGTATGGCCAGCTGACCGGCGCGTGCCTCAGCAGGGCCATCGGCGGACGATGATGACGCGCAGCGGCCGCCGTCTCCACGGCTCATCGCCTCAGACAGGCGGCTTCCCGCCGCTGCCGACCAGAGGAGTCTACTTCCAGCAGCCGTCTCGTGGAGGGGTTCGGTGGGAGAAGCGGCGACCGATCTGGAACTGATGGCACCAGTAACTGCCTGCTGCCAGCTCCGCTTCATTGTCTGAGGTGCGCGCTCGGCGTTGGACTCTGGCTGCTTTGTTGTGATAGCTATGCTTGTCCCAGCTATGATGTTTTGAGATTATTTTATCTGGAGTAGCGTTTCACAACTTCACGTGTTCTGAACGACGACATTCTCCAGAGGGCAATGCGTTGAACTCATTTACGCAATCTAAGTCCACAACATAATTGGACCATGGTTCCCACGTGGAATTTTAGCTGTTTTGTTGCTGGTTTTATGGGTAATCTTATAATTACGAAGGTTTTGCCAGATACCAGCGCGAGAATGGCGTTTGTAAGAGGCTGAACAGTGTACACTATTTTTCTAACTACGGTTTCCCTTTGTAAGGCAATGGTATGATATTTGATTATTATGGATCAAATTGCACGCACTATTGCTGTCACAGAAATGCAGCGATAAAGATTCTTGCCTCCACCTGCCCGTGATTAAGATTAAGTGAGGCTGGAAAGTCACTGTTAGGTGCCATATGCCACAGTATTTAGTGAGATATACGACGTTGTGGTGAGGGACATCGAAAACAAGACTGTTTAGATGATACCGATGGTGAGGGAGATAAGTGATCAGTGGGAATTCCGGATAGGCATTAATGTAGAGAGGAAGCTTCCAACTCCTATCATGGTTTCAGACGTTTCTGAGGTGCAAGAAGAGAAGACGTAACGTTCCTGCTCGTGGGCATTACGGAGGCAGTGCGAAGCGGGCTCTATCTCGCCCCTGTAGACACGGTGCGCTGTCCCCTGTCGATGGTAGTCAGTCTGTGCCATTCGTACCCAGTACGACAGCCTTTCCTCAGCCGCCAACAGGCGACACGCGAGTGTGGTACAGTGTACAACTGTACACAGCGAGGTAAACGGGGCGGCACGGCACGCCACAGACACAGGTGCCGGCGAGGCCAGGATATAATTATTTTGGGGGGTGGGGCAAGTGTTAAGGAAGTGCCACAGTGCGGAAAGCAGACACTTGTTTCTGAACCAACTTGCTTTCTCTAAAAACACAAAATTGTGAATTTTTCAATATCCTACTGGACGCTGGGCGCAAGCTGGGCTTGGGTTGGTTTCACGCGTCCAAGCCAAGCGCCTGCACTGGCGGGTCCAAGTCCAACGAATAATCCAGTGGGCTATTGAGAAGCCACCGGATTTTGAATTTTTAAAGAACGCAAGTTGTTTTCAGAAATAAGTTTCCAGCTTTTCGCCCAGTAGCTCTATCTTACCACTCGCCCCAAACATCACTGGTCCCTGTGCCTGTGCTGTGCCGCGTCGTGCCGGCTAAATTATCGTGTAAACTGCATTTGTGTTTATCGAGGGACGGACCGCGGCCGGGCTCCCTGTGCCATTCTTGCCTCCTTCATTCTGCTTTTTGGTTGGTGACCGTTTGTCTGTCATCGGGCTAAAACCAGTGTTTCTTCTAGGTTGGATGGTATTGGTGTCAAACAGCAGACAATCGAATCGGTGACCAAAACAAGTACGGATCGGATTCGGTAATAAGTCGGGTTTGCCTTGAGCCTTGCTGTTCTTTGGTTTCCGCGAAAATGCAATCGGATCATCGTGTCATAAATATATATCCAATGGGATCATTATATGTATATTGTTTCTTTGGAATTATTTTGACAGCTGATCCGATTAAAATTGTCCCGGAATCCAACGAACGGAAAGATTGGAATTGTGTCGGCTACCAGATTGATAATATCGGAACATACCATCACTAGGAGGCATAGTGTTATGTATGTTTACAAATTGGTTCGTAGAAAACCCAAGCCTTAGTTGTTTGGTATGATCAGCTTTGTACCATTTGCGTTCTGAAGATTTTGATTTGATGTTGAAATCGTCCGAACTGCACGCCATGTAAAACACATTTTAATAAACTTTTCGTCTGTTTTGTCTTTGCGTCTACCAGTACTAGAGCCAAGCCAATGGACCCAGAGCCGCGTGTGCGCATGCACGCTTCTACGACAATGAAAACCTCAAACTTGTGCTAAAACTCAAGGATTTGCCACGATCTCCCAAGCAGATACTGTGGTGCATAGGCGGGTCAAGGATTGCCGATTTGGGGGAGGGGCAGCACATGGTCGGCGAAGGCGTTATCCCGACCAGGGAGGCGCCTTTTTAAAGGGAGATACGCGAAAAAATTATTGGCTAGATCAAAAGGTCACAAAACGTTGTTTCAGAAGTCCCATTCTCATTTTTGCGAATTCGGCCTGCAAATTGCCTTAACACGCGCCCCGCTGGGGTCCCTGGCATGACGCGCCCCGCTGGGGGGCGTTTTTCGCCCCCCTCCGTATCTCGTTCCCCACGAAAGCTAAAGGAAAATTATGGGCAGCGGTTGAAAACTCTTGACAAGACAAATATATTTTATGCGAATAATTGTTGTGTCAGATCAATATTGAGGTCAGCATAGGTCAAAGAAGGTTCCATAGGCTTACAACAGAGCAGTGTACGTTTCTCTCTCTAGAAAAAAAAATCTGTCGGGCACTTTGAAAAACCCCAAATCTGTCGGGTGGTTAGGAAAGGACTATTAAAATTGTCTAAAACCCATTCAATTGGTAAAATGTTCCTACTCTTTTCCACATTCCTAATAGAAAATACTAAAATTAGCATAAAAACTTCAAGTTTGGCACCAATGGATATCATTATCCTTATTTTGTGCTCTGATCCTTATATGTGTGATATCCTTATTTTCGTGCTCTGAAGCCGCCTATGGAAAATCTAAGTGGAATGGCACAAGTCTATCAATTTTCAAAACTCTAGAACTGAGACTGTTCTTCGGGTTTTCAATTATCAGACACGCTCAGGAAATTAAGGTTATCGGCAGAAACCTATAACAAATTGAATACCGAACCACCAATTCCCATTTTCTGGAGTCACCATTGGTAAAGGAAATTTATTATTGGATGTAATTTGAGATTTGTGGACGTACAGCATACAAATAGTGTGTGTCAAAGTCAGCTCGACTGGGTCTTGAATAAGACTCAGTCTTGAATTCAGATGATTTAGGTCACAGGTGAAATATACAATAACATGAAAAGCAGCCCCCTTTTCAGTCCTCTGCAGCCGCCATTGACAAAAATCTGCACTAGAATGAGAATAAGTGATATTTTGTTATTATGTTACATAGTCCAGCCCAGAATACTTAAGAAATATAGTTTGCAATGGAAGAAAGCGACCTGGTTCCCATACCATGCGGTTACTATGCCAGCTTCTGCAGATTTTCATGATTTCAGTTTTTGGAGGTGGGAGGGGTAATTGGAAGGAAACCCCAAAATTTATATATGGATTTTGCTCTGATGGCCAGACAAACAAGATTGGAGGGGCACTTTTTGATATTCAAAAGTGTTTTTAAGCATCATGGCTACTTGTAGTTAGTACAAACATGTAATATTAGCTTCCATGACTTTAAATGCATGTTTACATGAAAAATCCTAAATTTTGAAGCTGTTGGCTATCTCAAAGTTTTCATGCATTGCCGTGCTCATTTCCATGAGGGTACGTGGTTTAGGATCTGAAGTTCATGAGGCTAATAAATAACCTTAAGTCAGTGAGATAGTAAATGTCAAATAAATATCATGTTTCCAAGGAAGTTAAGAGTAAAAGGAATGAGTAAAGGTTGCACTAGGCTGTGTTTTTGTTATATCTTTGTCCCCTTGACATAGATCATAGGCATATTTAGGTAAGTGAATAAAATGAAATAGGAGAAATAGTTTGGTACTTAAAACTCAAATTAATGTGGAAAGGTGAAGAGTTTTGTTTCTTTGGCATCTACAAATCCACTGATGAAGGTATGCAACTTTTGTGGTTAATTCTGGACAAACAGGCATTGGATTTAAAGAAGATGGAAGGAAAATCAAATGTTTTAGTCTAATTTGACCAGTCTGCTGGTAAAATTCATTTTTCCCTTATTAATATCATTTAAAATTATTGATCAACAGTGAGCATAACATACTGTGTGGAAATAAATGTAAGCTGCCGAAATTACAACGAACACCACATCACTTACTTCTTTGTTTTCTCCCCACACTGTTCTGATCTGCCCGCTGTTTGATCCATGCTTCAAAACGACCTCCTTGGCCAAAACCACTGTTCCTGAACTTGCAGGGCAGCCCAGAATGCTTGATTCGCTGATGCTCCTTAAAAAACGTTTCTCGCCAAAAACCCACATCCCTCAAATCCACATTTAAGCTTGACACGGGACGGTGGAAGGGGCTTCAGCTAATCGAGTCATTTATCAGCCCTTCAACTATGGACGATGAAATCCAGGCTCAACCAGTTTACTCAAGATGTATACCAAAGTAATGCAAGAAAAAATAATCAAAACACAACCTTCCACAAGGCAACACACCAAACCGCAGGGCTGCTTTCTTCAAACCAAAGATACCTTTACACTTTTACACTGGCTTTGCCGCAAGGGCGCTGTTCAAACAGCACCCTTGCGGCAGCGTTGAGCGTACTTCCAAACGAAGGAAACGAAGGAAAAAACTGTTTTGCCTGTCGCCTTTACCTTTACGGCGGCCTGTCGGGCCAGGCTGTCGCGTGCTATGGAATACAAATCGGGCCCGACAGGCCGGTGAAGGAATTTTTCCAGCAGAGGATTTTCTGGGTGACGTTTAAAGGCCCTCTGTACATAAGGCCCTCTATTCAAAGGTTCCTCGATTCATAAGTCCCTCGAAAAGACCCTCGTGCATAAGCCCTCGATTTTCCATCGGTTCTTGCCGCACACTGGCTTGATATGGGAGAGGTGCAAATTCATGAAAAACTTGTTGAGTGAAAGAGGTGACAATTCTAATATTGAGTTTTTTAGAACAAAAATATTTTCTGCTTCCTTTCAAGATTTTTTTCTCACAGATTGTAAGATCTGTCGCAAGACCAACCGTGCCCTAAAATCTGTCGGGCACTTGACCAGGCCCGACTTTTGCAGCTCTGCTCTCTAGATCTGCCCTCAGGGGAGCAAGAACAAATATTTATGCATCATTGGATTCCTCTCATTGCAACGAATCGAATGATGTATAATGTGACCTTCCTAGGTCAAATAGTGAAAATGATCTGACCTCTAGCTAGGTCAGGATCGCACAGTGACCTGGTATTGTCATGTGGCATATCAATCGACTCCCCGTGATAATATAGGCACAATGCAAGAAAAATGGGAGCTTTATCTCAATTCAGCGCGAATTTATTGGCAAAACAATCACTCTATGCTCCCGTGGCCTGATATGACCTTTGAGAGGTCAAATGCTCAAGAACTCAGTCTTATGGTCAAAATCGTGGTAAGAATAGACGCTTTGAGGATTTTTAGCTTTATCTATCCAGTGTTTACTGAAAACGAGCCCATTCTATTTTCACCATAGACTTATAACACGCGCATTGACGGGGGTCTGAGCCACCTTCGCATTGACGGGGGGGCGGGTACCCGCCCCCCTAAGATCTCGAGAACCAAGGTAGGTAGCGAAAAACGGTAAACGGTGTTGGGCTGCCCATCCACTTCTCCATCGAAAACATTCGAACCATTTTTTTGTCAGGTCACATTTAAGGTCACGAGAGGTCAAAACATGCCCGTCATAGGGATAACATGTAAATTCAGTTTTTCGGCCATTACATCTGAACAAGTACAGATAGAGCAAAACGACTTGAACTATATGAATCCTCTTAGCAAGCCAAATCGAATGATATATAATTTGACCTTGCTAGGTCAAATCAAGGATTTGACCTGACCTGAGGTCAGGTCAGGTTCAAATTATATAAAATACATATCATTAGAACTGCAAAGCCCAGGCGAGTCTAATGCAGCTAAAATAAATGCTCTATCACCATCCGTTACTGAGTTATTCCGTAAAAACCATTTTTCCTATGTATTTCCTATGGAGAGGTCATGCCTCGTACCTGACCTTAGGTCATCGATATCAAAAATACCGGAACATATTTTAGAGAACTCGGTGAGGCCATTATGTGATATGAGTTTCAATTGGATAAGTTCACCCTGCTCCGACTTATGCTAGCTTAAACTTTTTTTAGGTCGGGTCACTTGACCTGTACTGGTGACCTGACCTGAGATGACCTAACCTTAAAATTTTCACAGAAGTTGTAAAAATGATGAGGGAAAAGATATACCAAGTACGGCGGCGCTACGCGCCGCCGTTTTTCTCCTGTCTCCGAAAAACCCGAGGGGGCGGGTACCCGCCCCCCGTCAATGCGCGTGATAATGGAGTGACCAAAAATTGACCCCACCTTAGGTAAACAATACCAAAATTCCGAGATAGTGGATTTTTAGACCCTAATGACCTTATTTCGTGGAAGTTTCAAACTGACCGGTTCGCTGATGTTCCCTGGGCGCCGCTTCAAACTCGTGATTTTGGGTTTTGAGGTCGATTCACTTGACCTTGAATAGCTCCTTGACCTGACATAACCTTTACTCAAAAGTTTGGTCAGATGTATAAAATTGATCAGGAACAAGGCACTGTAAGTTTCGTTGTTCTGCATCTGTTCGTTTTTGGCTATTTGGGGAAAACCAGGAGGGGGCGAATTTCGCCCCCGCCCAGCGGGGCGCGTGTTAAAATTGCTCTCAAAGTCAACATTTCTAGGCGACTTTACCGGTACACCTCATATCAGTGTATATGACGTACAGACGGCTAAGGCTATCAATTTTTCTAAGAATTAGGTCATATCTATCCTAAACAGTGATGTAGAACTTTGGACAGAAGAAAATTACTTTAGAAAAACAACATTCCAAAACTCTTTTGAAACAGAAATATAGGGCTCAAAAGAAATCACAATTAACCAATCAGAAGCCTAGGAATTCTCAAACTGGGGTTACGTGACCTATCTGACGCAAAAGTTTTGTCATGCTGGGGCTGAAGCAAAAAATGACTCAAGACCCGAGGTACAAAACCGCTGAAGACTTGAGTAATTATGTTTTTCCGTTTCTAGGGCAAACTGATTCATTTTGTAGTTTTTAAAAGCTTTTTAAAACTAATTCAAATACAAATACAGGAGAACAGACATTTGTATGATAAAAAAGCATTGCTTTTCAACTTTAAATAGTTTTCGAAAAGTAAGTGATGGGTGAAGGTTTCAGCATTTTATCGGAACTGTTAACCTATTTCGATGATAAGTGAGTGGCCTCCCAAAATTTTGCCGAAGATACAAAAATAATTGATGGTTTCGTAATCAGGATTTTTCAAATAGCAAGAAACCACAATAATAATTTTTCGCTTATCTCCCTTTAACGGTAAAACCTATCAGGTGGGTACCAAATATTATCTCTTGGGGGCACCGATACTCGCATCCTGGGGGAGGGGATAGGTAGGAAGCAGAATTTTAGGGGTGCCATCAACCCTTCAGGGGGCGTCGTGACCACTTCAGGGAGCACCGAGGGTTAATAAACGAGAGGCAAGTGTCCCCCCTTGGCCGCCTGAATTTGCCTATGCTGTGGTGTGAATTTGTTAAATGAATTGCGGTCCTGAATGTTAGCTATAGGGTGAATAAGAAATGCCACAATTCAGCAAATTCCGCATTGGAAAAAGCTGCCTCTACACGGTAGGAGGCGTGACCCTAAATTCTAGCATTGACGTATAACGTTGACAGTTAGTGCGTTGTCCCCCCCACCCGCCCCTCCAAATTTAGTATTTCACCCACTGATTCAAAACGATGTATTAGGCTAGACACAACACCTGCGCCAGAGGCTCCTGTATAAAATGACTCACTCGTTGCTGTGCCGTCTTTAATAACGCGTTAGCTCACGAATATATTGCGATGCAAACCTATAGAAATAACGAGAAAATTTGATTTGACAGTCGACCCGGTTGTGTATTTTCAAAACTACTCATGTGTGATAATAGCAAGTCAAAGCAAGGATACATCACCATGCAAAATCTGCAGTCATGTACTGTCATTGCGACCAAAATAGGAGGGATGCTCTGTGAATCCCAGCTCTGAGGACACTCCAAGTCGATTGTGACAGTCGACAGTACATTACAGGCTTCTATACATTTTCAGTTATATATCGCGGAGGTAAAGTGAAGCAATGAAATTATCACAGCGATTGGTGACATTTCTCGAATACATGCCCAGTGACTACGACAAATAAGTTGAGCTGCCGTTTCAGCATTTTAGATGTCAGACAGGAAATAACAACGTCACGTCTTTAGAAGTCAGCCTCATAAAAGATCGTTCAGTATGTTTTAGCTTCAGTGTCTTATATCAGGTCTATGTTTGGTTTTCATCCATACAGGTCTTTACTAGAAATTATGACTCGCACAAACAGCTGAGATAGGTTTTTAGCCGAAAAAATTCAGCTTACAGAAAAAAATTAGCCTCCTGGCGTGATCATGGCTTGTTGGAGATAGTATAGCTGAGGGAGGCTGTTAATGGTGCGAGAGACGAAACGTCTTGTGATCTTTTTAATGACAAGCTAGTCGATAATTTACCATTGGGCTCGGGACGGCGTCACCTATCCATCCTCAGTAGCGAAACCAGCGCCACCTATCCATCCTCAGTGGCAGAGCCAGGGTCGCATGAAAGCGCCGGCCTGGTGCGGTAGAACGATTACCCCAGATATACCAACTGTTCCAGAACGCTCTATTTGCCTACAGCAGCAGGAAACGGACCAATCTTCTCATATATCCGGGTGTTTGGTGCGTTTTCGCCACTCGGCCTTGGTTCTCTTCTTAAAGGATTTGGGGCTAGTCCGTACCAGTAACAAGCAGAGAGAATAAAATACAATATTTTCACTGAATAATTTTTTTCAATTTAAGGAAAAATTCAAAAGGACAGAAAAATAGTTCATGATCCCATGTTAATTGTTCATTCAGACTAAATGATAATGCATTTGCTTTTTAAAATGGTCCGTTTTACGGCGCCATAATTTGTCTAGATCGTATATGATGTAACAGTAGGTACCAAGGACCTTGGTACCGAGGTTGTTCATGTATCCCGGGAAAGGATCACCTCGACTGCCCATAGCAGTTCACTACCTCGCTCCTCAAAGACCCAGCTCAAAATTCAGCATTGTGCGGGCAGCACTCAAACCCTTCAGGAACAGGAACTGGGGATGTGCGTATTTTGGCATGTGATAGAATTACCCAAAACAGGGTTCCTAGTCTATCCACATTCCAGTGCTGGTGGCTTTTGGCAGAGGCGTTAATCAATAGCTGATCAGACCAGAAACCGGGGGTTGGCCCTATCCGACTCAGACGTCGATGGCACGGCCCCTGACATTTCCTGGACACATTTCGGACCGTGCACTTACTCCAGCTTACCTCAAGTCTACCTTTATCAGATACCGGAGCTGACCTACCTCAAGTACCGGGGCTGGTCTACTTTGAAGTACCGGGGCTGGCCAACCTTAACACGCGCATTGACGGGGGTCTGAGCCACCTTCGCATTGACGGGGGGCGGGTACCCGCCCCCCTAAGACCTCGAGAACCACGGTAGGTAGCGAAAAACGGTAAACGGTGTTGGGCTGCCCATCCACTTCTCCATAGAAAACATTTTGACCATTTTGTTTTCAGGTCACATTTAAGGTCACGAGAGGTCAAAATAGCCGTCATAGGGATAATAGGTAAATTCAGTTTTTTGGCCATTTCATCTGAACAAGTAAAGATAGAGCAAAACGACTTGAACTGTATGAATCCTCTCAGCAAGCCGAATCGAATGATATATAATTTGACCTTGCTAGGTCAAATCAAGGATTTGACCTGACCTAAGGTCAGGTCAGGGTCAAATTATATAAAATGCATATCATTAGAACTGCAAAGCCCTGGTGAGTCTAATGCAGCTAAAATAAATGCTCTATCACCCTCCGTTACTGAGTTATTCCGTAAAAACCATTTTCCCATGTATTTCCAATGGAGAGGTCATGCCTCGTACCTGACCTTAGGTCACCGATATAAAAAATACCGGAACATATTTTAGAGAACTCGGTGGGGCCATTATGTGATATGAGTTTCAATCGGATAAGTTCACCCTACTCCGACTTATGCTATCATAAACTTTTTTTAGGTAAGGTCACTTGACCTGTACTGGTGACCTGACCTTGGATGACCTAACCTTAAAATTTTCACAGAAGTTGTAAAAATGATGAGGAAAAGGTATGCCAAGTACGGCGGTGCTACGCGCCGCTGTTTTTCCGCTATCTCCGAAAAACCCGAGGAGGGGCGGGTACCCGCCCCCCGTCAGTGCGCGTGTTAAGTACCGCGGCTAGTGTTTCTCAAGTACCTGGCAAGTCTACCTTTATAGGATACCGGGGCTGATCTACCTCAAGTCCGGGGCTGGTCTACTTTAAGTACCGGGGCTGGCCTACCTCAAATACCGAGGCTGGCTTACTTCAGCGTGCAGGGCGGACCGATCTCAAGTACCGGGGCTGTTCTACTAAATACCGGGGTGTAAGTGGGACTGTTCTACTAAATACCGGGGCTGGTCTCCCTGAAGCATTAGGGCTGGTCTACCTCAGAGTACCGGGGCTGGCCTTTCTGAAGTACCGGGGCTGGTCTACTTTAGAGTACCGGGGCTGGTCTACTTTAGAGTACCGACACTGGTCTAAATTATTACCGATATGTGCTTCCTTAGAGTAGCCTGGCTGGAGACTAAGAACATCCACCTGTGGGCCGGATACAGTTCACGACCAGTCGTGGGCAGACGGCGGTCTGGTACCGGGCGGTAGCCAGTGTGGCGTGGGAAGGGTGTCCCGGCGGTGGCCAGTCCGGGGAGGGAAGGGTGCCCCGGCACTGGCCAGTGTCCAGGTGAGAGGGCTGGCGGCAGCATCAGCTCCGTGTAGGTGCCGACTACAGCCATGGCGTCATCAGCGGCAGCAGCGGCGGCGGTGCGGCGGGCTCTGCCCCTCCTCCTGCTCTTCAGCTATGTGGCGCAGCAGGCAGCGGGTGAGTGGTGTGTGCGACCAGCCAGCACGGCGCTAATCCTGGTCGAGATGTGCTGAGGCGACTGGGCCAGTCAACAGCCCGCAGCCTCCTCCGCTGCTCTATCCTAATCACAGCTCCCGAATTACTGTCTGCCACATATGGCCTCGGAACGAGACCGGGGGCGACGGCCCAAGCAATAGCCAGACTTGCCATTTTGAGCCCTTTGCAGACTGTTGTGAAGTAAACATCACTAAGGTATTTTGATCGGTAAGATATGCTGCTACCTTTGATGCCGGAAAATATCTTATTGTTATTGATTTTTCAGACGTGATAAGCCCTCTGAATTCATCATAAATTTATTAAATATGATATGCTAATTTCCTTCGACACTATAGGTGGCCGAACGGAGAGAGGTGGTACCGGGACACCGTGCCCCAGGCCATTTTTAACATGTTAACTGGGGGTCCATTTGCCCCCCCCCGAGTCAGCCTAAATGCCCCCCGTGCCTAGAAATTGCCCCCTCAGTGAAATGGACAGATGACTTAAAATTGACTAAATGCAGACTTACCTAACGAAAATAAGATAGAACACCACCTGACTATTATAACTTTGTTTTATTTCTGGTCCCAAATTGGCAATCCACAAAAATTGTGTTAAAAAATTTCCGCCCGTGACTGACTATTATATCGTGCGAAACAAAGACGAAGAAACACAGCGAGTAGTTACGGGAGATCCCGGCAAAGCAGCCTCAGCATCAACTAATCACAACGCTGGAGATGAGCGCTGACCTACGACCAATCAAACATCATGTTCTATCCGACCAGAAGCCCACATCCCAGCCAGTACCGTGACATTTCATGATGCTCTCATTTCACACGCAGTCAGCTGTCAGCGCTAAGAGTTGGTTCGTGGATTAGATGGGACACGGTGTAGTCAAGGTGCGTAAGACTGGTTGCTCGAGTGTGGCGGTATGAAGTGCTTAGCCTTTTTATTTATTATTGTGGTGGAAACATACATGGAGGGGGCCAGCCAAACTTCAACCTAAGGCTGACGGAAAACTTTGCACGTTAGTACCAAACACTTTTCGAATTTGGGCTCATCGTTGCCATCCGCAGCGGCTGGTTAAACAAATTTCCGGTTTTCTCCCATTTTGACTGATATCAGGAAATTGTTGGTCAAAAAGCTGGGGGGAGGGTGATTGATGATTCCAAAAATGTTCTGGTTATGTGGATAAAATCATTTGATGTCCGCGCGGGGTTGGAAGGGCATCCTTGGCTTCCTATTGGATGGGTAGTGTGCTAAAACAATTAGTTTTAAACAGTGATGTACCTACGTCGCTTTTCTGTGGTTTTATAACTACCGCTAGGAGTCGTTTTAGCCTCAAATCTGGCTTTTGTGTTGCTTATTTGACTATTTTAGTGGAAATACAATTTTACCCCTCTTTCGGTTAGACATTTCCTGCTGAAAAAAACCTGGCAGCCCTGGGCAGCATCTATAATATCTAGACATGGAATAACACAAAAATTGAGCAACATTTTTTAACACTAACGCGTCTAAGTTTTATTAAACCCCCTCAAATGGGGTCTTGCTCCCCTGAAGACACTATAATGGGCAGCACAAGAAATGCTCCCCCCACTGACTTTTCCTTAAAACATGCCCTGCCCTGCCCCCCCTGGACTGAACTGGGGGTAGGGTCACCAACGTCGAGACGACTTCCTCCTTAAATCAACGAAGACAGCAGTGAAGCGGCACATTTTCCGGGCTTTTGGAAATAAAATTTGACTTTGAAAGAGCGTTCACTACCCAGCAGACCCATTCCGTTGGTTTTCCTCAGATATGATGTTTGACACATAGAATCATCACTCTCATTGTGTAACGTCTCCTGTGATCTGAAGTGGACCGGGACGAGAACACTTAGTGTACCAATCTGTATGAATATCAGAAGCGTTTCGGTCTAGAAGGCTTACAACCTATAGCGTAAGCTGGCTGGGGCAAGCAAGTCTCGCATCAGAGCCAAGCTGACGCCCGGAAGTTCGAAGATAAAAGAATGTATGTATTAAATAACAGTGGTAGGCACTCGATTAGTTCATCCGACTTCATTAACGATAATGCGGCGATACAAGTAAGATACAAGTAATTACTTTGATAACGATACCTCGATATCAAAATTGTTGACTTCGATAATGCGATAACGATAACTATTTCTGAGCAGTTGAATAATAAGCACAGAGGCATGTAAATTATGCCATATTGTACCATAAGCGCTTTCAATCAATATATACTTAGTCGTTTACCAAAAACAGAAAGGAAAGCAGAAAAATGCGCATTTTTCATTTATTTTTTTCAATTCATATTGCACACAGCAGCTTTCTAACATCTCGCCAGATACAGATCCCTCTAGTATTTCAGCTGTGGAAGCACAGCTTCTGACAGTGGAATCGTCTGAAAAGATAGCACAGAGGCTGAAAAAGTCATCTTAGCTATCCTCACCTTTTTCCTCGACAGTTAACGCGTTCACTCAGTGTACCCTGTTCAGTCCACCGTCTCCCCCCTCTTCGATCCCGTGCTGGAACAGGTGCGCGTTTCCCTTCAGAAGTACAAACCGCTCGAAGTTCATGACAATGAGAGTGGTGCGCTTTGGCTTCAGGATGTCTGAGCTCACGGAGAACACTCTCTCCACTGCTGCGGAGCTGGGGATAGCCGTGTTGTACCGCTTGAACAACCTTACGAATACCTCCCTGTGGCATGCCGGGCAGAAGCCCTTGTCCACATCCCCCTCAATATGTCACCTGATGACCAAGCATCGAACTCCTTAGCCACTTTGTGGACTTGTCCTGCAGTCAGCCTTCCACTTGTTTAGGTAGTCAACGCCTGAATCGTGTGCTGATTCACCAGTTTTCAGGTTTGTGACGCCCCAGCCACGTGCTGATTCATTATAGTTGTCAGGTTGACGCCCCAGACATGTGCTGATTTACTAGTTTTCAGGTGCGTGACGCCCCAGACGCGTGCTGGTTCACTAGTTTTGAAATAGTTGACGCCCCAGACACGTGCTCGGTCACTAGTTTTCAGGCGGGTGACGCCCCAGACACGTGGTGATTCTCGAGTGTTTAGTCACGAGTGCTCCGTTACTGGCAGTCACGGATGTCTGTCCTCGAGCCGGCAGGTCTACGGCCGGACCGCTACTGTCTCTCCTGCCTGTGCACGGCAGCCACCGGGTGTGACCCCTCCACCGGCTGCCTCCCCGACGGCGACAGCGCCCTCTGCGGGCCCTTCTACATGTCCGAGCCTTACTGGCAGGACGCCAACATCACGGCGCTGCCCGCCTTCGCCAACCAGGGTCAGTCAGCGGCAGTCGTCCCTCAGCTACCAGTTCTACATCGAGCGGTGATGTTCTGGAGCCAGGTCTCCAGGGGATCTGTATTGCCTATGTTTGGACGGACATTTTTTTAAATTGTGCATCAAAAGCAAATTTCTTTGATATATTGTAGACAAATTGATAATCAGATATGGACATTTTTTCAAACTGCTACTGCTACTTCCACTACCTTGGTTAGCTGAAATCGCTACCGCTACTAGCTCTACTTTGGGAGTGCAATTAGTCATATATTGATTTCAAATCAATAATGACATATCGATTTCAGAAATATAACTTGTCGCAGTTTTCTCACAAAAAAACTTAACAAGTGAAACAAATTTCGGTCATCAGGCTGAAAGAATCATGCAGGTGTTTACTTGATGGCTCTACTAAACCTGACTCAGAAAAGAAGGGGATTGACATGCTAGTTTGAGTTGAAGCCTGCGATTAAAGTTGCGAAAAGGAGCAAAGTTTGTGTTCTGAGAGTTCTGTTTGCGAGCCTTCAGTTCCAGTAATTCGACCTGTCTCGATCTGAAAGCGAGGCCTTTGCCTTGGTTCACCCTCAGGGTATTCAGTACTCAGCACTGCCGAACTTGGTAACTGGGACCCCTCTCAACCGCCCTGATTGCAGCTTTGTTTGAGCCCGGCTCCTTGTGCTGCCAGATTTCCGTTCGTGCGCCAATGACGTGGAGTGTGCTGGCGAGGCTGTGGCGGCCTATATGCACAACTTCAGCAGGGTAAGTGCTGTCACAGGGGACCCGCCGAATAGAGGGGTAATCTACGGCAGCGAGGAGAGGGCAACTAAGGACGAAAGAAGACACTATTCCAATTGAATTCTTTAAGAAGTTCCATGGATATTTTAGAGCAGTTCTGTGAAAAGTTATATTTCCGCTGTGTAATATATCATTATTGAGCAAATAAAACGTTAATTTTCTTTGTTGCAGTATACTTCACTACCGTTGCTAAGGGGAATATGGCACCTTCATAATGGTATTGGAGCTATTATAGCCATTTCATAGAACATTCCGAGAAACCACGAAGTCTGCATTTCATTTATTCCAGAACTTACCGTTGGCGGGGAAAATGACATATTTTCACCTGCTATTCTCCCCGGCTGGTCACGTGGTATGATAGGACCTTTAGAGCATGATGTAATGTTAAATCCCTGCTACACGTACAAATTTGCCTCACTCGGACCTTTTAAAATATACGTGCTAGGCAGGCCTTCTGAAATGTAACTCTAAATCCAAACTACCCTCAGGGGGGATTTGAACGGAGTATCTAGCATTAAAAATGTTTTAGGACTCGGGCAATTAATTTTCAGGCTATATGTACTTAAGTTACGACAGCAGTAGATTCGGCAGTCACAATGAAACTCTTTTGATAACTTCATCTACACAGAGCTTCAATTATGTATTTACGTGATTTGGACATTTATGTCCAAATCACGTAAATACATGCATACATGCAAAGTCTTTTATAAAAGATCAAGATGGGTGTATATTTGAGGCGTGTATATTAAACATACAAGGTCTAAACAACGTTTTTTTTTCAAATGCATTCCTGATATTTTCGGCACAGCAGCGAACAATTTCTTGGCAGTAACTCTGCTGACACTGGACAGCAAGACCCTGGATCTGATTTTGACAGTACTGTGGCAATCTCTCTGACGGGCTCTGGCACTTGTGGCCGCGTGACCTCAGCGCGCCGAGAGGAGAGCCCTCCCCTGCAATCAGCCAGCTCCGGACGACCGCCTCTCACGAATGAGTGACGTTGTGAAGGCTGGGCGCCGCTTATGTCCCGGAACTAGTGCGCTGGAGCTGAATGATGCCGGAGCTCGGCCGGGCCAGGTGTCAGGGCGCTGTCGGGTTTTCCACACTGGAACGGAGAACGGTGCGAGCGTAGGCCGAGACTGGTCGTAACAGACAGGCGTAATGATGCGCGATAACTACACGAGGAAGTGAGGAAGACAAGAAACGAGAGCTTTTGTAACAAGCCTCAGTGCTCATTGCTATTAAACGTTGAGCTTTTTCCTAAGATTGAAGGTGACAAAACCGGACGCTATTTTTTCGGTCACCCGCTTAAACCCAGTTTTAAGCAATTGTCTCGATATTTCAGCACCTTCCTTAGTCTATAATTCCTTTGCAAGTCTTCTATTGCCACGACAAAATGTTTGCACCCTGTTCCCGTGTCAAAATGTTTCCCCTTTTCATCTGAACTCTTCTTTGCCACTTGTTCCAAAAAGTGCGTAGTTAATCGACTCTTGCAACAAAAAGCCTTTGACCTCTTGCGACGGCCGCCTTAGATCCACAGTTGTCGGAGAAAGCCTTTGTTGTCGGCACCGATCAGCTCAGTTTTGCTCTCCAGGAGGCCCGGAACTCTTCTGTTAAATTGACTACCACCAATGCGACAAGCTCTTTAGATCCGAGCAAATAAGGCGCACAGTTAAGCGACAGCAGTAGCACTTCTGTCGCAAAGTTGTTTGTTGGTGCTCACATCGGACGAAAGTGGAATGAATAGACGGAGACCTCGCATCAAAGCTGCGTAAGGTGCACCTTTCGCGTAATTGAGAAGACAGCGACACGAATTTTCACATGTTTAGGCGTTTATACTATGTATAGGATTAACGTTTGTTAACAAAAATATGCGAGTGCCTGTGCTAGTCGATATTAGCCAGATACGTATCTGATGATAGGTACCTAATCTGCCTGACACGCAGAGGTCAAGACCATGTCAGGTTGGCTACCCACATCCCTTGATGTGACCAACATGGCTATCTGAAGTGAAATTAACTTTTGCGTGAACTGAGGCTTTAAATGGCTCCCAGAATATCTGTCTTAGTGAGTGAAAATTTACCCTCAAAAAGTGGAATTATGAAAGTAATTAAATTTACAGTGATTTCGAGACTAGTGAATTACATATAGCATACTCTTAGTACCAAACAGCAAAAGGTTAAGTATATGTGCAGTGATTACAAGTTGTGTGTGCTGTAACACAAGCATGTGTCCATTAGCTGCGCATATTAATTAGTCAAAAATGTTATCAAGTACCTCATACAAAAAGACGTGAAGAAATATGTGCCATCAGAGTCTAGTACCCTTACTGCAACTGCTTGCTATGATCAATCGTTGCTTAGGTCACAATTGCTAAGATAGCAGACAACCACCATTTGACTGTAGCAGTCACTATGCTGAGACTTAAGCTACTTGAAGGATACATTCAATTAACATTTTGTTAAAAGAATACATATAATTTAAATATCTCCAATGCCTGCAACCAAATATAGGTGCTCAGCCCGAGGACAAGTACCTCCTAATACCACAACCATCATCCAGCAAATCCTAGAAAGATTGAAGCAGATCAATAAGCAGCACCACCTTCACCTGCTGAATGGAAACTTTTGTGGAATCAATACAATTTTGTTAAGTTTGATTTGATAAAATTGACTTAGGTAGGCACCAAAGAAACATACCTGCAGTTTACCTGACTTCATGGGCAACAAACAGCAAATAATTTTCTAGGTGCAAAGCCAGAACTTGCAACTCTCATCTCCACAGGACAACAGTTTGGATATCTCGCATGCACATGGTTAAAATGTGTGCTCTAATTGACACACTCAAATCACACTACTCTCCTGGGCTTTTGAGATCTGGCAGAGTTCACTTTGTCCTACGTTTCTCTGGCTGCGGCGTAATGTATAAGAATTGGTAGTGGGTTTACCACTGGCAACAAAACCTCCTATTTTGATTTAGGTCAAACTCTACAGCCTCAGAGTAAGATACCCACACAGCAGCTTCAACACGTAGTATTTCTGACTGCTTTCTTCTCGCTACTCCCGCGCCAGAAACGCAAAACTTGGTGGTTACCCAAGTGGCTACCTGGTGGTCCCTAATCGTAATTTTCGTTGCCGGCCTGGCTGCCAGACCATCTCTAATTCCGCAAAACGAGTCCTCAAGTACAAGTATGCAGTGGAGTTACTATCTTATGCGGTTTAATTTCACTATGAATCCTGATATAGACTTTAAATTTTTCTCTTTTTATTAAAAATAAATGGTCAAATTCATATAAGAGAATGAGTATTACCGTTCTCATGTCATGGCAATTTAGAGTACATTTTATCATGGCTTTATATGGGTCAATTTCGTTGCCGATGTGGTTACCTACCCATCTCTAACTTAGCTGTGAAATAACGCGAGTGATTAAGGATAAATTACTTGTCACTAATTTGTATTGTCTGTCACTAAAGTTATAATGTTACCTAAAATCAGTCAAGGTAGCATTGCATATTATGGATAGTTCTTTTTACGTGGCGGTAAGATCGTGGAAATACTTGTTTTTTGCTGGTAAGTGCAATTCTTGATCTCTGTCAATTCTCCGTGATTGGCTTCCTAAGTTCGGGCCCTTGAACCTCATTTGGCTACCCACGAGCGTGGGCGAGTTGGCGAGATTCTTGACCTCTGCTGACACGTATCTCGGTTCAGAGCGACATGAAAGCGTGCCATCTGGAGACAACCTCCAAAGCTATTTTTTACAATAGTTGCCGGCATTGTCTTGATGACAAGAGGTTCAAACTAAAGACAGTCTCAGTCTTGGTCATTTTTTCCATGTTTTGCACCTTTTTAGCACGCGCATTGACGGGGGTCTGAGCCACCTTCGCATTGACGGGGGGGAGTACCCGCCCCCTAAGATCTCGAGAACCACGGTAGGTAGCGAAAAACGGTAAACGGCGTTGGGTTGCCCATCCACTTCTCCATCGAAAACATTTGGATAATTTTTTTGTCAGGTCACATTTAAGGTCACAAGAGGTCAAAACATGCCCGTCATAGGGATAACATGTAAAATTCAGTTTTTCGGGCATTACATCTGAACAAGTAAAGATGGAGCAAAACGACTTAAACTGTATGAATCCTCTTAGCAAGCTAAATCGAATGATATATAATTTGACCTTGCTAGGTCAAATCAAGGATTTGACCTGACCTGAGGTCAGGTCAAGGTCAAATTATATAAAATGCATATCATTAGAACCGCAAAGCCCAGGCGAGTCTAATGCAGCTAAAATAAATGCTCTATCACCATCCGTTACTGAGGTATTCCGTAAAAACCATTTTTCCCATGTATTTCCAATGGAGAGGTCATGCGTCGTACCTGGCCTTAGGGTCATCGATATCAAAAATACCGGAACATATTTTAGAGAACTCGGTGGGGCAGTTATGTGATATGAGTTTCAATCGGATAAGTTCACCCTGCTCCGACTTATGCTATCTTAAACCTTTTTTGAGGTCGGGTCTCTTGACCTGTACTGGTGACCTGACCTGAGATGACCTAACCTTAAAATTTTCACAGAAGTTGTAAAAATGATGAGGGAAAAGGTATACCAAGTACGGCGGCGCTACGCGCCGCCGTTTTTCTGCTATCTCCGAAAAACCCGAGGGGGCGGGTACCCGCCCCGTCAATGCGCGTGTTAAAGAGCTGAATGACGACTAACCCAGTTATTCACGGGCGGCTGCAGGATTGTGACCAGGACGGACAGATCACCTGTAAGGACTTCGCGCTGATGCACTACCTCGGCTACGGACCCTGCGAGGAGCAGGGTCGCGACAGCGACTTCTATATCGAGTTCCACGACTGCATGAAGAGACTGGCCGGACTGCTGGAAAAGGAGGATTACCGGACCCCGGCAGGTTACGCCCCGAATGGCTACGGACGGGCAGAGCTGGGCTTGTGAACATTTCCGTAGATGTCAGAGTATTTTTATTATGTAATACATGGTGTATATGTAGTTCTACCCACTGTTATCTATGGTATTGTACAATGGGCCTGCGTTCAGTTCTGAACAATGGGCGATGTGTCTGGTGTGAATACATTGGTGAGGTGCCAAGTCCCCGCCAGCCACAATGCAAAGCCGATGAGCGCAGCCGTTTGGACTGTGAGCTCTAATGCGTCACCTCTCCCGTGCCACTATTCATTTTCACCACTGACCACTGATGAACAGCTCAACAGGTCCTAGAATCTCCAGTCATGGCCTCCAGTGGGTATCCGTCCGAGGCAAATGGAAAATCAATGCGTCGTTATGATCCAGCTCCAGGCCGAATGCCACCGCAGGGGGAAACAGCTGACTTTTACCATTCAGGCGTCTCTCAGAAGCGACGATCCGGATCGTCTGAGAGGATCGGACCCAACCGTCCTGAGCTGCGGAGGCAGCTTCCCCCGTCCCCTACGCCCGCTCACCCACCCAACATGCTTATCGGCAACCAGAAGCTCAACGTTAAGACTTGACTCGATATCTTCGTCATGGGCTCTCGCAATGCACACGTCTTTGATGCTTGCTTCGTAAGCGTTTTAACTATTTGAGTTGCGAGCTGCAAATACCAGAGGTCAGATTTGGCTTCAACGCAGACCTATTTTCACCCCGAGGTCAATAGATATTCCTTACACTAAATTGACCGTGGAACAGATAATTGATGAGCATATGATTGATAAAAATAGAGGAATTAGCCTGAACAGACTCGTTATTTTTATCATTCATATCTGGAAAATGGGTGACATATGACCATGCAGGTTGGTGCATCCTTAAACCCAAATGATCATTACATCAAATCACCTCTGATAAATTTGCTTTCCCATCTTATCTCTGCCATGCCACCTCACTTTTGTTTTTTGCTTTTTGGTATGTAATATTTGGAATCATTCACGAACAAGTGAGACTTCATCTTTACCGACACCTGCCACTTACACCTACTACGTGCTAACAAGTATTTTACATCGGTGTACACTGGTACACTGGTACATGTACAGTAGGGGAGACCGGGGCTGGTTGCATCACGGGTTGAATGCATCAGGGGCTGTAACTAAAATAATATTCACTAGATAACAGTTTAAGCGGGCCCACTAGAACCGCGCACGCTCAATGTCTTTCCGGTGAAGAAACCAGCAAAGGCGGTCGGCCGATACCAGGTGAGGAGGCAAAAACTCATTTTCTTAGGGTGAAAGTATTTTTTTAGTCTGTTACATTACGTTTTAAATGAAATACAAGATAACATGCACGCTGGTCATAAGCCTGGCAGGTTAAAGCGTGTTTCTCCAGTCTTCAATTGAGGCAAAAACTTTTGGCGGGACCAATATAAAACTTCAACGGGAAACTTTGTACAATATTTGGCGCCACGATTGATTCAGGGCAGGGATGGGGCAAGACGAATCATTTTTCGCGGGGCAGCTTGAAACATTGTTACAACCTACCCCGGCGCTTAGTTTTGTTTATGAGAAAATTGAACAGTCATAAAGATGTATTATTGCAATAATTATTGGCATGGGCGTCGAAAGTGGGGGAGGAGAGCGTCACTTTCGAGAAGCAGGTGCTATATCTGTCACCAAGGTGACCCTGACTCTGAGTAAGCAAGCTCGGAAGGGTATCCGATGGGAAACGTGCCTACCAAGGAAACGTGCCTCCGCTGAATGGGAAACGTGCTTACCAATAAAGCGAATCTGACGTTGTATTTTGTTTCTGTGCACTAATTCCTCACGATGCAAGCTGCCCCGGGGACTGATGCAACTTACCCTGACATAGGGGCAGTTTGCATCAGGTGCAGAGCTGATTTCAAAAGTGTATTGTGGTAAAATGTATTTGTTTTTGGGAAAAAAATTAACCGTCGTTTGGTGGGGAAAAGAACTATATTTTGAATGGTGGTATCCAATTTTCGATAGATCTTATGGATTATTAGCTACGGAAGGAAAAGTGAAAAATGATTCAACCAGCCCCGGTCTCCCCTGTCATCTAACCAGTCCCAAATACCTGTTGAACCTCTCGCTCTTCTTGCTCTCTCTGCTCTCTCTCTCTCTCTTGCTCTCTCTCTCGCTCTCTCTCTCCGCTCCTCTCTCTCGCTCTCTCTCCGCTCTCCTCTCCCCTCTCTCTCGCCTCCCCCGCTCTCCCCCGCCCTCTCTCTCTCGCTCTCTTTCGCTCTCTCTCTCTCTCTCTCTCTCGCTCTCTCTCTCTCTCGCTCTCTCTCTCTCGCTCTCTCTCGCTCTCTCTCTCTCTCGCTCTCTCTCTCGCTCTCTCTCTCTCTCGCTCTCTCTCTCGCTCTCTCTCTCTCGCTCTCTCTCTCTCTCTCTCTCTCGCTCTCTCGCTCTCTCGCTCTCTCTCTCTCGCTCTCTCTCGCTCTCTCCGCTCTCTCGCTCTCTCGCTCTCTCTCTCTCTCTCTCTCTCGCTCTCTCTTGCTCTCTCGCTCTTTCTCTCTCTCTCTCTTGCTCTCTCTCGCTCTCTCTCTCTCTCTCTCCTCTCTCTCTCTCTCTCTCTCTCTCTCTCTCTCTCTCTCTCTCTCTCTCTCTCTGTAAAAGCTAAGCATCGGACCAATTAAAGAGAGAGATTAATGTGGCATTAATATTGTGTTTTTGTGAACATCATCTACGCTTTTTCCTTTTGCCTCATCATGTGTTCCAAATCATCACCATCACCATTTCAAAACCACCGCCGTACCATCTCTACTGCAACTGGACCGGTCCTTAAAATAGGAACTTTATAAACGCGTTAAAGGGTATCTCCCAATTTATTCCGGCAGCAAAATTGTATTCACTGTCACTAGGCCACTCCTCCTCCCACGGCCATTGTGGGAACCGAAGAACTTAATCCGCGTTCATGCAGGGCTCACTCGTCACGGCAAAACCAGAGGGGATAACAAATGAATTTTCGACCCCAGTATGTCTTAGCTTGCACATGCAAGTACTTGCATGAGTTGGCTGAATTATCCTTGAATGTATCCGAACCAGTCGTGTTTTGGCTACTTTAATGATGTTTCAGTGATACTTTTTCCGGATTTAATTGAGTTTTCCTTCTCCGTCAATGCTTCATTTGCATTTTCTTCAACCAAAAGTACCCAAAAGGTTGAAATAAATTAAGATATGGTAAGCTTTTAGGTGAGATTAAAAAGTGCCCTTTTTCTCCCGGGGTGCCCCTCAAAAGTGGTGTGCCCCCATACTAAAGGTCTGGCTGCGCCCCTGGTTAGAGAGTTCACGCTGAGCACTGCTGACGTCGAGTTCAAGCCTCGGTAGAGAAGGGTCGCGTGGTGGATTATAAAACCTACAAGCGTTGTGTTGAGAATGGTGGTGGTTGTGCCTGCTGTTGGACTGAGGGAGGAGGGCAGGTATAGGAGACATTCTGTGCACGTAGGTGGTACATTCTGTGGTGGTAGGTGCAATTTTAGGCGTTAATAGAGATGTGCGGTGTCGATATCACTGGAAAATTTGAGTTCATCAAATGAGTTCAGTTTGTGAATATGCTTGGGAGCAAATTGCAGGCATCGATTTCGAGTCATTAGTATTTTTCGGCACCTGGTTACAGGATTCCGCTTTTCAAGAGCCTCAATTGGCGCACACTTATTGGCAATACAACACACATGGTACATGTGACATACACACCTTCTTAACATTATATGTGTGTGTATCACTAAAAGTTTAATATGCTAAAATGATTATTTGCAGCGAAGGGATAAGTAGTTGACCGTGTAAACAGGAAGGAGACAAATCATGGGGTGCACGAATCTGAGTAGCCATGTGTATTTTAAGGGCATGGACAACGCTGTATTTCTGTATTCACTGTATTGGCGTCAGGTAAGGTCAGGTCAACGACTTATCGCGTCATTTCTAAACCCATGTAAAGTGATTATGGTCTTCTAAAATGAGGCTATCAAAACCAGGACGTAACTCAGCTTCTAGAAGAGCTAGATCAAGTTTCTAAACATTATTCAAAAGCTCTTAGAAGGATAAATCTGGATGCTGTCATCCATTTTGAGATCAGGCTAATACCAACTTTGACAGATTTCACCAAATGTCACGTTTTTTTAATTGTTTGTGTCTATAACTATTGAATAGGATAAGGTACAACAATACATTTGGTATTATAGTGACGAGTATGACCTAAGAATTCGGATGATGTACAATATGACCGTGAAATATCATTGTTTGACCAGATCACGATTTAACCTTTAAAGGCCCTGCCACATATCATTCACATCTTAGAGTTAAAGGGAATGTGGCACCTTCACAACGTGATTTTAACTGAGATAGCCAAGTTGTAAAGCAGGTCGGAAAACCCGGTACTCCATATTTCATTTGTCTTGGAACTCGATATTCCGTAGAAAAAAAAACTAAAACCTACCTGACACCAGCCCCCCTCAGCCCCCCGTCGCCGGCGGCCATTGTTGTGAGCTACTGGTGTGACGACATCTGCTGACGTCACGATGAGCATCAGCCAATGGAAGCCCTTGAAGCGTTTTAAGTATGGTAGTGGTTGCCAGATCGGGACATCATCCACAGTCTGATATTTATTTCTCTTTCTAGAGGAGTATTTTTAAAAACCAAATATTGAGCCTATTGTACATTTTTCAGAGAAATCATGAGTGGTTTCATCATTTTTGACTAAAAGTACGCCTAATTACACTAAATTCCAGGATTCAACCAAGGTGCCACATTCCCTTTAACACGCGCACTGGAAGGGGGGCCTCGGAGGCCCCCCCACCTGTTTTTCCAAGGTGGCCGGAGAACCGCTTGTAGCCGAAAAACGAACGTGGCCACATTTAACAGAATTTAATAGCGTGTCGATTGGTGAAGACTTTTTTGAAAATCGACCGAAAATTTTTTGACTTATAGGCTTTCAAAGTCAGACCTGCATTTTGAGATAGCCGTAAACGCGCGGTCGGACCAGTTAGCTTGCATTGAAGACCGAGTGGTGACGTCATAACGTCATATAAGCGGGACTATATGTCAAGGTCACTTCACATGAAAGTCAAGGTCAAGGTCAAAGGTCACAGGTCAAGATCATATCTGCACTTTCAAGATCACTGACCACTGTGCGTCCGGCCAAATGACGTTACCCCGTCTGACATATATTATGCTATGGCGTCATCGGTAGGGTACCCCAATACAAAGGTCAAGGTCAAATTTTAAGGTCAAAGGTCATTGGGAAAGGTCAATCCTCATTTCCCGCCAAACAATGGCTACAGTGTTAGTCAAAGTGTAAATAATAAGTAGTATACCATATGGTGACCTTAAAGGTCAATGACCTTGAATGACCTTGACCCAAAAGTTGTGGGGAAGCCTCTTTGAGACCTCTTCTCTATGAACCTTGTCCGCCTTTAGCTTATTCCCGCCATTTTCCTGCATAATCACAGCATTTACCAATGGATCCCAGCATGGCCAATATTTGACCTTTACGACCTCGTTTGACCTTGAAGATATTGACCTAGGTCAATGAAACCTGGTCATCATGTAGGCCACTATAGCCCCCACCCACCTACCAAGTGGCGTTTTTCTAACCCTCTTAGTTTCCGAGATCTTAGGGGGCCTACCAGGCCCCCTCCAGTGCGCGTTAGTGCCAGACCCCTCCAGTGCGCGTTAGTGCCAGACCCCCTCCAGTGCGGGTGTTAAGGCAACCACGTTGATGCCTTTGGCTTTGTTCTAGGTCTAATGGTTCCCGTGTTATAAGTTACTTTCTAAATGGGTCAAAGTTTAACCCATTTATACCCACTGTGACGTCACGGGTGAACAGATATGGTTCAAACTCGGCTTGAAAGCAGAAGCCGGTAAGGCACTTTCAGCACTGTTTTACTACTTCCGTATCCCTTGCGGCTCTCGAGATTGCAGGGGTCTGATCGGATCCCGCAGGCGGTGGTAGGAGTGCGAAGAGCCCAGGGGGTGCCGGATTAATATTCTAAATTCCTCTTATTGCGCTTTTGATAACGTTTCATACGATTAGAATGACGTTTACTGATCAAAATCAGTCAAAAAGTTGAATGCTTTTCTTAATTTCTGCATTGTGCCCCAATTAGAAACCAACTATTCAAGTCGGAAAAATTAAGGTAGTAAATGAATTTTTGCATCATCTCGTGCAGACAATATTTCAATTTTCCTAACAGACAGCAAGTGATACCGCCGATTGGTCAAAACAGTGTAAAATGTACGCAATGCTGATGTAACGTACAGCCACAGCTGACGTCACTCTGACACGAAAGACAGGAAAATACTGACCGCTATTTACCACAGAATCGTAGCGAAACTAGAGCTACGTATAACAAGTATAGAACAGTATCAATAGAATAGAGCCATTTGTAAGGTGCACGTCAAATTATCAGCAAGAGGCGAACTTCGAGAAGCGAGTTTTTCAGAAGGTGGTCGTTCGAGGCTGATTCACACCACGATTGTTGAAGGTAGCGCCTAGCACCGTGATCGATCAATATTGGTTTAGAATGGCTGACAGTGATTTCACTTCAACTTTAAGGTTTTTTCGGGATTTAGTTCCTGGTAGGTATATAAGAAAGTTATTAATCGTATATTTTGAATCTATTTGACGATTCTTTATCAGTGAATATTATGAAATATATGATCCGATTAATAACCTTCTTATATACCTACCAGGAACTAAATCCCGAAAAACACCTTAAAGTTGAAGTAATCTCACTGCTATTAGCACCAGTCAGTATCATGAAAACTACGATCAAAAATTAATGGGGCTTCACGGCTCTAACAGGTCACATATTAATTCGACCGTGATGCACTCAGATAAACGGTTTAAGCTCTAAATTGAAAAATTCGCCAGTAAAAAGCCAGCAAGTCATGATATCTGCACATATACCAAATATTTTACAGAAGGGATAGAAACTTCCTCCGGCTTCTAAAGATTTCCAAAACTATGCTGGCAATACGACCAGGCCACTCGACCAAAAACAGACAGCCTGCCCAGAATCACCGTCGGCGGGCTAAGGCGCGCAGCTGGTTAGTGCCTGAGAGCGCAGCTGGTTAGTGCCTGAGCGCGAGGCTGGTCTGCCTACCTGGTGACTGGTCAGCGTCTATCCAGTGTCGGGTCAGTGCCTTCCCAGTGTCTGGTCAGTGCCTTATCGGTGACAGGTCAGTGCCTGCCCGGTGACTGGTCAGTGCCTGTCTAGTGTCCGGTCAATGCCTTCCCAGTGTCTAGTTAGTGCCTTCCCGGTGTGTGGCGCCTTCCCAGTGGTCAGTGCCTGCCCGGTGACTTGTCAGTGCCTGCCCGGTGTCTGGTCAGTGCCTTCCCGGACTGGTTACGGTCAGTGTCTGCCCGGTGTCTATCCCGCGGTCAGCAGCGCGCTGCCCCGACGCTGATAACGTCACATGACGTCCGTGCAGTCTCAGAGACCGGTGACGTCACGTGACCAAACCCGGAGCAGAAGACGGATGTTGCGTCACACGACGTGATATTAATACTAGAGGTTAATCTAGTGAACGACTGTGCTACCATGTCCCGTTCCGTCGGATGGCGAAAGCTGAAACAGAGGCTGTTTGAGCTTAAATTACTTGAACTTACGTAACTTCACTGCAAAGAAAAATGTGTTATTTTGCGCCACGATCTGCATGTTGTGGGGCACGTGGGTATTTCAGTAAGTCAGATCATAGGCCACCGCATATCTATGCAGTGGTCTATGGTTAGATCTATGGCTCATACCCTACACTAAAGATGTTGATCAGTGACTGAATTGCTTGGTTACCGAAAAATTACCGATATTGACTCCTTAATCGATTCGATAGAACCTGATCTATCGGACAATTCTTGGCAATTGACAAAAAGCTGTGCTTAGTTTAGGAATATCAGTGTATTAATGGGGCCATAGTCTGCCTGATCAGCAATGGTATTGCGCCCATTATCGTAGCCAGAGGGTTTTTGGGGCCGTGATTCAAGTAAGCAAGCATTCTTTATGAATAGCTATAAGAGTTGGTAAAAGCCGGCTTTGGTTACAGTGCACAAACTTGTGACAGTAACAGAAGTCTGTCTGGAACGGAAGACGGGATGAAATGGGGCGGAATGGAATGACATCTGTATGTTTCGTTCAGGACGGGACAGGATAATGTTTCTGAAACCGTCGTTGGGAAACAAAAAGGGACGAGATGTCTCATCTTCGATAAAAGGCGTGGTCCAGGGCCATAAAACGAAAAAAGACAGAAAAATATAAAAACTAAAGTTTATATTGTAATTAAACAATAAATAACTGAACTAAGTCTAAAATAATTCGATAACCAAAAAACCCATCCCAGCGCAAATAAAAAGACTACATTTACCTACATATCCATGACAAGCAGTGACCGTCCAAAGCCCTTCCCTACCAGAGAGATATGACCCACACCAGCCTAACGCCTCATCAGAAATATAGCAATAGTTTTTGAGCTTATGAGTGAGGAGCGCGTGGTTCATGTCTTGAAAAACCGAACTATAATCCGTTTAGATCATATCTGTCTTGGACCCAGCTGCCACATTACTCGCGTGTCATTTTAGCATCGTCGCCAAATTAACACGCGCATTGACGGGGGGCGGGTACCCACCCCCGGGAGGGGTGGGTACCCACCCGGGGGGTACCCACCCCGTCGGGTTTTTCGGAGATAGCATAACAATGGCAGTGCATAGCGCCGTTGTACTTGGTATACCTTTTTTCTCATCATTTTTACAATTTTTGTCAAACTTTTAAGGTCAGGTCATCTCAGGTCAGGTAACCAGTTCAGGTCAAGTGACCTGACCTAAAAAAGTTTAAGATAGCATAAGTCGGAACAGGGTGAACTTATCTGATTGAAACTCATATTACACAATGGGCCCACCGAGTTCTCTAAAATGTGTTCCGGAATTTTTATGTCGATGACGTAAGATCAGGTACGAGCAATGACCTATCCATTGGAAATATATGGGAAAATTGTTTTAACTGAATAACTTAGTAACGGATGGTGATATCTCGTTTATTTTAACTGCATTAGATTCTCCTTGTCTTTGCAGTTCTAATGATATGCATTTTATCTAATTTGACCGTGACCTGACCTCAGGTCAGGTCAAATCCTTGATTTGACCTAGCAAGGTCATATTATATATCATTCGATTCGGCTTTCTACAAGGATTCATACAGTTCCAGTTATTTTGCTCTATCTTTACTTGTTCAGATGTAATGAACAAAAACCTTAACACGCACCCCCCTCCTGGTTTTCCCAAACAGCTAAAAACGAAGAACGGAGAACAACGAAACTTACAGTACCTTATTTCCAATCCATTTTACACATCTTACCAAATATTTTTAAGTAAGGTCATGTCAGGTCAAGGAGCTATTCAAGGTCACGTGACGCGACCTCAAAACGTAAAATTACGAGTTTGAAGCAGCGCCCAGGGAACATTAGCAAACCGATCAGTTTGAAACTTTTACAATGTGATAAGGTCATTAGGGCCTAAAAATCTGCTATCTCAGAATTTTGATATTGTTGACCTAAGGTGGGGTCAATTTTCTGGTCACCCCATTATAAGTCTATGGTGAGAAATAGAATGGGCTCGTTTTCAGTAAACACTGGATAGATAAAGCTGAAAATCCTCAAACCGTCTATTCTTACCACGATTTTGACCATAAGACTGAGTTCTTGAGCATCTGACCTCTCAAAGGTCAAATGAGGTCACGGTAGCAGAGAGGTTTTGTTTTGGCAATAACTTCTCATTGAATTGAGATAAAGCTCCCATTTTGCTTGCATAGTGCTTATATTGTCCGGGGAGTGGATTGATACGAAACATGACCATACCAGGTCACTCTGTGACTCTGACCTAGCTCGAGGTTAGGTCATTTTCACTATTTGACCTATCAAGGTCATATTATACATCCTTCGATTTGCCGCGTTGAGAGGAATTCAATGATGCATAAATATTTGCTCTAGCTCTCCTGCGGGCAGATCTAGAGAGGGAAATGTACACTGCTCTGTTGTAAGCCTATGGAGCCTTCTTTGACCTATGCTGACCTTAATATTGACCTGACATAAACATAAATTCTTTGTCTTGTCAAGAGCTTTGGAACACCGCCCGTAATTTTTCTTTAGCTTTCGTGGGGAACGAGATACGGAGGGGGCGAAAAACGCCCCCCCAGCGGGGCGCGTCATGCAAGGGACCCCAGCGGGGCGCGTGTTAATTTACATATTATTCCTATGACGGCATGTTTTGACCTCTAGTGACCTTAAATGTGACCTGACAAAAAATGTTTTAAATATTTTCGATGGAGAAATGGATGGGCTACCCAACGCCGTTTACCGTTTTTCGCTACCTAGCGTGGTTCTCGAGATCTTAGGGGGCGGATACCCGCCACTCCCCGTCAAAGCGAAGGTGTCTCAGACCCCGTCAATGCGCGTGTTAAAGACGCACGAACGACCTGGAATGAATTCATGCTGTTCCTCGGATAGGACCGGCCGAACGCGAACAAAAAGTAAAACATACCACTTGCTTTAGTTCTTTGCCCAATACCGGCAGCAACGACAAAGAACAAAAGTTATCTGGAAGGGAAGGGCAGGTATCTAAGCTCCAACGTAGTATGGAGCAATGAAAAGGCTGGATTAAAAGTATTATATGTGCTCGACAGGTGGAGCACAGCCAATTGTGAGATAATTAACTTCAAAGGTTATTTATCTACAAGGAGGTTTTAGTCATCTGACACGGATGAAGTTATCTTTTAGGATTCAGGACAGTCAACTACATAAGCTGAGGTGAGGATAGCTCAGTGAAAAGCATTTTCATAAAATAGCAGCACCCCTACACTGAGAGAAATTGTTATTCCTATGTGCTCTATCTAATCCGGAATCACGGTCTGCTCGAGCATAAATGATGCTAGGAAACCTTATTAACAATTACGGGGCTGAGCCACCTTCGCATTGACGGGGGCGGGTACCCGCCCCCTAAGATCTCGAGAACCACGGTAGGTAGCGAAAAACGGTAAACGGTGTTGGGCTGCTCATCCACTTCTCCATCGAAAACATTTGAACCATTTTTTGTCAGGTCACATTTAAGGTCACGAGAGGTCAAAACATGCCCGTCATAGGGATAACATGTAAAATTCAGTTTTTCGGCCATTACATCTGAACAAGTAAAGATAGAGCAAAACGACTTAAACTATAGAATCCTCTTAGCAAGCCGAATCGAATGATATATAATTTGACCTTCTAGGTCAAATCAAGGATTTGACCTGAGCTGAGGTCAGGTCAGGGTCAAATTATATAAAATGCATATCATTAGAACTGCAAAGCCCAGGCGAGTCTAATGCAGCTAAAATAAATGCTCTATCACCATCCGTTACTGAGTTATTCCGTAAAAACCGTTTTCCCATGTATTTCCAATGGAGAGGTCATGCCTCGTACCTGACCTTAGGTCATCGATATCAAAAATACCGGAACATATGTTAGAGAACTCGGTGGGGCCATTATGTGATATGAGTTTCAATCGGATAAGTTCACCCTGCTCCGACTTATGCTATCTTAAACTTTTTTTAGGTCGGGTCACTTGACCTGTACTGGTGACCTGACCTGAGATGACCTAACCTTAAAATTTTCACAGAAGTTGTAAAAATGATGAGGAAAAGGTATACCAGTACGGTGGCGCTACGCGCCGCCGTTTCACTATCTCCGAAAAACCGAGGGGCGGGTACCCGCCCCCCCGTCAATGTGCGTGTTAAAGGAACATTTGAGCATGCTTGCTCTCATTAGATCCTCTTCCCAGCATAATTCCAGCACAGGAAGTGTTTTTGTAGGCCTTGACAGCTTAAAATGATTCTCGGCTTCTAAACATGGTGGGAAGAAGCTTATATAAGATACCAATATGGCGTTACAAGTGGGATCTTTTTTACACCACAAAGCATCATTTTACCATAGGTGCTCGACCAATTCTAGCCACGAAATTCAAAGAGCTATTAATATCCTCATCAAAGTTTCATTTTATGCTTGGAATCAATATATTCTGTCACCAGAAATAACCAGGAATATGGGAGCTTTAGCTGCAGAATCATTCGAAACCCCAGTGTATTTTGATCCCAGGTCAAAGCGTATCCGGAGATTGCGTGCGCGTGCTCGACCCGCGATTGAGAAAAATTACTCGCCGTCTCGCGCCATCTTCAGTGCTCCTGCTATTGCACGCAGAGCTGGCGACAAAGCTTTGGCGTCGTGATCCGAGTGAAATTTGAGGGGAATAGCTGACCCTTTTCACTTTACGTTGACACGTGCTTCTACATCGATCCAACTCAGGTTTTAAGCTGAGGGGCCTGAAGAAGCCACGCTGCATTTGGCATGGTTTACGGGAGAAGCCACATCGACAGACCTAGCGGTGATAACGGATCAAGAGGAGAAGCTTAAGCTGAGTCTGATGACCGGCAGACTCCGCTGAGAGTTAGCGAGAGTGAAGAAGCATACTGGGGCTGCGAAGGTTCAGGCATTCATTGTACTGGTGGTTAAAATCAGGAGTCCATGTGTGTCAGCTAGATGACGGCAACATGGACTGAAGCCCCAAGTTTGGCCGCGCAGAACAGCCCTTGCTATGCAAAGTTGATGAAGTAGTGAGAATTATCTGTTGCTGTTCGATACAGTCACCCACGTGTTCTAAAGATCGTTTTAACACGCCATTGACGGGGGGGGTACCGCCCCTCGGGTTTTCGGAGATAGCAGAAAAACGGGCGCGTAGCGCCGCCGACTTGGTATACCTTTTCCCTCATCATTTTTACAACTTCGGAAAATTTTAAGGTTAGGTCATCTCAGGTCAGGTCACCATTACAGGTCAAGTGACCCGACCTCAAAAAAAGTTTAAGATAGCATAAGTCGGAGCAGGGTGAACTTATCCGATTGAAACTCATATCACATAATGGCCCCACCGAGTTCTCTAAAATATGTTCCGGTATTTTGATATCGATGACCTAAGGTCAGGTACGAGGCATGACCTCTCCATTGGAAATACATGGAAAAATGGTTTTTACGGAATAACTCAGTAACGGATGGTGATAGAGCATTTATTTTAGCTGCATTAGACTCGCCTGGGCTTTGCGGTTCTAATGATATGCATTTTATATAATTTGACCCTGACCTGACCTCAGGTCAGGTCAAATCCTTGATTTGACCTAGCAAGGTCAACTTATATATCATTCGATTCGGCTTGCTAAGAGGATTCATATAGTTCAAGTCGTTTTGCTCTATCTTTACTTGTTCAGATTTAATGGCCGAAAAACTGAATTTACATGTTATCCCTATGACGGGCATGTTTTGACCTCTCGTGACCTTAAATGTGACCTGACAAAAAATGGTTCAAATGTTTTCGATGGAGAAGTGGATGGGCAGCCCAACGCCGTTTACCGTTTTCGCTACCTACCGTGGTTCTCGAGATCTTAGGGGGCGGTACCCGCCCCCGTCAATCGAAGGTGGCTCAGACCCCCGTCAATGCGCGTGTTAAGCTCACTTTGAGCACATATTAGGGGCGCTTAAAAAAGATTGGAAGGACTTTCACAGGAGCCTCTGAACGCACGTCCATCGCTGGACAGAGGTAAGTCTCATTTTGTACAATATCGTGCACAGAATGAGATTTTTTCAGCCATGACGGGATACTTTGAAGCAAACATGTCCACAATCCTATCTATATATCCAAAGTAAACGAGGGCTGCTATCTCTGACGACAACGGCATGTGGTTGAAGTGTAAGCCTGGACCGCTCCTAGGCGATATGAGAGGATAGGTGTATTTAAAAAAACAAATATTGAGCTTATTGTACATTTTTCAGAGAAATCGTGAGTGGTTTCATTATTTTTTACTAAAAGTACGCCTAATAACACTAAATTCCAGGTTTCGACCAAATGCCACATTCTCTTTAAAGGCGTTTCATGTGTGTCTGAAAAATAGTGAACGTGATTGCTGTTTAATGTTTGTGTCCTAATACAAAGTTATGATTATGTTATCTTTTATTGAGGCTGAAGTAGACTACTGTAAACAAATTGCATTACCCTCATTATCATTAGACAAAGCTATTTAATACCAAGACCACAACAGCACGATAAGTAAAATCTTTACAGAAAGTTTCAATTTAAGAAAAAAACACGAAGACTAAAGAGGAACATCTAGTGAATTCAATGAAACTCTAGGCACGACTCAAAGTATGCCACACAGACTACAATTATACCAGCATCAGTTTTGCTACTAGACTAATTTTATGCCAAATGCAGACTCAAAAGAGGCGGTTTCGTTTGAGGCTTGCATCGAATTCAGTTGTCGTGTTGAGTGGAGGGGCATGTTTTTCTAAGCCATGTCTCGTGGAGAGCTGGAATATAATGATTCCATGACGATTTTTCTGATGGAATGCATTGATGCCGTGGAGTTTTTCTGTACCGAGCGAAGAATAATTTGAAACCAGGCATCAGACATTTTATTCCCTAGCTTACGGTGATCATTCTATGAGCTTCAGAAAACACTACGTGCTAGACTCTATCCAGTCCAAGAGATTACATTGAGTCTGCGAAATGAATACAGTGAGCCTGATTCTGCCTGATTCCAACCGAGTTTGACACCAGAATCCAGACTCGCTTCCAGCACCGACTCAGTTTAGCCAAAAGGACTCAATTTTTCTCTCAGTGTAGAGTGGGAGTCCCTCACTCTCCTCATTGGCTGTTTCCCGTCAATCTCCAGGCCCTGCTCTTGAGGCACGTCAGTCGCAGAGCTGGTTTGATGTTTGCATTCTGCAGGTAAGACTGTCGTTTCTTGATCTTCCGCAGCTGGATCGAAACATCCCGGCGCTGCAGAAATCCGTATATGCGTATATCCGTCCGTATATGCGGTGAAACCAGACTGCTTTCATGATTCTATGTCAATATTGGTTAATTTCCTTTCCTGTTCACACAATTCCAACTTGCCTCAGTAAACATGATTAAGCCCATTTCAAAGGTTTATTGGCATATCATACGGCGGCGCCCGAAGGTCTGATCTTGGACACAGCGCTAGTTCAGAGCCCAGTTCCACATTGTAGTTACAAGCATTGAAGGCTAGTAAACAGGTTGACGTTGGTTGCGGGCGAACTGTGCCCGCGATTTAATCCCTCAGATATCCTACACTCGTCGTGCATTGGTACATACATAGGTACATACATACCAGGATTGCCAGGTTTCTGGGTAGAAAATATTTCAAATACAGGCACGTTTACGGCAAAATATGCTAAATTATAATCAAAATATGACAAAAAATCATGCACAATATGTCAAACGTTCCAACTGTAATCTTTGATTTGGTATGTTTATTTCCAGGGATGGCAATCTTTAACACCTGACCTGGTTTTACCAGTTCTAGGTAGCATGCTGATAAGCTGCCATTTGGGCTACTAACGACCACCTCAGAAAAAATGTGGGAACATTTTAGGACTCCCCATCTCCACTGCACAAGTTAAGCCAACGGAAATGTTTCTTTTTAAAGGGAGCTGTTGACACCCGCCCCGATGGGCATCCGAGCCACCTTCGCCATGGTGGGGGGTGTTTAAACACTGCCCCTCGAACTCGGCTCCTATACGGGATAGCGAAAAACGCGAACACTGGTGAATAGCTCATACAAATTCAAGGCAAAACTACAAAGGTCACTTTTTGGCTCAGACTAGTAATATTGAGGTCATGATAGGTCAAAGAAGGTGGCATGCTAGAGAAAGATTGTAGGGCTCTAGTCTCTGACAGATTCGAGTTAGAATCATTTTTAGGCACCATATGCTTCCTCTTGTTACGGTGAATCGAATGATGAAAAAATCTGACCTGACCTCAGGTCAAGGTCACTATCTGATATAGCATAGTTAATATGCGCATCAATCGACTCGAAATTGCAATTTAAACGTAATGGTATCAAAATAAAAGCTTTATCGTCATTTCCTACAAAGTTATTGACCCAAATCTGAAAATCTGTTTAAGTAGCCCAGATGACCTCTCAGAGGTTATACGTCAAAAGTTGCAGCATGAGCCGAGAGAGGAGCCTTTAAGAAAGGAGCCGAGAAATAAGAATGGAGTCTTTAAAACGAGCTAGCTAATACTAACGGCTCATTTTCTTCGATAATGTACTTTAATTGTTTAATTTGTAAGCAACGAAACCTTGGACATTTGACTGAGTTCTCAGCGTAGCAAGATAGTGCTGCATATTCTGCTTTTTATATATTAATTTTTTTAATGTGTTATAAACCTCGTCCTTACAGGGAAAAGTGTCGCAGCCCTTTCCCAGCGTAAGGTTTCTTCAGATGCTGCCCAGAAACGGTTATGATGTTTTTGACCTCGCATTTATTCCGGTTCTGGCTTTCTTCAGCATCAGTATGAGGAAACCACTAGTGCTACTCCACTACCGTTTGGAGATTGCAGGAAGCGTAGTACTGGACCGGCAGTTCTGCAGATGAGCTCAGCAATCCGCGATCAGTGGGCTTGAAGACATTAACTCATTAATATTAAGATAATTGTTGTCTAAATTGAATTACGACTGCATAAACAGTTATTGTCATCCTCATGATATCTGCCGGTATCAAAGTGCAGAGAGATAAGAGATGAGAGGACAAGAATAAAGAAAGGAGGGGAGGGGCAGACAGGCAAAGCATGACCAGATCCCAGTGACAAGAATAATACAACAGCAAAAACAGATTGGAAACATGTGAAGATATAGCGTAAGGTAAAGCTAAGAAGATGCTGTGCCTGAAATGCAATTATCACAGCACTCTCCCATCTGTAATAAAAGGCGCAGTCGTTGTGAGACGACAATACTGGCCGGCCTGCTGTGCTCAGATAGCCTGGGAGCTGCTAGTTACGCACCACCATGCTTCTCATGTTGCCCGAGATGCAACAGCGCAGGGGTGTTGCCATGGATCCTTTAGTGCGGGGAGCGATGATTGACCTAGACCTGTGGCCTATCGACGACCGAAGGAGGACACAGGCTAAAAGGCAAAACCAAAGAATAGTATTTTCGAAAGAACCCATGGCTATACAATGAATATGCTTCCGACGCCAATGGTAGCAGGATGTGACGTAGGCAGGCAAAGCTGCAGATGGGCACAGACTGCGATACATCGTCACCATTTATTGGTAATGCTGGTAATAATCTCTTCATAGATGCATCCTGGAGATGTTTCCATGGAGAGCAACTGCGCTGCAGACGGAAAATAGACAACTATGTTCCTCCATCTGACAAGAGGACACATTTATCAGAGCCTACATATATTTTGCGTAAAGAAACTGGGTGTCTGCTCCAGCTGTGTTGTTGTGAAATGAGTGGCCACGTTACAGGCCCCGGATCGGTAGTTGGTATTTCCAGAGCACTTGAAATCCGGGTCCATTTCCATCGCGCCTTGAACTACGAGCAAAACCTTATTTGATTATTAGTTTGGGGAATCACAGATTTAGGATATGATACTCGTTCAAGGACGAAAGCCAGTGTAGGAAAAGCCGCCAACTTGCCAAGGAGGGATCAAGACAGATATGTGATACCGAAAGACTTCTAAGAATTACGGTACATCAATAAAAAACTATGTTGCTGTCAATAAATAATCTATCAATCACTACACTATCAATAAAACTACAAATGATAAAAATATCAATCACTACACTATGACACAGTCTGCGTCATATGACGGGGCTATACTATGAGACTACACTACACTATGACGGGGCTACACTATGACACCACACTACACTATGACGTGGCTACACCATGACACAGTCTGCGTCGGCTACACTATGACACCTACACAGTCGGCTACACTATGACACCTCGAATTCGAGGTCTTACTGCACCATGACTGAAAATTTGTGAGTTGCCCTACCTGATTTTGATGAAGGGCTGTGTCCGAATATATAATCTAAGTGTTTATTACATCCAGGATCCGAGGAGACAGGCCAGCACCTATGCACCTTGCCAACTCAAAAAATGTTATTGTAACTACCTACATTGTGTTCATCATGTGCCCCGTAAACAGAATTTCCCGTTGCCAAGCTTTGTTTCCATTTAGCCATTAAACTTTAGTGCTGCTTTTTCACTAGAATGTGATGTCTTATTTTCTAACACAATATCCTTTCATTGCTCCAAATGACATAAAATTTCGGGGGGTAAGTTTAATTCAATAGTCATTGCCTATAATGCGCGGCTTTTTCCTGGCGAACTGTTCCATATAGAGCGAATTATCTCAGCGCAGGCAGCCAAACCACGTTAACGTTTTAAAATAAAACGGCACTATCGTTCGCTTGCAGGAAACTACTTCAATCACTTAAGGCCTGAATCTTCTTTGATATGACGAAACACCTATTCACATACATTAGCTAATGATCTATTCTAATGCCTTGAGCTGTTTTTGTCGCGATTTTTTTAAATTAGCTTTTTCAGGAGTAAGAATATCCACCTGGGGGAACCTCCTCGTTTTTTTCATTTTTTTGGTGTTCCGTGGTGACAAACCGGCTCGAGGTGTAGCCGAGAGCGGGTTTTCATGGAATGGGAGGTCAGAAATGGCAAAATTTAACAGCCAAAGTTAGACACAGTTTTCCCTCACGTCAGCTTGTCTTCAAACCATTACCATGAAATTGTATTTGTGTATAAGTTTATAACGTTGCTATTATTGTATTATCTAGTTATACGCTTCTGGTGTTTGGCTGAAGTTAGGAATTTATTCATTATTTCCAGATGTATCAAAAAAGGACAGGGGAGGCTCCAGAAATAAAATTACCTTTAATACCTTCGTTGTCGGGGCTCTTATCCACCTTCACCTGAACAGGGGACAGATACACGCCACCCAGAGATCTTAAATGCAATGCTGCGCATTATACTCCTCTGTTAACTGCGGATAACTCCTATGTTAATATCCTCACAAGGATATTTCACATAGGAGTTGCCAAATTTTCTGATGTCTGACAATGCTCCACCATTCACATCTGATAAGTCTGAGAGGTATGTACCTGAAGTCTCGAAGCATCCGTCATCGTCGGACGCCGCCGTATTTACCAACTCAGAACGGCCAAGATGAACCAACGGTTGCCACCATGTAAGTTTTTTGAGGAAATTCTCCTGCACGCTGAAGCCGAGGGATTCCGCAGTTCTTAGTGCTGTATCGCATCACGCCGGCTACCACCACAGGCTGAGAGCCTACTCGAATTCGCGAATCAAAAACTATTTGAATATGGTCTTTTCCACCGTCAGTCACACCCGGTTTTACATCAGCGACACTCAACATAACATTGGGCGCTCAAATTCGACAGCCCTCATTGATTTTTGGCTGCCCTCTGCTTTGTGGTTGGGCTTGTATTCCACGATACGCCACCCTTTTTTAGCCCTGAAGCGCCCCACCGCAACATGGGCCGCCCTCTTTTGCATGGATGTTCTTCCTTTCGCTACTATTGGCTGCTGTTTGCCGCCTTAGTGCCCCCCCCCCACTTCAACGTGGACCACCCTCACTCAACTCTGACCGCCCTCTACTTTGCGGTTGAAAGCCTCTGTTTCACGACTGAAGCCTGGACTGCCCTCGTCTACACTTGGCCACCCTCCTCTGCATGATTGCTGTCCGTTTTTCGACAATTTTCTGCTCTTTTCTTGTCTTGGGAAGCCTCACTTTAATGTGAGTTACCCTCGTTTACCCCCTGGGGTCCTTTACCTTATGGATGGGCACCCCCTTACCACGATACGCCGCCCTATTTCAGCCTTACAGAGGCCCACCGTAAAAAGATCACTCTCAGTTACTTTTAACACCCACCTCGATGGGCCTCCGAGCCACCTTTGCCCTGGTAGGGGGTGTTCAAAACCCTCCCCTCAAACTCGGCTCCTATACAGGATAGCAAAAGAGTGCAAATGCTGGTGGATAGCTCATTCAAATTCATGGAGAAGCTACATCAGTCACTTTTGGGCACAGGTCAATGTTGAATTCATGACAAGTCAAAGAAGATGGCATGTTAGAGAATAGTTTCGGGGCTCCAGCATCTGACAGAGTTGAATTAGAATCATTTTTAGGCACCAATCGCTTCCTCTCGTTACGGCAAATCGAATGATGTATTACATAAATGTACTAGGCCAAAAACACACAAATGACCTGACGTGAGGTCAGGTCAAGATCACTATCTGATCTAGCATAGTCAATATAGTCGACTTGTAATAACAATCGAAACGTAATGGTATCAAAATAAAACATGCAACGTTATTAACCCAAGTATGGAAATATGCTTGAGTAGTCCAGATGACCTCAGAGGTCACAGGTGAAAATTGCAGCATGAACCTATAAAGGGGCCCAGGATACTACGAGTTGAAGAATATGAAGGTATTTTTAGCTGTATCTACACAAATACAGCCGAATTCCGGTTTTCCCTGGGTATTTCCAATGAAGAGGCCATGATCCGTACCTGACCTTAGGTCTTCGATATAAAAAATCCCGGAATATATGTTTTAGTACTCGATGGGCACATTGTGTGGTTTAAGTTTCAATTCGCCAGATTTACCTTTCTTACGTATTCCACCTTAGGCATTTTTGGAGTTGAAGTCACTTGACCTGCACTGGTGACCTGACCTGAGACAACCCAACCTTAAAATTTTGCAGAAAGTTGCGGAATTGATTAAGGATAAGGTGTACCAAGTACGGTTGTGCTCCACGCCACCCTTTCTTCGTGCCGCCGGAAAAACCCGTGGCAGGGTGTTCAAACACCCCCTCCACCTGGGCGAGGGTTAAGCAGTGCTTAACCCTCATGCTTAATAAGCACCCTCAAGTGGATGATTGTGTGCCCGCTGTTCAGAATCGTCTGCTCTTTTTCAGCCTTGGGGCACCTCATTTTAACGTGAACCACTCTCATTCTCCTCTGGGAATCTTGTACTTTATGGTTGGGTGCTCCTTTTCACAGCTGGTTGCCGTATCAGCCCTCAGGCGCCCCAATCCAGCAAGGACCACGCTCAGCTTTCAGTGGTAAAAGTTGCCTCGAGTTAATTTGGTGTATGCCTTGGGCATCGATCGGTGCCATAATTAGCTCAGTTACGACTCGGGATCCAACAGGGCGCACTCATGTCGGCCCAACATATGATGGTGTTGTCTATTGCAACGGGAATAAGCTACGATGGAATAAAGCACGCTGGTAAAAAAAAACAACTATGAAGGAGCAGTGGCACGTTGACCATTTTTTAAATACTATTTCAAATTTACTCATGGCTCAGTTTGGATGCTGTTTTAAGACCAAGATCAATCACTTGTCTTACCTAGTTTTTTCCCTGTGGCACTAACGCAAAGTTGTGTCCAGAATAGGAAGACCTATTCCTTTGTTATCTTTGTGAAAAATACAGCACGGGAGGAAGCACCTGAAACTTGTACTTGCGTCCCGAACAAATGTGTAAATCCCAGATAGTTTCGCCCTCATGCAAAAAATTATGGATTTATGGCAATCCATTCTGCGCAGAAAGGGTATATTGGGACAAAAATTGACCTTGGAAATTTTCAAAGGGCGTCCTTGCGTGAAGTCGACTCTTATAGGGATGCGGCGGCGTGGAGGAAGAGAGCTGTCACACCACTGACCTCGGTTTAAATCCCCGTGCAGGTATTTTGCATACGTCTTTCCAATCCCCATAATAGAGGGGATGTATGGCTCAGTGGTAGAGTACCTACCCTTTCGGCCTCAGGTCCCTGGCTCATACCCTGGCAGAGCCTATGAATAAGTAGATATGCTCCCCCGAACCCTTCCCAGCAAGAGTTGGCGACGCCGTAGGACCTTGGTAGTTGGTGTGTCATTAAAACCCAACAGTTATGAGTAATCCACATAATGCCTGTGTCATTAACACGCCATTGACGGGGGTCTGAGCCACCGCATTGACGGGGGGGTACCCCCCCCTAAGATCTCGAGAACCGCGGTAGGTAGCGAAAAACGGTAAACGGCGTTGGGCTGCCCATCCACTTCTCCATCGAAAATATTTGAACCATTTTTTGTCAGGTCACATTTAAGGTCACGAGAGGTCAAAACATGCCCGTCATAGGATAACATGTAAAATCAGTTTTTCGGCCATTACATCTTAAAAAGTAAAGATAGAGCAAAACGACTTGAACTATATGAATCCTCTTAGCAAGCCGAATCGAATGATATATAATTTGACCTTGCTAGGTTAAATCAAGGATTTGACCTGACCTGAGGTCAGGTCAGGGTCAAATTATATAAAATGCATATCATTAGAACCGCAAAGCCCAGGCGAGTCTAATGCAGCTAAAATAAATGCTTTATCACCATCCGTTACTGAGTTATTCCGTAAAAACCATTTTTCCCATGTATTTCCAATGGATAGGTCATGCCTCGTACCTGACCTTAGGTCATCGATATCAAAAATACCGGAACATATTTTAGAGAACTCGGTGGGGCCATTATGTGATATGAGTTTCAATCGGATAAGTTCACCCCGCCCGACTTATGCTATCTTAAACTTTTTTGAGGTCGGGTCACTTGCCCTGTACTGGTGACCTGACCTGAGATGACCTAACCTTAAAATTTTCACAGAAGTTGTAAAAATGATGAGGAAAAGGTATACCAAGTACGGCGGCGCTACGCGCCGCCGTTTTTCTGCTGTCTCCGAAAAACCCGAGGGGCGGGTACCCGCCCCCCGTCAATGCGCGTGTTAAAACCCAACGATCATGAATGATCCCCTTAATGCTCTCTCATTAGGGTGAGCGTTTGCGGTAGAATATGAACCCACCAGCCGGTGTTTCGTAGATCCCCAAAGTTGTTTGAAGTATTCTTCGGAGAGTAGTTCGGCATTGTTATTTGTTTGACCAGAGGTGTTTTGAAGGAAAAATATCATTATTTGGAGTTGTCTATAAAACAGCATTGCAACCATTCAAAACTGGTACCGCAAATGCGTCCATCATGATACCAAACGCTGCCCACAAACGGTAGATTGGTCATCCCGAGTCTTCTCCCCCTCCTCTTAGCAAGATCCCTGTTACCGAATCTTAAGGAAAAAGACATTGTAGTGTGTCAAAAAACCAAAATACGCGCTCATAGTCTGGCAAAACAACTAATACGTGTACATTCTTCCCGTAATGCGGCATAAGAGACTACAATGCGGCAATATCAGAGTAGCACCAAATGTTCTCTCAAACTTCAAGCCCTCTGCCGGGGAAAATAATTTACCGGTCGAAAATTCTGAAAATTGAGTCAGATGAAGCTTATGAATCAAGGAACGGGATTCAGAAGCCTCCACATGCCGACCTAAGCTTTTGTGGAAAGCGAGGTAGCCTAGTAAGCATTCTCTGATTAAATCAAAAGCAGAAATCCGGAACTCGCAAGACGAAAAATGAGAAACAGTTGTCATCCTGAAGCTTTCCCATTTTTGCTTAAAGGGAATGTGGGACCTTCATAACGTGATCTTAACTGAGATAGCCAAGTTGTAAAGCAAGTCAGAAAACCCGGTACTCCATATATTATTTGTCTTGGAACTCGATATTTCCGTAGAAAAAAAAAACTAAAACCTACCTGACACCAGCCCACTCATCAGCCCCTCGCCAGGCGGCCATTGTTGTGAGCTGCTGGTGTGACGACATAGGCTGACGTCACGATGAGCATCAGCCAATCGAAGCCCTTGAAACGTTTCAAGTATGGTGTGGTTGCCAGATCATGACATCATCCACAGGCGGATTTTTATTTATTTTCCTAGAGGAGTATTTTTAAGAACAAAATATTGAGCTTATTGAACAGTTTTCATAGAAATCATGAGTGGTTTCATTATTTTTGGCTAAAAGTACGCCTAATCTCACTAAATTCCAGGATTCGACCAAGGTTCCACATTCCTTTTATCTAGTCGTTCAAATATTTCAGCCAGCCGGCTCCCGTTCGCCCATTCCCAAAGCCTTACATATTGCATTAACTGCGGAGCCTGGAGTGGTCCCCTCGAGGGTAATCCTTGTCCTTTTTCCTCCAACAACCCCATCCATACCCCTTCTGTACTGTGCATACTGTTTTTTTCCTGATATTTGTATTCTTTATCTCTATAAGCATGAATAAATTAAGAATAGTCACTAAATGATAATAGAGGTGTTTGACATGCAAAACGTAAACCAAAAGTAGATGTAACTAACCATTAGCACTAATTTAACTAATTTAGGCAGCACAGAGTACTGTCGCTCACCCTAACACAGATACATCTTTGTTGTGTCAGTTGTTTCTTGACGTATTTTCATACTTATTTAAGTTTTCCGGAGTTAAGGGCCAATAGACCATCATTCCAAACTGCACGTGACTTGTGTATTTTTGCTTCAAAATAAGCGCTACTTAGAAAACTTCTCATCGATAATAGCAGGTAGTGAATATGGCAAGGAATTTTGATAAAGTAATTCGGGAATTAATACCGGCGAGCTATATATTCAAAACAGCTATTTGAGGTTTGTCAGGCACTGTCTGCATCACATTATTATGCTTCATGTTGTACTTAGCAGCATAAAAGGGTCTATATAGTCAAGAGAGAATAAAGCTTCAAGCATATAAAACATGAGACTCCAGATTACCAGCATATGCATCGGTGTTTTCATCAGCTGTCATGCTCATCAATCACAATCATCCAGTGGAATCCAATCATTATCGCTGAAACCAAAAGATCAGCTAGGAGGTGAACGAAATACAAACAGGACCGGATCCAGAAATGCATCAAGCCCCATACCAGAGTCCACACCACGCTCCAATGATGACGTTTATGAAAAGTGCGAGTCAGGCTGGACAGAGTGGTATGGCTCTTACTGCTTCAGAGTAACCGACACAATAACTTTGGGATCTGAACTAAGCGAAACTTGTAGAGCAATGAGGAATTCGAGTCCGTTAGAAGTCATTGATTGGCATTACAACTTTGGTGCGATGAATTTCATGAGAAATAACTTCCTGAGACATGCGTGGATAAAGAGGGGAAAATTTGAGTCTATATATACAAGCAAATCATTCGTGGAACATATTTGGTGTTTCTTTGGAGGCTGTCGTTGCACCGTACTTCAGAGTACTGATGGCCGATGGATACTGCAGCCATGCGTCATTTTCTACTATGGGTTATGTCAGTATCCGATAAATCAGAAAGTTCACAAATATCCATATTAACTAACTAATGTCAGATATTCGCACAATGTGGTTCTGCATTCACAACTGTATGTTGCAGTAGCTCAAATACAATTATGTTTGCCGCAGCGCATATTTCCAAACATTCCGCCCCTGATTTTGAGCACATTTACAAGCAACTGAAAATATATAGGGGCGAACCTTAACTTATTCGGGGAGCAGCCCCGGTAAGATTGGCAGTCATAAGCTAGGCAGGCTTTTTATCTGACGTTTTATCCATTACCTAGGGTATTTTGCCAGATATTATAAATAGTTAGCATTATGCCAGATGTTATTCATACCTAGCATTACCACATATACCTATTATCAATAGCTGGTTATATCCCAGATAGCAGTGGCCAATACAAAGGGGGGTAGGGGGATTCAAGCCCCTTCCTGAAATATTGAATTGCCTACAGTTCATGCATGGTTGGAGGCTGTTCCGAGGCAATAGTGGGGGAGGGTTGAGTCCCCTTACCCCCACCGAAATGAAGTTCTGGATCCGCCACTGCCACATAGGCATCATCATCACCATCTGATATCATCTATCCTAGTTCCTTACATTTTGCTCTAAGCTGGAACTTTCCCAGACAAGTTATTGGGCCCATTTAAGATTCTTGTTTTGTATTACAGTTACCGATGTTTTTATATCCGTTGCGGGGCCCACCACAGAAAAGTGGGGGGGGAAGAAATGGTCCCTGTCCCTCCTCCCGTCTCTTAAGGCTATGTTTCAGCACAGAAAAATTTATTACAAGGTACAAGCTTAAAATTGTGTTTCTACAAGTTTTACCATTGCAGAAAAATAGTTGCACCGTAGTTCAATTACCAAGTAAAACAACCCTGGTTACGCACTAGCATAAAGCAATACAGTTACTACGGAATGACAACATTGCCTTGTGCCACAATAGTGCGCCTCGTTCATACCTGGTTCATACCTGCTTGCGCACCATCGCTGTATTAACTGAATACTAGGCATTGTAGTGGCATTGTAAATAGCTGGTAGGTAAAGCTAGGGCGTTGTTGCACCCTTGCTCGGCCATTGCCGTTTGACTATGGTTTCAAATGCCTGCTCGGGTTACGGTCGCCATCTTGCTTTCTGTTTACCCGTGGCAATACACAGTGGCCTGGCACGCATGCCGTGAGGTTAGAATAAATGTGACTTATTTTAATCAATCGTGGAACTTTGGGAGCTGTCTGGAATATTTGTCAGTGATCTGCGAGTGGGAAGTATTGTTCTCTGTTCCAATAGTTGAAAAGTGAGGCATTTGGAATGGTCAATCCAGGTCCAGGTAAGTAGGTATGTGGTTATTTCAGGCATGTATGCCATATTGGTATTAAGGCCATATTTCCGTGTCAAACGAGCACAGACTATTTGATCATATGGCTTAGGTCCTGCAGTGGGTAGAAGATAATTGTGTTTGCCTTATGGGCCCGTTTGAAAAATAGGTGAGTTGAGTTCCAATATGATCTTGTTGGTGTCTTCAGATGGATCGGCGTCTGATGAGTGATGCTGTGTTTTACCGATATGGGTAAGACAACATGTGGGTTATTTTCTTGGTTGAGAGGTGGCTCAATGCTTAGCCTTTTCTACCGACGGTCTTCCAGTTGCATTTGGGGCCAGAAAACGCTTTAGCTTTCCCATAGAGACCGAAAAGTTCCTTTTGAAGCAGAGGTAGGTACAAGGAGGGGCTAAGAGGGCCAAGCCCCTCCACACCATGAAATGTCAGAGTGCCTAAAGTAAATGCGTATTCGGATGCTGTTCAGACACTATGGCGGGGAGGCGCGAGCGCCCAAGCTTCCCCCGAAATGAAGTCCTGGATCTGCCGCTGTTGTAAAGACGTAATCCGAGTCTCGTTTTACCCTTGTAAGAAGCCTGCAACACCCTTGTTCCCTCCTCGTTACGCACTGGTTAAGCGGTTGTGTAAGCAAGGTTTTAATCTCGTCACGCTCTTGTAGGAAGGCTGCGGTTGCGTACAAGGCGGACACAAGGCTTGTCTTCCCTTGTTATGGGGAAATCATGACCCAGTAGAGGGCTTGTGGGGACGTTGTCAGCCATTGTCTTTGCCATGTAGGTTAACCATAGTTAAGTTACAAGGTTTGTACAACGTCTTCTAGCAACCCTTGTCGTACCATGGTTCTACCAATGTTCTACATGACTTTTCCTTGTATTTCCCTTGTTTTCGTGGCACGGATTTTGAACGTACAAGCTTTGCGTTTTACCCCAGTAATTTCCATGTAAACAAGGGTCTGACAAGGTTTGCCCTTGTAAAAATTTCTTCTGTGAGCTAGCTCAGTTGTTCAAGTGTAGCGGCACATCTGGGTTGATATGTCTATTTAGTGTTTATTTTGGGTGCTGATGATGATTGTTTCTAGTATGATAAGTTCTTTATTATTTATATATGTTTGTAGTTTTTTTGCTGCCAGGCTGAGACTTCAAAGAAGACAAGACGTAATCGCATCAAACATTTATATAAAAATAGATATAGGAAATTTTTGAAAATAAATAATTTGCGAGGCACTTATTTCTAACGTGCTTAAATTACATTTTCAGGGCCCCTGAGGCCAACTCTGACTGGGGGTGGGCTCGAGACCAGCTCGGGTAGCCACTGAGACCAACTTTGGGGGGCTCAGCCAGACTAATACTTGGGGGCCCCAGGAATAAACTCTTGGGGACTCTGAGACAAACTCTTGGGGCCCCGAGACCAACTCTTTACGGCCCCTGATACTAACCCCTAGGGGCCCCCGAGATAATTACTTAGGGATCCCTCCAAGACCAGCTCTTGAAAACCAACGATTCCAAGTTTTGGGGCCCCTCAAACCATCATCCGGGGTCCTTGGACCAGTCAAACAATCGCCCCTCCCCGCCCCTGGGCTGTGCTTAAGCACTGCAAAGGGCCCCTAAACGGGGCCACCCAAAGATGTTTGATGGGCGTTCCAGGGGAACTTAAACGCCACCCGCAGGCTGGTCTAGGGTGTCCCAAGAGTTGGTTTCGGGCGTCCTCAAGAGTTTGCCTTGCTGGATCTTCCCTCTTGGGATGGTTAGCTCACTTACCACGCACACAAACAAAAATACAATCCCTATTGATTGTACGGTCGCTCTTACTGCAGCCCCCCCCCATCGCAATGTTAGCCCTACCTAACGTCCGCGCGTCCATCTACTATTATCCCGTACTACTTGCTGGCGCCAACACGAATCTTTACCGTGAACAGACAGTTCCGGCACTAGATGGCAGTAAGATACACCGCCCAGCAAAACACATCAGTGGTCCGACGCCGGCGCGCCAGACGCGCCATTTTAAGTGAATGGACAACTTTTTTGACATTCTAAAAAGAATGAAAGAGGTCTGAGGACGTTCTAATTAGAACGAAAGAGGTCTGACAATCAGGAAATAACATTTTTCCCATTTCCATACGCTAAAACAGAAATATCCGCTCTTTCTGCCCGTGCGACGTCAAAAAACATGCTGGGGTTAAATAACATTTAACACGCGCATTGACGGGGGTCTGAGCCACCTTCGGAATGACGAGGAGGCGGGTACCCGCCCCCCTAAGATCTCGAGAACCACGGTAGGTAGCAAAAAACGGTAAACGGCGTTGTGTAGCCCATCCGCTTCTCCATCGAAAATATTTGAACCATTTTTTGTCAGGTCACATTTAAGGTCACCAGAGGTCAAAAACATGCCGTCAAATGCCGTCATAGGGATAACATGTAAATTAAGTTTTTCGGCCATTACATCCGAACAAGTAAAGATAGAGCAAAACGACTTGAACTCTATGAATCCTCGCAGCAAGCTGAATTGAATGATATATGATTTGACCTTGCTAGGTCAAATCAAAGATTTGACCTCACCTGAGGTCAGGTCAGGGTCAAATTATATAAAATGCATATCATTAGAACTGCAAAGCCAAGGCGAGTCTAATGAAGCTAAAATAAACGCTCTGTCACCATCTGTTACTGAGTTATTCAGTAAAAACCATATTTCCCATGTATTACCAATGGAGAGGTCATGCTTCGTACCTGACCTTAGGTCATCAATATCAAAAATACCGGAACATATTTTAGAGAACTCGGTGAGCCCATTATGTGATATGAGTTTCAATTGGATAAGTTCACCCTGCTCCGACTTATGCTATCTTAAACTTTTTTTAGGTCGGGTCACTTGACCTGTACTGGTGACCTGACCTGAGATGACCTATCCTTAAAATTTTCACAGAAGTTGCAAAAATAATGAGGAAAAAGGTATACCAAGTACAGCGGCGCTGCGTGCCGCCGTTTTTCTGCTGTCTCCGAAAAACCCGAGGGGCGGGTACCCGCCCCCCGTCAATGCGCGTGTTAATAATCACCGAAATCCCAGACCTTGATCATATACTCGCTGTAAAGGCCTGTTCACATCATTTCCACATGACAAAATCGCATGCATGGGCTATTCCAATACATGGTGAAATAATCGTAGGGCACGCAACTGACTTTCCGCTGAGGGCCTCCGCTCTCATAATCAGAACCATATTTGTTCACTTGCCAGGGCAATCGCACTCTCGGTCCGCCCGTCCATTTTCGGCCTTGTTAATCACTGGTGCAAAAACTGAACGACGGATGGCGTTACGGTGGCCTTGTTTATTCAGTGACGGGAATACGATGCATATGTGTGTTGTAAAGAAACAATTTCAGTTTGATTTTGAAAGAAATGACTTTGTTTTGGTAAGTACGTGGGAGGGAGAATGCGATGTGTGTGGCCGCCATCGGGAGCACTTCGGCCCAGTAACGCTCTTCTATGGACAACTACTCGCTCGGCTTTTTAAGTGGACAGGCGTGTTGCATGCTGGTTCACTCGCTAGCATGGTAATTGTGGCATTGAAGCGTGTGGGCGAGGCTTAGAGCTTATAACCAATCAGATGACTGGAACCATATGGAAGGTGTTCCTTCAGGGTTTGAAATAACGCAATAAGCTCCTTTACTTTGAACTTTAAACCTGGCGGAAATTTCATACCGAGAGCTATGGGCGAAATGAAATATGCCAATAGTGGTTTCTTAACCCGCGGGGCCCACCCACCGGGGGCCTGATGCCCCCTCTAACCGAAAATAGGGCGTTAGCCAAATCGCAAGTACAATAGAAAGCCCGAATTCAGTAAAAATTACCAGTTTAGTGCCAGGTCAATGGTTTGACCCCAGAGGTTAAATAGGTCAAGATCGGCTATTTTCACTCAAATAGCAATGATTACAAACGGGCATAACTCTATGTCATTAGAGCTATAGGCCGGTAAAACATTATACAAATTGCCAGTACTTTTCCGCAGTGGAACGAAAACCCCCCCAGTGGTTTGACCGCCAGAGGTCACCCGTGACCCAATAGACCAGGTCACGAAAGGCAAAGACCCCGTATATCAAATGAAAGCCAGTACAAACAAACACGATGGTTTGTTTCACCGCCTAGCTCAATTAGGCAAAAGTTATTGTCAAAATACTGTTTTGACCCGACCATGACCTTGAAAGGTCAAAGCAAAAGACCCGGGATCCGTGAAAGGGTTCCAAAAACGTTGTCGAGCAGTCTGAGTATTGCAATCATTTTTGGCTTAATCAGAAAGCTTCCCATGCTTTCCAATGGGAGAGGTCGCCGACCACCCAGGCACGAAAGAAAATCCCGGATAACACCTAACCCGGAGGGGTCATGAAGTGAGGAAGTTCAAATCGATCGACTTAAAGTAGCCTACAGAGCCAAAGGGAAAGGGACCTACCTGTCTGGGACCGACCGGACCGGGTAAAAATTTCAGGATGATGAAATGTGCAGGGGGTAGAGCCCCAACCGCGGTGCGCGCCTCGTCGTTTTCGCATCCCGAAAAACCTTAGGGGCCATCGAGGCCCCGGTGGCAGGGTTAACACCCACTACAAAGCTGCTATCTCAGTTAAAACAAATCATAAAATTAAGATAGTCTCTTTAACCCTCGCCCATGTGGGGGACTGGGGGTGCTTGAAAAGCCCCCGTGAGATTTTCCGGTGGGACGAAAAAGCGGCATCGTTGTATTTGGCGCACCTTATCTTTAATCAATTCCGCAGCTTTCCCCAAATTTTAAGGTTGAGGTCATTTCGTTGATAAGTTTTGAAGTGCTGCGGCGAGGAGCATGATGATGAGTTGCTAGATGTTCCCTGGCCTCTCCCCTCGAATCCGGAAATGTAAAAAAACACTGAAGATTATATATTCGGGCACAGCCCTTCATCAGAATCGTGGAGTAAATATCAATAATTCTCAGTCCTAGAATAGCCAGACCTCGAATTGAGCTTCACACAAAAATACCTTTTAGAATGAATCGTTAAAAATAAGATTGGATGTCGTGACAACAACGATATTGGTACCTCTAACCTAAAAGCAAAGCCGACAATACGACAAACCTAGACCAGTATTTGTGACAGATTTTTCTATTATTTCAGCCAAACACTAGCTTTTGATTAACAATGAAAAACTCGCTGAAGTACCTTAATCGGTTATTTGAATATTTCTGTTCTTCTTATTTACTTTTTTCCGTCGGCTGCAGCTAAAATACTAACCAAAAACTACCTATTTAGCACTAGTAGACGTGATACTAGATCGGTGTAAAGACTGCATACTTTCCCCTTTAACATGATGCTATATTTTTACAATAAAAGCCTCCCTCGAATTATTTAGTTAAGATTGTACCTAGTGGTCAAGGTCAACTTGTTTGTAATTGATAAACCCATTTTCCACAGCCTGCTCCTCTGGCCCAACGTTAAGCGTCGAAAGAGTATATGTGTGGCTGCAAAAACAAAACAAAAAACAACTTGCTGTTAGGTTAGAGGTACCAATATCGTTGTTGTCACGACATCCAATCTTATTTTTAACGATTCATTCTAAAAGGCATTTTTGTGTGAAGCTCATTTCGAGGTCTGGCTATTCTAGGACTGAGAGCTATTGATATTTACCCTACGATTCTGATGAAGGGCTGTGCCCGAATATATAATCTTCAATGTTTTTTACATTTCCGGATTCGAGGGGAGAGGCCAGGGAACATCTTAGCAACGAGGTCATTTCAGTTAAATGTCATTTCAGGTAAGGTCACCAGTGCAGGAAAAGCAGCATTAACTCCAAAAATGTTTAAGGTGACAAGCAACAAAAGGGCGATTCTATAAAAATAAGACCTATACCACCTAACGGCCCACCGAGTAATAAATGTATTCCGGGATATTTCATATCCATGACCTGGGGTCAGGTACGGATCATGAACTCTCAATTGGAAATGCATGAGGAAAACGGAAATTGGCCGAAAAGTGCTCTATTTCTGTGGATACTGCTTAGAATACCTTTGCATTCTCCAAATCATGGTATCCTAGATCCTTTTATAGGTTTATGTTGCAAGTTTGGACCTTTGAGCTCTGAGAGGTTATCTGGGGCTCATTAAGCAGGTTTTCAGACTTGGGTCAACAACATTGCAGGGAATTATTATAAACTTTTTATTTTGATACCATTGCGTTTGGATTGTTATTGCAAATCGATTGATATGCGCATCGACGATGCTAGGTTAGATAGTAACCTTAACCTGACTTTAGGTCTGATCATTTTGTGGTTTGACCTAACATTGTAATATTATACACCATTGGATTCGCCGTAACGAGAGAAAGCGAATGGTGCCTAAAAATTATAACTCACTCTGCCAGAAGCTAGAGCCCAGAAAAAAACTCTTCTCTAACATGCCCCCTTCTTTGACCTGTCATGACCTCAATAATGACCTGGACCAAAAAGTAGCTAGCATAGTTTATTCATGGATTTTTATTGGTAATCTACCGGCATTCAGGTATTTCTTGATCCCGCATAAGAGTCAAGTTTGAAGGGTGTGTTTGAAACCCCCTCCCTCTGAGCCACCTTTGCCACGGGGGGGTGTTCAAACACCTCCCCTGCTCGAACCTGGCTCCTATACGGAATATAAAAAAACAAAAGCTGGTGAATGGCTCATACAAATTCATGAAGAAACTACATTGGACACTTTTTGGCTCAGGTCATTATTGAGGTCATGGCAGGTCAAATAAGATGGCATTTTAGAGAAGATTTAGGGCCCCTAGCGTCTGACAGATTTGGGCTGTAATTATTTTATAGGTACAATTTGCTTACTCTTGTTATGAGGAATCGAATGATGTATAATATGGCTATCCTAGTCAAAACATAAAAATGACCTGACAAGAGGTCAGGTCAATGTCACTATCTGATCTAGCATAGTTAATAGGTACATACATATACATCACTCTACTCGCAATACTAATCTAGGGTGTTGTGGGAATGACTTATGACCCTAAAAAGATGACAAAACAGATGGCAGTAAAAGCGCTAAAAGCCTTGCAGCCTAAAAAGCCAAATCAGAAACTAAAAGGTCTAAACCCTAAAAAGCCCAAAAAGGCTAGGTCAAGGTAAAGATAAAGAGAAAAGCCACGGGATGAGGTAAATGCAACGTTTCGGTCTTAGGGCGTCGTCAGGCGAGGAGTCATTTCCTCGAGGAGTGATCGCTTTCATCGCTTTTACTGTCATCTGTTTTATCATCTTTTTAGGATCCTAGGTCACTCCTACAACACTCTGCGGTTTATGGCACCCTATCTACAGCAGGCCTTCCGAGAACTTAATGCTAATCTAAACGTAATGGCATCAAAATAAAAGGTTAACACGCGCCCCGCTGGGAGTCCTGGCATAACGCGCCCCGCTGGAGGGGGGGGCGTTTTTGTCCCCCTCCGTATCTCATTTCCCAGAAAAGCTAAATAAAAATTACGGACGGCGTGAGAAAGCTCTTGACGAAAAAAATGTAGAAAACACTTTTATCAGGTAAATATTGAGGTCAGCATAGGTCAAAGAAGGTTCCATAGGCTTACAACAGGTCAGTGTACGTTTGCACCTCTAGATATTTACTCAGCGGAGACTAGGCTGATAATCCCGGGATATTTTTGCAATCCCGGGATCCCGGGATTCATCGACCCTCAATCCCGGATATCCAGGATCCCGGGATTGGGCAATTTTTCAATAAACATGTCGAAAACAAGTCTCTGCTTTAGATAACGTATGTGGCGTATTCTTCACAGCATAGTAAATATTTCCCGTTAAGGATAACTCATAGCATACTATTTACACCATGCGGAAAGCACATGAAAATTCATATGGACACTAAACAGAATAAAATGTTCGCCCCCAAACAAATAAAGACATATGAATGATATTAACTATATATATTTCTGGTTATATTTCTAGTCAAATTACAATAGAGGTATTTACCTATTGTGACCCGGCCTATTGTGTCCTGGTCACACAAGTCACCTGCCACGATAGTAGCAATTGAGGAAGCAAAGGGCATTAACGGCTTCGTCGCCGAGACTCGACCGTTCTTTAGTGACGATATTCCCGACAGTTGAAAACACACGTTCCGAGTCAGCACTCGTTGGGACTATGTCCTTGAGCCAGCTGTAGGACAGAGCTATCATACCCGTTCTTCCAGAGGCAGGCAGGTTTTCCAACTCATTCCTAATGGCCTTGGTCATAAGCGAAGGATTGGAGAGACTTAGCCTGGATGCACTGAACTGTGATATGGCTCTGGAACTCTTATCTTATCTAGAGCCTGTTAAAGCATCGATTGAAGCGACTGTGCTGGCTGAGGATCATCAACGTCCATCGCTTCTGCATCTACAACTACTTGGAAGCATGCATCTGTCCCAGGTCATTTTTAACATGTTAACTGGGGGCCAATCGGCCCCCCGTCGGCGAAATGCCCCCCACCCCAGTGCCGGGAAATTGGCCTCTAGTAAAAAGACATGTCTTGCTTAAAACTTAATAAAAAACTGACCTAACGAAAATAAAACAGAATACCACCCGTTAATAATAAGTTTGTTGTATTGCTCGTCCCAAACCGACAATCCACGAAAATTGTATTAAAAACACCATCAGTAGCCGTCTACTCCATCGTGCAAAAACGTAACATAGCAAGTAGTTGCGGGAAATTCCGGCTAAGTAGCCTCAGCATCAATTTAACTAACCACAACGCAGGAAATTGCCTAAAACCAATCAAACAACGTTTCTATCCGACCAGAAGCCCCCGCCAGCCATTACCGTGGCACTGCGTGATGCTCTCATTTCAGACGTGGTCGGTTGTCAGCGCTCAGAGCTCGTTCGTGGATTAGGCGGGACACAGAGTAGTCAAAGCGCGTCAGGCTGGTTACTGGTGTGCCGGTGTGAAGTGCTTAGCCCATTTATTATTATTGTGTTGGTAGCATATGTGAAATTTAGAGTGAGATCGTTGCATTACTTTTTCTGTAAAGTTGATAGGGGAGACCGTGGTAACTGTCACGATTCTTAATTTTCTGCTGCAGGAAGGGCAATGCTTTGTGCCAGAAAACTTTTCATCATATTTTCAGCAGCCTTGACATTTTGGCTATCTAGCAGATGTAGCACTATACCAAAATAAAAACATTGATTGGTCTTTGCTTGGCTAGGACATAGCTACATAACTTGGCTTTGAAATACTTCCTTCAAATGTTACATTTGACCCCATCAAGGGTCAGTTTTGACACCCCAGGGGTCAATTGTAATATATTAAAGCCATGCGCCAGGTTCTTTTCGATCGCGATGCATGTCTCGTTAGGGTCGTTCAAAAAACATTTTTTACTTTTCAGACTCGAGCTCGAACAGAGAAACTGAAAACTGACACAGTGTGAACTGTGAAGCGATGCCAGGTATAATCTACGTACATGCAGAAGGAAGAGCCTGGCTTTTGCTTGTGTTTGAACATTTCAGGTAGGTAAAATATTAAGCATAAAACAACGCTGTAGCATGTTGTTGGATTCTATGATGATTTTTATTACTATCAACGACGCTTTCCAGGCTATTTTGAGTGTTGGAAAATATCGGGATCCCGGGATTCAGAAATATATAATCCCGGGATTCGGGATTAACACAATCCCGGGATCCCGGGATCCCGATCCCGGGATTATCAGCCCTAGCGGAGACAGAGAAAATATTTATGCATCATTGGATTCCTCTCATCGTGGTGCATCAAATGATGTATAATTTGACCTTGCTAGGTCAAATTGTGAAAATGACCTGACCTTGAGCTAGGTCAGGGTCACAGGGTGACCTGTATGGTCATGCATCGATAGACTCCCCGTGAAAATATAAGCACAATACAAGCATAATGAAAGAGTTACCTCAATTCAGTGACAGCTCATTGGCAAAACCATCACTGTATGCTCATGTGACCCGACATGACCTTTGGAAGGTCAGATGGTCAGAAACTCAACTTTATCAATATCGTGGTAGGAATACACGGTGTGAGGATTTTTAGCTTTATCTATCCGGTATTTACTGAAAACGAGTCCTTTCAATTTTGCACCATAGACTCCTAATGGGGTCACCAAAAAATTGACCCCACCCTAGGTCAACAATATCAAAATTCTGAGATAGCGGGTTTGTAGACTCTAATACTTCATCACATGGTGAAAATTTCAAACCAATCAGTTGGCAGGTGTTCCTTAGGCACCGTTTCAAACTCGTGACTTTAGATTTTGAGGTCGGGTCACTTGACCTTGGATAGCTCCTTGACCTGACTTGACCTGACCTAAAAAATTGATCAGATGCGTAAATTCAATTAGGGTTAAGGTGCTGTAAGTTTCGTTGCTATGCGTTTCTTCGTTTTTGCGTTATCAGGGGAAAACCAGGAGGGCAGCGAATCTCGCCCCCCAGCGGGGCGCGTGTTAATAGTAATTTCCTGCAAGGTTATTGACTCAAGTCTGAAAATCTGCTAAGTATCCCAGATAAGCTCTGAGAGGTCATAGGTCAAAATTTTCAACATGAACCTAGAAAGGGGCTCAGGATAATACTATTTGGAGAATATGAAGGCGTTCTCAGCTTTATCTACACACATCAGCCCAATTTCCGTGCTCACCATGCATTTCCAATGAAGAGGTCATGGTCCGTGCGACATTAGGTCACCAACATGAAAAATCTCGAAATATATGTAGTAGTACTGGGTGAGCCCATTCTGTGGTATAAGCATAAGTTCGATAGATTTATCCTTTTTTTACTTATGATACCTTAAATATTCTTGGAGGTGAGGTCACTTGATCTTTACTGGTGACCTGACCTAAGATGACCCAACCTTAAAGTTTTGGGGAAAGTTGCGAAATTGATCAAAGATAAGGTGAGCCAAAGCACGGCGGCGCCTCGTTCCGCCGTTTTTGTGCCGCCGGGAACACCCGAAGGGATGTTTTTAAGCACCCCCGGGGAGAGGGTTAAGGTAGGTAGGGATTTGAGCTTATAATCTAAAGATTAGAGATCACATATTTTTATATACAGTGATGAGTTCCGAAATGTGTGAGCGTAACTCCCGAATATCTACACTGCTACCCTTATGCATATCCTAAAAGGGTCGTAAAGTCCCCATTCCATATTGATCCATGGTCGGAAAACACGTAATCTTCTTTCACCATTCCTCATTCCGAAGCCAAATCAACACAAATCAACAAGGTGTCGACCGAGGAACGTTACACTGTTACAGTGTTTTGACCCCCAGTTAATTTAAATTTTACAGTTGTTAATTGTAGGAACAATCCTACAGCCAGCTTTGTTTCATGAAATTCATGGATCAATCAGCGCATCGCAAAATAATCTTACAGCTCAGCCTCTCAGGGAGGAACGACTGTTAACTGTAAAATCTCAGGTAGGTATACTTCACATCTGTAAATGGTAGAATGCGCCAGTTTTATTAAATTCGATTGCTACATTTTGCCGCTCATTTGTAAAAAAACATCGTCCTTCTGACGTATGTGAAATCCGACTCTGGTATCACACTGTAAATTCGTGTTAAACATTTTTTAACCAGTTAATTTTGTTTAATATTTACGACTTTTGCGGTGAAAATAAAGGTAATATTTGAACACCATCACCATTGCAGCGGAGTAAAAAACGCGCTAACCCGCGAACCAGGCAATTGCAGCAGACCTTGAGTACCGATGTTATTAAGCGCGATAGACATCGTCTATGAAATATGCATTCAGGCAGTCGCGGAGAAAAGAAAAAGCCCCCACAGAGCCGGGCCTTTACTCAGCTAAATGCCTCAAAGACAGATTTAGAGGCAAAGGGGGCACTTGAACCCCCACCCCAACAACCTTTGCTGCCCCTTACAATGATCACGGGGCCCCTGAAAGATCGATGGCACCACCGGAAATGCTGCTTCCCACTCCCCTCCTCAGGATGCAAGTGCCGGTGACGCCACGATAGGCTGTTTCCGCCCCCCCCCCACAAAAAAAAGATGGGCAGGTCCAGATGGCGCCCCCCGCCTACCAGCCCCATCCTCTGGGATCTGAAATCCTGGATCCGCCTATGCCTCGACAGACGATTCAACAGATTAGACTTTGTGGCATGTGAAGTAAGTGGCCCGCAATTGTCTGATTAGTAGTCACGTCCCTTTGCTGCTGTTTTACGGCCAGCACACCGTAGCGTTGCATACGGCGAGCAATGGCGTTCGATAGCGACAGTACCCAACAACCCTGGCGGGGCGACGCACATAGGCCCTAAACGCCTCCGTCCGTGGCCAATATTACGAAAATGCAACTTTTTCTAAATCATTTCCTGAGCACATATACTGATAGAGAATTCTTCACTGCACTTGAAACAGGCATGGAAAACACAAACCGTGCTCTGTAAGTCTTTGTAGAGTTGCTTGAAGTAAGCACTCGGGTGCACCACCCGCGGACCAGAGATCTGCAGCGAAAACTACGTACATTTCATTATGCTTAAAATCGACCATGAAAGCAAGAACAGGTCAAAGTATGGCAATATCACTGTTTTGTGAGCCCTTTGCAATGGATTTTGGTATAAAATAATGCAAAAATAGTTTTGATAACTATTTTATAGACCATTCTCTCAGTATACTGCATATTTAAAAAACTGTTCGATTTACAAATACAAAGAGAGGGATTTAACACGCGCATTGACGGGGGCGGGTACCCGCCCCCTCGGGTTTTTCGGAGATAGTAGAAAAACGGCGGCGCGTAGCGCCGCCGTACTTGGTATACCTTTTCCCTCATCATTTTTACAACTTCTGTGAAAATTTTAAGGTTAGGTCATCTCAGGTCAGGTCACCAGTACAGGTCAAGTGACCCGACCTCAAAAAAAGTTTAAGATAGCATAAGTCGGAGCAGGGTGAACTTATCCGATTGAAACTCATATCACATAATGGCCCTACCGAGTTCTCTAAAATATGTTCCGGTATTTTTGATATCGATGACCTAAGGTCAGGTACGACGCATGACCTCTCCATTGGAAATACATGGGAAAAAATGGTTTTTACGGAATAACTCAGTAACGGATGGTGATAGAGCATTTATTTTAGCTGCATTAGACTCGCCTGGGCTTTGCGGTTCTAATGATATGCATTTTATATAATTTGACCCTGACCTGACCTCAGGTCAGGTCAAATCCTTGATTTGACCTAGCAAGGTCAAATTATATATCATTCGATTCGGCTTGCTAAGAGGATTCATATAGTTCAAGTCGTTTTGCTCTATCTTTACTTGTTCAGATGTAATGCCCGAAAAACTGAATTTTACATGTTATCCCTATGACGGGCATGTTTTGACCTCTCGTGACCTTAAATGTGACCTGACAAAAAAATGGTTCAAATGTTTTCGATGGAGAACTGGATGGGCAGCCCAACGCCGTTTACCGTTTTTCGCTACCTACCGTGGTTCTCGAGATCTTAGGGGCGGGTACCCGCCCCCCGTCAATGCGAAGGTGGCTCAGACCCCCGTCAATGCGCGTGTTAAAACTTGGCCAGCACCGGCCCAGCATAAGACTACCATCAAACGATTTCCCAGGATGTGCTCTACAAGGGCAAGTCAAAATATCTTGCGTCCACTTGCAGCCCCGCGTTCCAGATGACATATAATAACTGAGGTTGTGGCTCCAACCAGGCCGCTGCGGTGCTAACGCAACGCCGTGTGTTACCGAATAGAGGCATGGACCGGCCAAGAATGAGCAATATGAGTGAACTATCAGAGAACGATGCTATAAGAAATGCCGAGAAGTGCTAAAATTAGTTTATACAATTTCAAAGCACTATAACCGCCTAAATTTGTGTATTGACTGCTGTGTTGACTGTTATCCAAATACCCGGAGGGACTGCCGACAACGAACCTTTTATTGCATGAGAAATGTTCCTGCTAGGTATGTCAATATCAGGATTGGGATCCCGCTATTTTCAAAAAGCCCCAATAACGGGATTAAGCCTCTCATGATCCCGCGATTCAGACATTTATTATAACACCTTCAAGCAATGCCGGGACAGCAAAAAACGATACCTAAGAATCCTGTTTTGCTGCATATCACACGTTAAACCACATATGGTGAATACCAGTCATACTTTTTCATCCAAATGAACGGTCGCCGTAACCATCGGAGTCCCGAGGTGTCCTAGGAATTCAATCGGGAATCGAATTTCCTCGCCGTTCCCACTGTCACGAGCTGACGCAAGATGACGCTCGGGCTGCTCAGGTGACCTACGTCCCATATTTGGCGATACCGCGATATCATATGTAGCGGAGGGTGGGCGGGGGGGTGGAGAGAAACGTACTGACCTTCACGACTGATATTTTGATATGCCTTGTTGAGGAAACACAAGGTAGGTATATATTCTACCCCTTTCTTCTACTCTGCGTGTTAACACGCGCACTGGAGGGGCCTCGGATACTCTCCCAACTACTTTTTGTCCGGGATGACCGGAGAACCGCTCGTAGCCAAAACACGGGAATCGGTCGCATTTGAGAAAATTTAACAGCGCGTTGAATAGTGAAATAATTTTGAAAATTTGTCGAAAATTGTTTAATTTATACGCTTCTAAAGTCAGACCTACATTTTGAAATCGCCGCCACCGCGCAGTCGAACCGGTTTGCTTGCATTGGAGACTAAGTGGTGACGTCACAGTGTCATATAGACGGGATGATATGTCAAGGTCACCTCACGTGAAGGTCGAGGTCAAAGTTCAAAGTCATACCAGCAATTTCAAGGTCATTGACCCCGGTGCTTTACGTGTCCTAGTCTGACGTATATTATGCTATGACGTCATAGTAAAGGTAACCCAGTTGTAAGTTCAAGGTCAAAGGTCAAGGTTAAAGATCATGGGTAAAGGTCAATCCTCCTTTCCAGCACAAGGTTTGCTATAGTGCTACTTTAAGTGTGCATAATAGGGAATATACCATGTTTTGACGTCATAGGTCGATGACCTTGAATGACCTAGACCTCAAAAATGAAGGAAAGATTCTTTGCGACACAACCTCTATGACCGTGGTCCGGCTTTAGCTTACTCCCGGCTTTTTCCACGTATTATCAGGGCATTTCCCAACAGGTCCCAAATATGGCCGTAATTTGACATTTATGACCTCGTTTGACCTTGACAATATAGACCTAGGTGAATGAAAATTAGTTAGGATGTGGATCACCATAGCCCCCACCCACCCCCAATCGGAATTTCTTAAGCCTCTAAGTTTCCGATATCTCAGGGGCTTACCAGCCCCCATCCTGTGCGCGTTAATGTCGGACCCTCTCCAGTGTGGTTGTTAATAATCACTCGAATACCAGTTATAATAGAACATTCCCATGCAGAAAAGGAGTTACAATTATACCAAAAAGCTGGCTTAGAAAGAAAAACCAAGCTCAAATACACATTTATGATGCCTCCCGTTTTGTTGTCCGTGGTGACGCTTATGAATTTATGGCACACCATGATTGCTGTATCGTTGTTCATGGATTACATGTTTATTGTTTGCAGTGTTTCAAACTACAATTCGGTCACAATTCATGGCGCAACGACAACATCTGCAAAATATTTTAGGGACACCTTGGGCTGGATTAAGTTGCCCCCAATTCCCCTCTTTTCACTGTCCTGATTACGCCCATGTAAAATAAAACCTATATGTCGAATGCAAGTTTTATGCGCTGTTCAATTATCTGTCAAATGAGCTCCTTTGTCCAAAAATCGGGGGAATTTGCGGTATTGCGAAGAAGTTTTCCACGAAATGTAATATTGGCCACGGACGGAGGCATTTAGGGCCTATGTGCGACGTCGGGCTGGAATTGGCGGCACAGAAGGCCTGACACCAATTCCTGCTTATTGGAGAATAGTGCTGCTCTTCATTGTCGAATGCATTTAAACAAATATGTTTTCCCGGATGATAGCCGGATTTTACCACTGGTTGAAAGGTATCTGAAAGGTATTTGTTCGCTAGAAGCTAGGCCGACAAACACTGAATAGAGTTTCATCAGAGGGCTTTTATTGCACGGTTTAATTTTGAGCCCCATTTCAATGATAGGAACTTTGAATGCTTCATAATTCTGCTGCGTTGTTTGGGACATTTGTTTAACACGCTCAGTGGAGGGGTCCTAAAGTGAACCCACCTATTTTTTCAGAGATGTGCAGAGAACCGTTGGCCGCCAGAAAACGCTACTGGGATAAACTTTAGAAAATTGAAGGGTGCATTGATTGATGAATAATTTCGAAAATCGTTCATAATATTTGGACTTATGGGCTTTCAAAACTAGACCTTTCTTTTGAGACCGTCGTAATCACGCGCGTCGCACCAGTTCGCCTGCACTGTAGGCCGAGTGGTGGGTGACGTAATAACCAGTGATGGCGCAACATCCAAATTTAAGGGGGGGAGGACACCATGGACTTTTCGATCCATTTATTTCCAGTCAACACCATAGGGTCAGTGTTAAAATTTCTGATTTAAGGGGGCACCGTGCCACGGTGCCCCTCCCAGCAGTTCCGCCGCCAGTGGTAATAACGTCATACAATCAGGTTATAGTCAATGTCGCCGCCCATGAAGGTCAAGGGCAATGACCAGGGTCACAGGTCAAGGTCATTAACCGTAGTATTCCGGTCATATGACATTATTCAGCACGATTAATGTTATGCTATGACTTCCTAGTTAAGGCTACTCAATGTCAAGCTTACGGTCACATTTCAATTTTAAAGGAATTTTTAAAGTCTATCTCTCATTTCCTGCCCAAACGCTGCTATAGTACCAGTTATATTGTTCATTATGGGAAATATATCATATTGTTACGTCACAAATCCGTGACCTTGAATGACCTTGACCTAGGTTATCAGAGAACACTGTTTGGAATCTTGCCTCTAAGACCTTGTCCGCTGTTTCTGCATTCCCAGTTATTTCCACATAATCACGGCATTCTCCAGTGGGTCCCTAACACGGCCCAGATTTCATCTTTAAGACCTCGTTTAATCCGCGCCCCGCTGGGGGGGCAATTTCGCCCCCCTCTCCGTCTCTCATGTTCCAGGAAAGCTAAATAAAAATTACGTACGGTGTTCGAAAGCTCTTGACGAGACAAAGATAAATTATAGGAAGCATTTTTCTGATAGGTCAATATTGAGGTCAGCATAGGTCAAAGAAGGTTCCGTAGGCTTACAACAGAGCAGTGTACGTTTCACTCTCTAGATCTGCCCTCAGGGGAGCTAGAGCAAATATTTATGCATCATTGGATTCCTCTCATTGCGGCAAATCGAATGATGTATAATATAACCTTGCTAGGTCAAATAGTGAAAATGACCTGACCTCGAGCTAGGTCAGGGTCACAGAGTAAGCTGGTATGGTCATGTTGCATATCAATCGACTCCCCGTGACAATATAAGCTCAATGCAAGCAAAATGGGAGCTTTAGCTCAATTAAGTGAGAAGGTATTGGAAAAACAATCACCCTATGCTCCTGTGACCTGACATGACCTTTGAGAGGTCAGATGTTCAAAAACTCATATTTATGGTCAAGATCGTGGTAAGAATACACGGTGTGAGGATTTTTAGCTTTATCTATTCGGTATTTAACGAAAACAAGCCCTTTCAATTTTTCACCATAGACTTATAATGGGGTGACGAAAAAATTGACCTCCTTCTTAGGTCAACAATATCAAAACTCCGAGATAGCAAATTCGTAGACCCTAATGATCTTATCATATTTTGAAAGTTTCAAACTGATCGCTTGGTAGATGCTCCTTAGGCGCCGCTTCAAACTCGTGATTTTAGGTTTTGAGGTCGGGTCGCTTGACCTTGGATAGCTCCTTGACCTGACATGACCTAACCCAAGAAGTTTGGTCAGATGCGTAAAATTGATTAGGAATAAGTTACTGTAAGTTTTGTTGCTCTGCGTTTCTTTGTTTTTTTGCGTTGCCCGGGGAAAACCAGGAGGGGGCGAATTTCGCCCCTCCTAGCGGGGCGCATGTTAACATTCATGATATCTATTTATCTATTTTACTTCATCAGACCGCTCCAAAAAATACATGTGGCTATTCTTAGCCTGAAACTCACTTGTACATAAGATTATTTGGCTAGATTGACCGATTACCTATTCATTGTAGGTGCACAGGATCGTTTTATATCGTAATTCTTAAGTTTGCCGTAACCACCCTTGCGCAGGGGGCTGTTCCTCCTTGCTTTTCGGTTCGCTTGGATAACTTTTTCGGACCAGGGTCAGCAACCATTTTGAATTTAAAACCTTGATGATAGACCAAAATCACTAAACAGCTGAGTGCATAAGTAGACGGCCCGCAGGATGTGAAGCCTGGTAGAATGCAGCAGACGTTGCACTGTCCGGAAGTAGTAGTCTTGTAAAATTTTCTGAATATCACAGGAAGACTTAAAATACGCATCAGAAGCCATGGCCATTGAGGCGAATGCCATCGAACTAAGCGTTATCAAGGACGGAAATTAAAACTCCAGCTTTGACAAAAAGACCAGAAACAAACAGAGCCAACGCGAACAGTCACACATACGGGACCGCTCAGCGAAAGCTCTGTTATATAGCCTTATCCTTCATTCCATTCACGATAGTTGTAGTTTCCACGTAGAAGACATAATATCGAGTTTCCAGGCAAACATGACGATTATTCGAACAACCATTTTTCAGTCTGAGATTAATTTACCGTCTCTAGAAAATAAGTGCCCAACCGCGAAAGTCACGAGATTTAAGAGTCTGAAAACGCAGGGTCTTCTGGACAGTACATGCTGAGGCGTCGAGATCGTCGCAAGGATTTTTACGGTGATCGCAAAAATTTTCAGCAATTCTGTAAACTTGTATGATCTTCATGTTGGTCACAGAGCCATTATAACATCAAGATCTTCGATGCACAAGTAGAAAATATTATCAGCTACACCTTGGATATACATTCTAAGAAGAAGAACACTCAATTCACAACTTTTGGAGCACGAATCGCGGAGCACTCGCAGGAGCAGCCGATCAGCCGATCGTCAACCGATCGACTGGTCAGCGATCTAGGTCTAGGTCAGTGATATTGATCTAGGTCAGTGAAACTTACCAATAATGTAGATCACCATAGCTCCCACATACTCTCAAATGGGAGTTTTTCTACCCCCCTTGTTTTTTTAGATCTCAGAGGGAAGCGCTTCAGCACCCCTCCACTGCACGTTGACGTCAGACCCCCTCCACTACGCGTGTTAAAGGGAATGTGGCACCTTCATAACGTGATTTTAACTGAGATGGCCAAGTTGTAAAGCAATTCGGAAAACCCAGTACTCAATATATCATTTGTCTTGGAACTCGAGATTCCCGTAGAAAAAAGCTAAAACCTACCTGAAATGTACCCCTCATGTACCCTTAGTAGCAGGCCAAAGTAGTCATGGCTGTTGGTGTGACGAGATATGCTGACGTCACGGTTAATATCAGCCAATCATAGCCCTTGAAGCGTATCGAATATGGTAGTAGTTGCCAGATAATGACATCATGCACAGGCAGATATCTATTTATTTTCCTAGAGGAACATTTTAAAAATAAAAATATTGAGCTTATTGTACATTTTTCCGAGAAATCATGCACGCTTCCAAGATTTTCTGCTTAAAGTACCCCTAATAACACTAAATTCCAGGATTCGACCAAGGTGCCACATTCCCTTTAAAGGCCTTGTTGAGTGCTACAGGTTGATATCCGAGTAAAGCAGATAACAGGGAGGCGGGCATTGTCATATCTACTACTGTGGGGAGATGAGGGGGTCGTGTTGGGTGGTGGTAGTTCTTTTAGTTTTTTTTCTGTCCAGTCTGGGTTTGGTGGTTATTTTGCTAAATAGGTGAAGGAGAAAGTTTCTCAGTTGTCATATGGAGGAATGTTAAAAGGTGCATCAACTTTGCCTCGAAAGGTGTTATTTACCCTAGTTAAATTATGTTATGTTTAGCATAGTAGGGGGAGGGGGCAAGATATATTGTGAAGTTATTTCTTTCCATTCAGCATTTTGTGGTCCACTATCAAAATATTGAACGTGGGGAGCATGGCACTCTTACCCAATGTTCCTACACCCATGGAGTCTACAAAGCACCAAGCAGTTTTCGACAAGATGTCCTTTCGACTTACCTGGTCTTGGACAGTTTCAGTGGGGGGGAAACTGTGATCAGCATTCCCAAAAATCACTATGTATCCAATAATTATTACCCATTATAATGGGTACCATTACCGATGTTTGTTTTGAAATATGGGAACAATACAAAATTAAACTGGCCATCAGAGAATGGAACAGGCTGTCCTTTGCATAGTTGATCTGCACAATTTGTCAAGTTTCGGGGGCTTTACTTGGATTCCTGAAATTCAGGACCCATCACTACATTTGTGACTGATTTTCTAAGCTTTGTGTGTCGAGTTGTGCCATCACGCAACGTATGATTGGTGCGACAGAATTGACGGTTTGAGTTCTGGTTGATGACAGTTTTGACTGTTTTCCTCCCCTACACCTTCATTTGGCTCATTCCAAAATTGTGATGTACAATTGTACCCATAATTATTATTTTAACTGGAAAGAAATGGCTGTAGAAGAAATCGCTGCGCGAGCAAAGTGTAAGATTTCCGAAGGCTATAGCCCCTCAACATAGCGACCTAAAAATGTTTCAGGCGCGTTCTGAACAGCCGGTAAGCCCATATACTAATTTTGAAGAAAATCAAAGACATGAATGTGTCAAATCGACCACGGCGCGTGCTGAAATGTCATGGTATTCTTAGGAGGAAGCGAGGGGAACGATATTCACCCTCCCCCAGCCTGGCGGGTGTAAAGTGTCGAAGAACGATGACGGAGGTGTTGCCGCCGTCTGCAGCCGACGAGCGTTCATACGGGTCTGGGCCGAAAGCGGCCGGGTCGGGCCGGGCCGGGGCGGCGGGCGGCGCCATCGACCGACGCCGGTTCCCACTGTACCTGGCGGTGCGCTCAGTCCGGCAACAGGTAGCACCAGTGCCGGCCGGCCCCGCGCCGCCCGCTCCAGCGCACACCTGCTGCCGAGGCACACACAGTGCCGCGGGACACGCACAGGTGAGTTCCAAGGCACACACACGTGCTGCGGGACACGCGCAGGTGAGTACAGAGGCACACACACACGTGTTACGGGAAACGCACAGGTGAGTTCCAAGGCACACACACGTGCTGCGGGACACGCGCAGGTGAGTACAGAGGCACACACACACGTGTTACGGGAAACGCACAGGTGAGTACAGAGGCACACACACGTGCTGCGGGACACGCACAGGTGAGTGCTAAGGCATACACACGTGCTGCGGGACACGCACAGGTGAGTGTTAAGGCATACACACGTGCTGCGGGACACGCACAGGTGAGTGTTAAGGCATACACACGTGCTGCGGGACACGCACAGGTGAGTGCAGAGGCACACACACACGTGCTGCAGGACACGCACAGGTGAGTGTTAAGGCATACACACGTGCTGCGGGACACGCACAGGTGAGTGTTAAGGCATACACACGTGCTGCGGGACACGCACAGGTGAGTGTTAAGGCATACACACGTGCTGCGGGACACGCACAGGTGAGTGCAGAGGCACACACACACGTGCTGCGGGACACGCACAGGTGAGCGCAGAGGCACACACACGTGCTGTGGGACACGCACAGGTGAGTTCCGAGGCACACACACACGTGTTACGGGAAACGCACAGGTGAGTTCCGAGGCACACACACACGTGTTACGGGAAACGCACAGGTGAGTTCCGAGGCACACACACACGTGCTGCGGGACACGCACAGGCTAGTGCAGAGGCACACACAGGTGCTGCGAGACACGCACACCTGCTGCCAAGGCACACACAGGTGCTCCTGGACACGCGCAGGTGAGTGCTGAGGTACGCACACATGCCACGGGATACGTGCAGCTGAGTGCCGAGGCGCACACACACGTGCTGCAGTCGCGTACAGCTAAGTGCCAATGAACACACACACACACACACACGTGTTAAGGGACATGCACAGGTGAGTGCCGAGCAGAGCTGGCCTACGCTACGGTACGTTACCGAATTATGCTACGTTTTTTTTTTTTAAACCCACTACCCATTGATTAGGTAGGCAGGAGTGCCCTTCCTTACCCGTGCGACCCAATAACTAAGGCTCCATAGGATTAGACAGTTAGGTATTATTACATTGTTAACGGGTCGCACCACTCCCCGCTCCAACTTTTTTATATTTTCCATGCCTAGGTTACATACATTGTTTAGAATATTTCCCCGTGCGCCCCCCGAAAAGAATAGTAACACTAGTAACATTCAGGGAGTGCACGGGTACTACAGAGAGGGTATTAGTGGGTTAGTTATTAATAGGTAAAAACCTCTAGTGTGTTTTTAGAAGAGAAGAAGGTAAAAGTGAACATTATTTGGAGAAAAAAGTTAGTGATACCAACGGCCCATGCGTGCAATCTCAAAATTAATATCAGATTTCCTGCAATGTTTTATAGGCATCAATGAAGTAATTTCGTAAACATTTTTTTAACTGAATCTTTTCTAAAGGTACATCATTAATATCTGGAAAGATAGAGCAAATTACTTGGTTCCAAGCCTTTGGCGCCGAACATGAAAGTGAGAAGGATCTATAATTTGTGGTAGATAGTGGCACAGAAAATGTTGAATGAGACGAGTATTATTGGAATCATGAAGCTGGAAAAGTGACAATATAGATATTGGCAAAGAATGCTTCAAAAATTTGGACAAAACTATGATTTTTGCTCAATGACCAAGTCTTGTAGCTTCAGTAAGTTTAATTCAACAAAAAGTTCATTAGAAGGATGAAAGAAAGGTTTTTTCAAGATGATTCTTAAAGCTCTCTTCTGTAGCCTGACCAGTTTCTGTAATTTAGATGGATAATTACTTCCCCAGATAACAGCACAATAGTTGAGATACGGGAGCACAAGAGCATTGTAAAGACAAAGAAGTTCTCGAGAATTTAAATAGTATTTTACTCTACTCATAATCCCAATATTTCTACTTAGTTGTGTTGCTATTTTGTCTATATGTGCTTCCCATTTCAAATTTTCATCCACGAGAATACCCAAATATTTCACTACTGGTTCCCTAGCAATTTCTACCCCGTTAAGTTTTACCTGAATATCATTTATCACATTTCTTGAGTAAATTTGGAAGTGGGATTTGTCAGGATTGAGTGAAAGACGATTTGAAATGAACCATTGGGTTACTTTTGACAAAACAGCATCAATTTTATTTTGAAGAACCTTAGAATTTTCTCCTGATATGATTATAGCCGTATCATCAGCAAAGTGATTGGATTTGTGCCAAAACTACGCTACGGAATTACGCTACGTTATATTTCATTGACTAAGGAATTACGGTATTTTAGCTACGGCTACGGTAAAAATATATTTTACAACGATATAAACATTCTGCTCACGCATTCAAAGCAAATAGAAGCTGCACTATGAAATAAAAGGCTAATTTTCTTGCAAACCGAATATCCTGCAGTGAAAGTGCCCGACGTGCAGATTCAGACAGACGCAGCGCGTGGGCATTGTCCGGTCGCCGGGTTCACACGCCTTTTCATCAGTTGCATTTTGATGAATAAAGAAATGACTGATCTGTGTGATCAATGGTCGGAATTCTTGTCACCAGTTGAAAAGACAAATTTATCAGTGGCGGCGCTGCCATAGAGGCATATTAGGCACTGCCTAGCCACTTCTAAATGTCGAAGTAGGTATGTATTTTATGTGGAATAAATATAATTTGACTCGATGTCTAAGTTGCAGAGAATATTCCTTTTCCGGATCACTGGGTCAAGGACCCGATAATTTGCATATCTGAGAATCCACCTTCGCAGCTCTTACCGTAAAAATGTGATATTAGGCACTTCGCGATTTCGCTGAATCTGCCTATGACCGTGGCAAACCTAACGTGTACTTTTTGATTGACATCTCTAATACCTCTTTCATTCGGAGGCGAGTACTGGCTCGTTAAATCAGTCAACTAGGCTAGCCTTAGAAGCTAGCACGTGCGATGCCGCGTCTTAGGACCTTGATTACAGCGGATTCGTTTATTGACATTCATGTATTCACGGATGTCTAGCCTTCTCTAGTGCGGGCCAGTTGTTTGGAAATTATTAGCGAGATATTTAATTTTTGAAACCCGTATGAAGAACGTGAGTCATGGAACAAAATCTGGAGGATGAAATTTAAAAATCCGTTCACGAATCGATCATACAGCGAGAAATTGAACGTCATAAACAATGAAAGTGCCGAAGCTGTCCTTGAAATGGGAAGCTCTCGTGAGTACCTTGTACTTCACGGCTTACTTACCTACCCACCTATCCTTCTTGAATTTTGCCTTGTACCTTCATAAACTGCCACATAACCGTTTCCACATCCACCGACATATGTTTTTATAGGTATATTTTTCAATTTGTATGATATAAAACATTCAAAGATAAATATTATGTTTGCTCATCGACTTGAGCTTGCGCCTTCTCCAGCCGGCCCGCTGGAACCGCCCCTGTATAATATCAGGCAAAAAGCCTAGGCGACGTCTTTACCTTTAAGCCAATCGTGCCTAGGCTGTCATTATGCTGAAGCGCCACCACTGGAATTTAGAAATCGAAATAAACCGAATTCTAATTTGTACAGACCCAATAATGTGTCCGTGGTTTACACTACCCACCAGGGGTGTGGATTTATATCTCTTTGGGAGGTGCCCGGGCGCCCCCAATGAAACGTTGAATTAGTGTTGAAAATTCCTTCAAATTTAATTTTTTATCATTTTCAGGACCTTATAATAGTTTTATTTGTTTCAGCAGACCTGTACGAGGACCAAAACAAAGATAATCTTGCTATCTATTTTTGCGTGATGGTTATTGGCATTCTTTCCGATTTGGGCTTCCCAATGATTTTCTGAAACCCACGCCTCTGCTACCCACCAAAAATTATCGATCTTAACTGAAAGCGATTTGATGCATTTCCCGTGAAATTGTATAAAATTTGTAATGTTTAAGAAATGGTTTGGTCGCTAATTTTTCAAATATTATCGCTTCTATTTCAAATTCCGAATTAAAGCAACTCGTTGCCAAGAATCCTTAGTACTGCGATCGATATCATGAGAAGTTATATACATATATAACGTGATTTTTTTCGTAGTACGCTATGATACGTTAAATTTTGGCGTAGTACTGTACGGCATTTGCCCAGTTACGCTACGTTTCATATCCAGAGCTACGGCTACGGAAAAATAATTTCGTAACGTAACGTAGGCCATCTCTGGTGCCGAGGCACACACACACACACACACACAAAAAAAAAAAAAAAAAAAAAAAAAAAAAAAAAAAAAAAAAACAAAAAAACAAAAAAAACAAAAAAAAAAACAAACAACAAACAAAGTGCTACGGGGCACGTGCAGGTGAGAACTGGGGCATACACACGTGTTACAGGACGTTCACAGGTGAGTGCCAAAGCATACACAAGTGTTAGGAGACACCCGCAGGTGAGTGCTGAGGCTCACTAACACACGAGTGTTACGGGGCAGAACAGTAAAATAAGGCGTGCTGAGATGAAAACGGAAATATATTGAAACTATTGTGCATGTAGATTCCATTATATTTCTATATATTTCAAAACCTATGATTCTTGATTATTGTTATTGGTATTGGAGTCAATCTCGCTCGGTAAAAGTGGCTTTAAAATTTGCCATGTTTTGTTATTATTTTAAACGCAGCGTCGTCTGAGATCTATGGAGCTTTTAGGAGTCAAAAAAGCGAACATGGTTTAACTGTCTATGCGAGTACTCTAAAAGTGTTTTAAATTTTAAATGTGCCCACAAATAGGGACTTTCCCTTTACAGAAGGAGCTGCTGCTAAGGCAGACTAAGCTGTTAGAGGGAGTCGACTAAGGAACTATGTTTTAACCCGCGCCCCACCGGGGGGTCAGGCGACACCTTCGCCCCACCGGGGGCCATCGATGGCCCTCTTCTAACTCCGAAAATATGAGAGTTAACGCAAATCTGCAAAGTGCATTAGAAAGCTGGCGTGAGTTCTGTAAGAAATTACTTAACATGTTTAAGCGCTCAGGTCCATGATTTGACCTCCAGAGGTCAAGTTAGGTCACGGTAGGCATAGGCTAAAATACGCAACGCTTAAAAAAACTGGGCATAACTCTTACGCCATTAGAGCTATAGAAATCTGGTAAACTACATTGGATAGGAACATGCCAGGACATTTTCCGCTATGTGGAACGTAATGACCTTCCGCCAGTGGTTTGACCTCCAGAGGTTACCTCGTGACCTCATATGGCCTGAGGTTATCAAAGGTCGGAAAGTGACCTTGTTGTATATTAAATGAAAGCCAGTGATGAGATATACACGATGGTGTTTGAATCAGCGCTCTAGCTTAATTAGGTCAAAAGTTATTGCCAAAATACTGTTTTTGATTCTGGTGACCTTGGATGACCTCGGAGAGGTCAAAGGGCAAATATTACCCCTGGGGCCCGTGAAAGGGTGTCCAAGAACGCTTTTCTGAGCAAGCCGGGCATTTGCAATCGTTTTTGTGGCCTTTAGATAATATACAGCTTTTTCCCATGCTTTTTCAATGGGAGAGGTCACCTTGCGACCTGACCTCAGGTCACGAAATAGAAAAATCCCGGATGTACCCCTTGTAGGCCCTGGCGGGGTCATGAAGTGTAGGAAGATTCAAATCGATCGACTGAGAAATGTAGCTCTTATAGAGCTCAAAAGTTGAAGTGAGGTGACCTTAGTTAACCTCGCCTGGTGACCTGACCTTGGGTGACTTGGGGCAAATAATTTTAGGGATGATCGGAAATTGATGGGGTGAGAGATGGAGCCCTCAACCACGGTCCTGCATTTCGTCGTTTTTCTGCCATCCCGGAAAAACCTTAGGGGGCATCGATGGCCCCGGTGGGGCGAGGGTTAAAATATGCTTTAAAACAATGCTTTCAAAGATATCGCCTCAGATCTCGCCCTCTGATGGAGGTGCTGCGGCAGAAAGCAAACATTCACTTCACTTCACCGGTTACAGTGGCTAGGAGCTTCGTGCCGAAAATTGAAGGCTGTGGAACAGAGTCAACAACGCTGCTCGCAGTAGGGAAAGCCAGCCTAGAAAACAGTCTAGACAAGTTCTTTGACATCGTGCACCGTAGCCGACCACCCTCCTGCGTCAGGAATCTGAGTCCAGCTCACCAACTGCGAACAATCTCTGCACCTTTAAACCCTACCTATCTACCTACCTACCTTTAAAAGTTATGGACACTCTAAACCCGACAGCTTCCGGTATTTGGAATTTGGTTGGTGAATAGTTTGAACTTTCATCCTCACTCATCGGCATCTTCGAAGACCTCTGTGACAATTTCAATTGAAGAAACCTTCTATATGGCCAGAAACATATCGTCATTCCCGCTCAACATCGTCAGCCGTTTGTCGTGCTGAAATACGTCGGGCATAATGTTCTGTCGTTTGTATCCCTCTGGCTGGTGGTGGTGACATTCAATCTTGGGGATGGAGTCGGGCATGCCGATAGTACAGGGCTTATTAAACATATTCACGAACATGTTTTTCTGAGCGCCACCTTCTCTCCACTGCTCCTCTTTAGCATGGGCTTTTCGTTGATAGGCAGTCTCAATTTCTCCTTGCAGTTGTGTTTCATTATCGTTTAAATGTGCGACATGGCTCGAAATTTTTCCACGTTAACTATTGTGCTGGTGGTGGCAGCACTGGTGGTTTCTCCGTAACGGCACCGGATTTTGCTGCTGCTGGTGAGATAGTATATTAGAACTTGGCGCACCACCAGAAGTTTCGCTCCACTGATGAAGAATGATGGGTAGCCAATGAAAAAGGTTTTCCGTAATATTATCGCAGCTGGCGTTGAGGAGATAGTTGCTTTTCACATGTTGAAGCAAAGCTAGAAAGGCAGTTTCCATTTCTAGTGGTGATAGGCTTATCCATTTCCGTTTGTCCCCGAAACCAGCGGCGTCGCGACGAATTTTTCTTTCCGTAGGGGCAATTTTTAAAAGTGGCCTATCTCTGGCCCCGAGGTAGCCTCCAATTTCGGGGGAGGGCTCGATAATGGGGAGGGGCAGATATTCCGTGTCGCTTTATATACCATTGTAGCCAACCTTACTGTGTTGTTTCATATCCTCTTTCATTCGACAAGGAGTGCCCAGTTATTCTAGGGCCCTTAGCTATAAACAAAATACGTATCAATGACGCCGGACGCCTCATCTATCATTAAAGGGGCTTCAATGTGGCGTCTGTTTCATCGGACGGCTTCTTCTGAAGTTTTCTGACGAGGGGGAGTGGCCAGCATGGGTTGTCGTGGATTTCCTTTACTGAGCGAGAACTGCGCAGGCCCAGAGCAGTTTACGAGCGGGTACTTCAAAACTCCGTTACCAAATATAATAGAATCATAGCATGGTACTAGTCCTGGCTAAGAATACACTAAATCACAGTCCCTACACTAAAAATGTTCTACAATTTATGCTAGCCAAACACTTCCATACAATCTTAAACCACAAGCAGCTATAGCCAGTGGCTGAAATTTTTCTCAAGCTCAAACAGAGGAGCATTTGTGTAATAGCAATAACCGTTGTGGTTTCTTTCTGTGTTTGTTTATATTTATTTTCACAGCAGCATTTATGTTTTAGCTACTATTCTTTTTGCATACAATTTCTGTTTTGTATTGAAGTGGCTGCTTCTCAAATATATTTCCGGTTCTTCCATGCGTTAACAATCTATGGGGGTTGATGTCTTGAGCAGTAGGTAAGCGGTTATTATTCGTGGATGCCCACACAGTCTGTCACCAGTCTGAAAAGTTGAAATATGACAGGTGTCTACGAGACGTTGCTGGGGAAAGCCCGCGGCAAATTTTCCAGCCTGGTGAAAATTATTTACCATTAGAAGCAAAGGAAGCTGGAGATGCGGACGGATATCGAAACGAAAGGCAAAATCGGAACATGAAATGGGGCTATTTGTATGATAAAAAGGCGGGTAATTATGCTGTGGCTTTTTCAACATGTGCTTTTAGAAAGGAAAACTCTGTCCGAACTTAGAAAACTGACCAGCAGCAAAATTTATGACCCATTTCCAGTATAATTATAATTACCTTTACCCAGGGTAGTAAAAACTTTGCAATTCTATCAACCCTCGCCCGGGAGAGGGGCTGGTCTTTGAAGACCTCTTACATGTTTTGAAAAACCGCAGCGTGAAGCGCGGCCGTACTTCGCACAACTTATTCTCCTGTGATTCCGCAACTTTTCTCCAAACTAAACTCATTTCATTTTATTCATTTCTCAAGTTCATGTTATCTCAGTTCAGGTCACCAGGCCAAAGCAAGTGACCTCATCTCCAAAACTTCAAATGGCACCAGTGAAAACAGGTTTAATAATCTACTGGTCCAATATATTCATATCAAATAATAGACTCACCCAGCACTACAAGTTGTGATAACGGGATTTTCTATATCGATAACCTAGGCTCAGATACATACATACATACATACCTCTCCATCGGAAACTACTATACGAGGAGAGTGTGAATTGCCCGAAAATGACTATTTTTCTGTAGAGACGCTGAGAATAGCTTCCTTTGGTTTCATGTGCAGCTTTGGACCTGTGACCTCTGAAAGGTCATCTGGGATTTGTAAAACAGGTTTCTAGACTTCAGTCGATGGTTTTGCAGGAAATTTTGATACATATTTCAGTTTGGTATATTAGTACGTTCGGATCATCATTGTGAGTCGATTGGTATGCATATTGGCTATGGTGGGTCAAATATTTTATGCATTTCTGATTTTTCCTTTAAAAAAAAAAAAAAAGTTCAACTAACCAACTAAACCTATCTAACCATCCGTTCATGTTTGCTAATCAACTAACCCTAACTTAAGGACTACTAACTATACTAACCACATCTAAGACTAACAACTAACCAACCCACACCCCCTCCCTAACACTCTATCTGTTCTATTACCCTTCTCTCTTCCTCTATGCGGCAGCTACCCAGCCAGAGAGGGTGCTGTAACCTCACCTCCTGGTTGCAGGATAAAGACCCGCGGCATCACGTCATGGTGCTTGCGGGTGTATCTAATAACCCAAAATTATTATTTTTCAATGGAGGAACTCGAGTAGCGTAAGCAAAACGGTCATTCGATAACAAGGAACAAAATTCAAAAACAAAAACTAGTGTTTACGCTGGCAAGCCTCTTCACGTACCCTTTTAAATCCTATCTGTCCCCAGGCTCGGCATCTCTGCCGTAGCAATCCCCTTCCCTCGCAAGTGTTGCTACACTTCGCGACCCATTCCTTGAAATAAGATTCCTCCCTTTGTTCTGCGACATTAAAGTAAACACCCCTCCCGGAAAATTTTCCCCCACACTTTAGAGGCGGGCAAAGGTGCTTTGCACAGAACGCCTCATAAAAAGCCCTTAACTAACTAACTTTCCTTTTTACGTATCATGGTCATTCCATACACCATTTGATTCGCCGTTATGTGATAACCAGCGTTTTTGGACACCATTTCACTGATCCCAGAGGACATATTTGCCTTTAGACTTTTCCAAGTTCATCCAAGGTCACCAGGGTCAAAAACAGTATTTTGACAATAGCTTTTGATCTAATTAAGTTAGAGCGCTGAAACAAACACCATCGTGTTTGTCTTGTCAATGACTTTCATTTAATATACGGAAAGGTCAATTTCTGACCTTCCGTGACCTCAGGTCATAATAGGTCACGAGGTGACCTCTAGAGGTCAAAGCACTCGCGGCATGTTTTTACGTTTCAGATAGCGGAAAAAGGTCCGGCAATTTCCTATCAAATTTACTTAACCAGATCTCAACAGCTCTAATGGTATGGGAGTTATCCCTAGTTTTCCTAAGCATTGCATATTTGAGTGAAAATAGCCTATCGTGACCTTTCTTGACCTATGGAGGTCAAACCATTGACCTGAGCGCTTAAACATGCAAAGTAATTTCTTACTGAATTCATGCGAGCTTTGTAATGCACTTTGCAGATTTGCGCTAACCCCCATATTTTCGGAGTTAGAGGGGGAGCAATCAATGCCCCCGGTGGGGCGAAGGTGGCGCCGGACCCCCCGGTGGGGCGTGGGTTAAACTCTAATACGGCGACCCCATTAATTAATTGTCAAAACCTCACTCTACCAGCCAAAACCAAATCGAAAGTCAAATGCATGCTTTTATCGGAGTGAGTTGGTAGGGAGTACCCAAATTAGGAGCCTGGAGTACGCAATCACGCTCCTGTGGATTATGTTGGAAAGCCCCAGGCTGTGTCTCAACAGGGGTCTAAAAAGTGAGCTTGTGGTCGCCGACTAAAATCCAAGCTTCTTAGATGGTCGCCGAACCTAATACTACATGTATTACAAAATCGGTCTTAAAAGTGGTATAAATATGGCTATAGGGAAGCATTGGCGAGTGCAAGGGGGAAGGTACTGATAAAATATAGATACGAAAAACCTATAAAATATAGATCGGGTTTCTCGATATCGATGACCTAAGCCAGAATCAAGTCATTACCTAAGTGATTTCATGAGATTATAATTCAGTATTAAAGTTAAAGTTATGATCTGAAAGCAACAAAATTATACCTGCTGGCCCTTAACCCTAGCCCCGGTGACCAGCATGAATCACCTATGAACCCCCCTCTGGTGGGAGGGGGTTAAAAATGACACCCTCGATCTCGGAAACGAAGAAAGATAGAAGCGGAAAAAGCGATCGAAAGGTTGTCGGAAATGCAATCGGCGTTACTCCCGGAATTTTTGAGGAAGGTCAATACTGTGGTCACCAGAGGGGAATAATTCATATACGTCAAAATGTATCAAATGCAGTGCTCTATAAAACCTTGCTTATCTCCGTACGCAAAATAGCCGGAACCACTTTCTCAACGCTATTCGACAGAGCCGGACCAGCTCTTTCACTAAGGCAACATCCATTTTCATATCGGTTCAAAGGCTAGGGCGCAACAGGACACTGAATATTGGGGATGTTATCACGTAGCTTCAAGTTGTAATAGGAAGAACGCTCGCATTGGCCGTGATATGTCGGACCTAAAAGCCAATATTGGATAGTGATCAGTCATTTATACGCACTACGCAGTCATGAATACGTATCGATAATGCCCACTAGTCTTAGGCTAAGTCTGTTTGGAGGTCAATCGAGGTCAAAGATGATACACTGCCCGTACACAAGGGCAATTAAATGGGCGCCAAAAGCGGTGGGACGGGGTACCTACGCATCCTCCTGTTGGCCAACCAGGGGAGGTCTCCCCAAAATTTTGTTCATCGTCATTAATGCTGTCAGGTACCAAATATGCTCACAATTCCCCTGCCCCGGTCAGCACCAGCCCGGGTCCGTTCCCCTGTAAAAATTCCGTGGCAGCGCCCCTGGGCATTAAAATTTTCGCCCATCACTTCTATACCAAGCAAGATACAACCATGATTGATGCACCATTGTTGTTCTCTCATCAATAATGGTTTTATTTTGTGTCCATCCATGTGAAAAATTGTTAGGCCTTATCTTAGAGATAAATAAAAGGGTTTGAAGCACCTTAAAAAAGAGCAAAACAATAAGTTCTCGGAAGGCCTGCTGAAGATAGGGTGCCATAAACCGCAGAGTGTTGTGGGAATGACCTAGGACCCTAAAAAGATGATACAGATGACAGTAAAAGCGCTAAAAGACTGGCAGATATTTATCTTTGAAGCAGAAACAGGAAATCATACTTTATACCCTGCTTCAAATATTGAAGCTCAACATGTTTATTATGATCATTCACATGTCTTGGTGCATCTGTGTAAATAAAACACTAGTCATATACAAAATCAATTAATAGATACCTAGTGAAACAATAACAAAGTTTTTTTTAATATTTGATTTATATTGCCACTTGAGATAATAATATATACAGACCAAGACATATGGCCATACAGAACATGATGTGAGCCAACCTAGCACAACAAAACCTGTTTTCAGCACCTTTAATGTCATTTTTCAAAACTTCTAAACTTCAAAGCTCCATCTGTAGCCCCATCATTTGTATTCTAGTGGTGGTGGCAGTAGCAAGGTATATTCTGCCTCACAGACCTGGTTTAATCAGTTTTGGGGTACCATTTTCCTCAGGCCGCCCTTAATCCTTTCAAACTTCAGGGGGTCCTGAACTTGAGTTCAGGGATCCCTTGGACCTGGCACTGCTGTGGCACCCCAAATGAAAGCTCAAGTTATTTTCTGTGCCTACTAAGAGCATCCTTAAAATTTTCCTATTTCTCATTTCAGGGACTTTAAAATTTATAAATAACAGACCTACTTGGTCACCCAGTTATATGTCCAGCTATAAGGCCCAGTCTGCAAGGTATGGCAGCATGCCAGACGAGTCGCAACAGCCATCTAAAATTCTCGCACCACCAGCCTCCAAAAATTCGCACCAATCTGGCACATACCAGGGAAAAAATGCACCCATTCCTACCCCTACAATGCAATGCTACCTCAATCATTAGTCTGTTAGTTAAGGAATTTTATAAGGCCCCCTCCTGTGTCTTAATAGTCATTCAGCCATTATTTGTTTAGTTTAAGTGTCACTAACCTCGCAAGTTCGCACCAGGTTGATAAAATTTGCACCATTCGGTCCTGTCTCCAAGGGCACTCGCACCAATGAGATCTCGTTGAAAATGCCGTACTTTGCACTGGTATAAGGCAAGAACATGGTGGTATCAAAAACAGTATACTTGTTATGGATAGTCTCATAATTAGGCACCCCAAAAATCATTTAGGAAATCCACGCCCTTGGGAATGTGTGATTATACAACAATGTTTACGATGATATTTTCTGTGCCTACTAAGAGCATCCTTATCTGTGATTGTGGTTGGAAAGGGCTTAAACATGCACCACTTGTATTCAAGTTTTTTTTCCTTCTGAGACTTTTCGCGATAAAGCAAAACAAGGAAACATCATTGCAAGTAGACTCCAAAACCCACCTAGATTGCACGGACCGTGTATTGTAAACGCACATATTGATTTAGCCCCTTGGATTTAACAAATTGAACACCGTCAAAAACGGCGCCCACTGCTTCCAACAAGAATACAAAAATATTAGCGGCAGCCCGCGCCGCGCTCGTTCTGAAGGCCGCAGACACCGAAAATGTACCAGGGCGACCACCGGCGACCAGGCGACCACGCAAGTCGGCGGTTTCGGCCGACTTGGTCGCCCATTGGTCGCCTATTGAAAAAAGAAAATCACCGACTTGGTACCGACTCGTGACAGATTCTAGTACATTCTAGTTTGAACTTAAAAATAGTACATAAATACGGTACAGGAGATGGCATCATCTAAAGTACCAGATAATTTCAGTCGTTTTTCATCAAATTGGAACCAAAAATTGTAATAAGAAGAAACATAACTATCATAGACTAGCAGCAACTAAGGGCGGTGATGATACCAGATGTAATCGGCCAAAGATGCCCCGTTGTAGCCAAGCTGTCTTTCAGAAACGCCAAACAAGCCGGGAAACGAAGGGTAACTTGGCTCTTTGTCGAAGTAGATTCTGCCCATTCTTGGCCAAAGGAACTGGCAGACTTCATCCAATAGATTTTGATGTGCACTGTATGTATTACGATGACGAGTGGAGAAAGTGGAGAGGGTAAGCATATTTAGAAGCAGGAGCGGATGGTGGAAGCTAAAATCATAGGAAAACAGATGGAAGCAGAGTTTGAGACGGTTGCTGGGTCGCAAACCAAAAAGATGATAGGGTCGCCGACGGCGTAGGTAGATCGGCAAGTTTTTAGACCCCTGTATCTCAAAAAATATTTTTTACAGAAAGAGATGGCACCACAATGTTGTTTTACCCTTGGTGTTGAGGAGTAACGTTGCAGCTTTTATTCTCCGGAAATCAAGCCCTCGCCTTTTCAGAAGTCTAAGATTACATTTCCATAGCTAATACATGGGTACTCTGCCGGCCGGTCTCGCATGTACTCTTACCCGGTGTACTCTCTTCGAAAGAATAAACATGTAGCTCTGCTCTCACGCATCATTTAATGAAAACTCCAGTTTTGGAACAAAAACCTTTATCTATCCTCTTACAGCTATCATACTTGAAACGATCGATAGAGTACAGAAATGAAAATATATTATGCAAGCTTTACTTTCTGCAAATCATTTAATGACCCGGAAAATTTTTACAAGACGTTTAATGGCCTGCTTCCTCGAATGCTAGATTCAAAATGGAGCAAAGACACTGTCATTAAATATTCTGTCACAGCCCTGTGTCAGTATTCTCAGAATACAAAAGCTGAAAGCAAAACTTATTGGTCATAGTGTGAACCAATACCTCTGAATTGTAGACCGATCTGCAACCCTTTCGTATTCGAGGTCTTGGCTCACACTTTTGTTTTGACTGAGAATTTATGTTTTCAGCGATTGAATTATGAGGATTCTGGTGACGGGCCATGCCCGAATATAAAATCACAGTGTATTTACTCCATTTTGCATCTAGGATTCGAGGAGACAGGCCATTAAATGTCTTATCAAATTTAATCATGCTCCTCATCTCAGCACTGCGAAATCTATCAACTTCTGATACAAATTCTTATTCTGCTTTGTCTACCAATGAAAGAACTGTAAATCTCCCACTTTTCCTACACCACCAAGGTATTGACTGATATCAATTCTGTCAAATCTATCACCGTCTCAGTGGCTCCTAAGTACGCAAAACGGCTGCTGCGTACTCTTCTCTCCTGCTTACTCTTACCTGACCTTAACTTAACCGTGTGTGCCTGTGGTTAACTTGTTAATGCAATTATAATTCGTTCAACTCCTGAGACCCTCGATGGCTTCCAGCATGGAAGGGGCCTCTTGAATACAGTGGTGGACCTCCTAAAAGTTCATGGAGACCAGAACGACATTGACCTGTAGTCATGGGGCACATAGCTCCCGTGGCTACAAGTCAATGAGCCGCTAAACGCCGCTGCCCGAAATTCGACTCTTTGAATACAAAGTAGCAACAGGCTACTTCGGGCTAATCGGGCAGCAACAGGCTAATCGGGCTAATTCGGACAAAATATTCTACACAACCGTCCCCTGCCACCCTTCCCTCTCCTTGTTATCGCACACAGCTTCCGTCGCCGTAAGAAAACCGTCTTTGAAAAGTGCTCATATTGTTTTGCTTTGTCGAGACGACTCGGAAAATATACCAACATGGCTCTGTATTACGTTACGTTAACAGATTACAACTGCGCCGAATTCGCCTCGCAGCGATACGTCCCGCCTGTCGGTGCGACCCATCAGAGCCTAAGGGTTCAATCGATGTCGAGCCCGCAGGCGGGTGATGGATTGGAAGCTGGGATAGGCCGCCGGGGCGCCCTCGACCAGTTCTTTTTCACAAAAGCCGCCGGGCGATCTTGTCAAAGCTGACAAATAAGCTGCCGCTGGAACAGTGGGGCTTATAGCAAGTAGGCCTCTGATCCCCGCGTGAGCTGCGCCGCCGTCTAATCCGGGAGAAAATACCCAACTGTGATTGGCACGGTGAAGCCACCTAAGAACAGAGTAAAATGTTTTAGAGTGTAATTTTTACGGAAGTTATTGGAGATTGTTTGATATTTCGGTAAAACAGCAAGTCAGAGGAGTAAACACCCGCAATGAAGAGTATCTGGCGTCAACGTGCACTAGATGGGGGTCCTAACGCTCCCCAACGTCTATGAAGGGCAAAGGCCCGATTACGTCCGTTTGGGGTCTTGTTGGGGCTAAGGTGATCTACATTATATTCAACTTTTATTGAACTATGCCAATACGTTTGTGATAAAAGGGGGTCATAAAATCAAATACGAGCCATGCTACGGGCCAATTTGGAAAGGCCGTGATTAAGCAGAGCAAAGTTGTGAACTTTTTAAAAACGATCTACCAGATCGTTATATCGCTCTATAGCGCTGAGCTCACCCTCAATAATTTTTAGGATACGTTTCTTCTTAATTATTTCATTTAGCATTAAATACCTGCGGCAATCAAACGTAAACTGGCTTTGTAGTACCGAGCCTTGACATACATTTGCATGCTTCGGACGCAGCCTGCTAGTCTGAACGGTTTTTTGTACACAGCTCTCATTAAATATGACATCACGCCGAGCTTTTGATATCACAAGAAATCCGACAGCCATAGAGGTGAGGCAGTCTGTACGTCGCAACCAAAAAATGACTTCTAACAATAAATAAGACGCTTTTCATAATCTCTCGAATTTGGAGCTTACATCAGCTCAGAAATTATTCCTTAACCCTTCCCTGCCAGGTAGTCCGATCGGACCACCAGCCCCCATTTCATCGGTTTCGATGATTCCGAGCTGATTTAAATGAGAAATGCGTCGCTTTGCATGCTTTTAGGGTGGTCAATTTGACAACTTATGGCCAAAAATTGGCATCAAGTCACGTCAAGTAAACGAGTTATGACGTCATTTTTTAAACCCCCTGTAAGGTGATTTTGTTCTTCTAAAATAAGCCTGACCAAACTATGGTGTAAATCGGCTCTAGAAGAGCTAGATCCTGTTTTTAAATCTAAATCGATAGGTCTTGAAAATAAAAATCTGCACGCTGTCATCTGTTCGGAGGCTAGGTCAATACCAAGGTCACTAGAGGTCACCAAAGATCACGGTTTTCGAAATGGTCTATGCCTATAACTTTTGAACGGAACAAGATATAGTCTTAAACTTGGTATCATAGTGATGGGCATGACCCAATGATCAACGATATATATCATAACCTTGAAAAGTTATTATTTGAACATGACGGGCGAATTCATAATGTGACCTTGCTGACTTTACAAAGTCATGCTGAAAATCATTTGAATTATGGGGCCAAAAGGAACACACTGATGCCTTTTCTTGTTTTAAGTTAATGGTTCCTGAGTTATACGGGATTTTCTAAATGGGTCTAAATTTGACTCATGTTGGCCCTCTGTGACGTCACAGGTCAACAGATATGGTTCAAACTCAGCTCCAAAGTAGAAGACGGTGAGGCGTTTTCAGCACCCTTTCAATTTGTCAGCATCACATCCGGTTCCCGGGATCGTAAGGGTGCGATCGGACCCCCAGGTGGTTGTGTGAACGAAAATAGCCCGGGTGGTGCCGGGTTGATTTGGGTTTGAACTGTTTGAATCGTCACGTTTACTTGCTAAGCCTATTCGATTGGAAAATAAAGCAGAAATTGAACTTTTGTATTGACAGATTTGCAACTCACGCAGCACGGATAAGATCGTTGTCATCTGAGACATCTAAAGCCAGCTACAAGCCGAACGTTCGGAACTACAACGGAGCACTAAAATTCTGTGCTTGCCCTATAATATTACGAGAAGCTGCAAACGAGTTGAAGAATAGTCCTGACATTAGCATCCGTGGGACCGCCAAGTCCCGCACATTTGTAGCATGTTGATTTTGACGAAGGGTTGCGCTCAAATATATAATCCCAGTGTATTAAATCATTTTGCATCCAGGAGTCGAGGAGGCAGGGCATTTCACATATTGTTAGTTAACATAAACCTTTATTATGAGTTGCACGTCTGCGAAATACATAAACTAGAATTGCAAGACTATGTGATTAATGAACCACCTTTTTTAAGTTTTGAAATGTGTCTTGAATTATGTATTTTCCTCAATCAACCTCAATACTCTATGCACTCATTATGGACCCTGATGCTACAAGCTGCAAGCACACAAAGCGATCTCAAAGAGGACACTGACGTCATTATCAAGCAACGGGTATACATACCTAACAGCTCAATAGTAATGTGTTCAAGCATGATATCACTATCTTCTCTTCAACCGCGATTCAACGTGACCCGTTTATTCACTCTGGTGGTAGGCTGCAAAGCAGGAAAAGCATAACGGCACGTTGCACTTCACACACTTCTTGCTGGATCTCCTTTGGCGGTCTCCAGCTGGCAGCGCCGGCGGAAGCCCAGGGTGCCGGACAGGTGGCCAACGCCGTCTCGTACCGGAGGGTACTGAGAATCCAAGTCGCGTGCGTGCGCTTGGTGCCACCGGACTTCTCTTCCTCTCTGTTGTGGTGCCACCGGACTTCTCTTCCGCTCTGTTGTCAGAACCGGTAGTCACCATTAGCTAGGTGGCTGCAATGTCCCGGCGAAACTGAAGCAGCGTCAGTTGTTGCAGCAGAGGCAGAGCGGCGCAATGGAACAGTAGCTGTTGAACACTGCCATGTCAAGAGCTCTCGTGACAGGCACCAGTACCATTGATTTACCACTGACCATTTACCTCCTGATTGAGACCTCTAACTGGCCCAGTAACCAGCCGTAAAGGTCTACGCCGCCCATGCCGCCGTTGTACGTGTTTAGGATCCTGGACTGTTGCACATCCACTCTTCTCTTCACACTTCGTTCATAACCTTTTGTCGTGGTCGCTGGCTCTACTCTGTCAAAGTTGGTCATGATGTTGACCACTTTATTGTCTTTCCACCACACGAGGAGCACTTCTGATGATGTGTCGAAGTGATGTTCGTGGGTTCCACGCCTGCTCCGTGTCATGTTCTTCAGAGGTGTGACCGGGCACTCATCCAGCCTGTTCTCCACGTTTCTGACCGTAAGGCCATAGCGTAGCATCTCTGCCAAGATCAGCTGGAGTGGATTGTTTCTGGAAACCTGCTTGAATATTTCGACTGCGGTTTCTTGGATGGGGCGATTAATCACTAGATTCATGACTTTCGGTAGTAGTATCCGGTGCGGTAGTGGCGGATCCATGACTTCATGGAGGTGGGGGCTAGGGGCCCAATTCTCCCCCGCCATTGTCTCAGATCAGCCTCCGGCTATTCATTTACTATAGGCAATCTGATATTCCGGAGGAGGGAGGCTTGAGTCCACCATTCCCTCACTTATATGTCATTGCGATGCGACATTTCATCCTGAATATTCGTGATCTCTATGTTTCCACGCAGTCCCTGTTGTTTGAAGTCTTCGCTTATTTTTTAACGGAGCGGCGAGAGTGTCGTCCACTTCTTCGAAGATAAAGTAGATTTCCACCGAACCTGAAACATCCTTCAAGATGGCTGGTCTCGTTTCATCTTCATCCGCTTCATCCGGGTAGGTCAGGTCATCCTTTACATCGGAGGGAATCGTCACCAGTTGCACGTTCTCGTCGGAGAGCTCATCCTCCATGAGCAGCTGCATTGTTTTCTTCACTGTGATACGGCGAACTCCTGGCATCACGGCTGCACGTGTGAACCGACTACCTGGCCGACTAATTACACGAAATGAGAAAGTCACTGACGCCTGACTGTGTTAGCAGTGGAATTATTGTAGCTGTCCCGCTCCCCTCCTTACTTCTGTCGCGGCGTCGCGCAAACTCCCGCCAACACACTTGACGCTGGGACCCGCGTGGCCGTTCAAAAATTTGGCGTTCGCCCCGCATCAGATATAAAGAGAAAAATCATTGTATGTACAATTTTGTTCCACAGGTTTCTATCCTGCATTCGCTGATAGTGTACTATTAATTGCCCCAATTTTCCAAACTATACAAAGCGTATGGCAGAAAGTGTAGGGTGTAAGTGTAAGCTTATGTGGGGTAAAAAATTGATACGGTCCAATTCTTAATTATACTGTAATTTATATCATTTCTCGTGCTTAAAGCAGCGTGCAGATAGTTTCCTCATATTTTGTCCTCTAGTAAATGTGGCATTTCTAGCCCTTTTTAAAACGAGCGTTTAAAAAATGGGCCACCGGCTTAAAATGGGTTAAGGAGCAAAAGAAGATCGAATATGTCATTTATAACCGGGGTGTGACAAGGGTGGGTTTTAAAACTTATTACATTCATGTCATTTCTCATATACAAAAATCTGCAGCGCGAGCCAAAGCGGCATGTCGATCTGCCAGTACCTACATTGAGCGGGTGGTAGTTTCCTCAGTGCGGCTAAATCATGATCAGCAGAGCTTGCCGCGCGGACATCACGCGGCGTAGCGAGTGCTAACAGCTCGTTCGCTCCTCGCTAAGAGGGCCTGTCTGTGGTGGTTAACAACGCCCCGAAGTCTTGTTACTGTGTCTGGCTGGCGAGTTCATGCATTCAGCGAGCGGCCGGCTGCCTCCGGCTGCCCGACACCGGAATGGCTGACGGGCTGGCGCTGATTTAGTGGAGCTTTATGGCACCAGTGTGGAGGCTTAGGCCGGACTCCAGTATATACCAGACAGTGCAAAATCACCTGTAAAAAACTCATCGAAATGATGGGAATCTTGAGAGACGGTTGAAGATAAATCGAAGGTTAGATTGACGCGTTTTGTGTTTGAATGGGCCAGGGGCGGACGCAGACCCAAGTTTTGGGAGGTCAAACCCATGTCTGTCTCTCCTACTGGGGGTGGGGGGGAGGGGTGGGACGTGCAATTGGGGTGCTCGACAGACCTATTGCGTACATAATCGACCTCCTGGGGGGGGGGGTGGGAGTGAAGATTTAATAGCTCGAGAGGCCTAGTGAAAACACATTTTTTCAAAAATTTATTCGGCCTTTGGGGGCCAAAAGATAGTTTGGCCCCCTTCCAAGCGCTTTGGGGGCCCATGGCCGGAATGCCCCTTGCGTCCGCCAATGGGATGGGCTAGCTGCAATTAGACGTAAACAGCGGCCATTTTGCTCCATCCGTTTTACTTCATACACTCATAGCCTTTTTGAGCTAGACTGATGGGAAGCACATATTTAAGCGTCGCGCACTTGTGAAAATAACTGATCTATATCTCCAGCTATAGCAAGCATTACTTATGCTCTGCATTCGATCTCAGTCACCACCACTGCCCCTGTTTTTCTGTTCAGGCTCTAATGTTGCCCGTTAGAAATAGGGATGGCTGGGTTCTAGTTATTTAAAATACAGTGTTAGAGTTTCAAAGATAATGAAGTTCGCAGTCTGGATTTGTGCCAGGTCTAGTAAAAATGATTGCGTCCTGTAAATCTTGTAAGAATAGTAGAGAACCAAATTGCCAAGTAACCGGTGGGGACATTATGTAATCCAGTAACCTGGCGAAGAGTCTAGAAACATTTCTGGCATGTTCCTATCAAATGTAGTTTACCAGATGTGAATAGCTCTAATAGCATTAAAGTTTTGCCCAGTTTTCTTAAAGGAAAGATGGCACCTTCATAACGTGATTTTAACTAAGATAGCCAAGTTGTAAAGCATGTCGGAAAATCTGGTACTCAATATAACATTTGTTTTGGAACTCGAGATTTCCGTAGAAAAAAACTAAAACCTACTTGCAATGTACCCCTCTTGTACCCCTAGCAGGAGGCCATAGTTGTCGTGGCTGTTGGTGTGACAACATATGCTTACGTCACGATGAGCATCAGCCAATCGAAGCCCTTGAGGCGTTTCGAGTATGGTAGTGGATGCCAGAGCATGACATCATCCACAGGCAAATATTTATTTCTTTTCCCAGAGGAGTATTTAAAAAATCAAAATATCGAGCTTATTGTACATTTTTCAGAGAAATTATGAGTGGTTTCATTATTTTCGGCTAAAAGTACGGCTAATTACACTAAATTTCAGGATTCAACCAAGGTGCCACATTCTATTTAAGCATTGCATATTTGAGTGAAAATAGCCTATCGTGACCTAACTTGACCTCTGGAGGTCAAACCATTGATCTGAGCGCTAAAACATATCAAATAATTCCTTACTGAATTCACGCGAGCTTTCTAATGCAGCTTGCAGATTTTTGCTAACCCCCATATTTTCGGAGTTAGAAGGGGGCCGTCGATGGCCCCCGGTGAGACGAAGGTGGCGCCGGACTTCCGGTGGGGCGCAGGTTAAAACAGTGTGTACGTGTACCTTTGGGCCAGACAGAATGTGAAATGATGAGCTTCGAAGTGACTCTTTAATATCAACGTTAACGTCAGCAGTGCTTAGAAAGATCTGGTTATTTTTAATTTCATCAGGTTGTATTTCTTCTGAAGTGCATACAAGCTTATCAAATCAAAACACCTAAACATGTTCCCGCTGCCTACAACATCACTCCAAGCCTTTCTCTCGGTCCACGTGTGATTTGTGGAGTATCGGCACGAGCAGACGTGCAGCCAACTGATCCGATTGAAGGGTGCCAGATTCTGGAGACAGGAAAAAGAGAGGCATCAGTCTCCCCTCCAGCTGGCTACTTCCACGCGTCTTCGTCATTCTTGATTTCTTTCATTCAGGCAATACCAAAATGAACGGCATCTTTATCCTTTTTAAAACATTTTTGTGTTAGTTTTTTTGTCTCATTCACTTTGGGTAATGCGATTTGTCTTCCGGTACTTGTCAATCGATATTCTTCCAGGAACCATGTGACGAGAGAGGTACGCAGCACGCCCAGCAAAACTCCCCGAGAAGAACACCGGTGTCGTATTGCCGGACGTTAGATCTTGGGGGCAGCCGGTATCGCAAGCACATTTAGCCCCTTCCGTGCGCGGGGGGCCTTTGGGACCCCCATTCAGGCTTTTCTGCGTGTATTCATAGGCAGGGGCGTAGCCAAGGGGAGGCGGCAGGAACAGCCCTCTGAGGGCCCGAAGGGCCCCTGAGGACATGGGCCGCGCGAAGCGCAGCTCACCCCGCACTATGCTCTGTGGCCAAATTTGAAATTTCATACCAGACAGAGCCCTCTTAACACGCGCATTGACGGGGGTCTGAGCCACCTTCGCATTGACGGGGGGCGGGTACCCGCCCCCCTAAGATCTCGAGAACCACGGTAGGTAGCGAAAAACAGTAAACGGCGTTGGGCTGCCCATCCACTTCTCCATCGACAACATTTGGACCATTTTTTTGTCAGGTCACATTTAAGGTCACGAGAGGTCAAAACATGCCCGTCATAGGGATAACATGTAAAATTCAGTTTTCGGGCATTACATCTGAACAAGTAAAGATAGAGCAAAACGACTTAAACTGTATGAATCCTCTTAGCAAGCCGAATCGAATGATATATAATTTGACCTTGCTAGGTCAAATCAAGGATTTGACCTGACCTGAGGTCAGGTCAGGGTCAAATTATATAAAATGCATATCATTAGAACCGCAAAGCCCAGGCGAGTCTAATGCAGCTAAAATAAATGCTCTATCACCATTAGTTACTGAGTTATTCTGTAAAAACCATTTTTCCCATGTATTTCCAATGGAGAGGTCATGCCTCGTACCTGACCTTAGGTCATCGATATAACAAATACCGGAACATATGTTAGAGAACTTGGTGGGGCCATTATGTCATATGAGTTTCAATCCGATAAGTTCACCCTGCTCCGACTTATGCTATCTTAAACTTTTTTTTGAGGTCGGGTCACTTGACCTGTACTGGTGACCTGACCTGAGATGACCTAGCCTTAAAATTTTTACAGAAGTTGTAAAAATGATGAGGGAAAAGGTATACCAAGTACGGCGGCGCTACGCGCCGCCGTTTTTCTATTGTCGCCGAAAAACCCGGGGGGCGGGTACCCGCCCCCGTCAACGCGCGTGTTAAAGGGAAGGTGGCACCTTCATAACGTGATTTTAACTGAGATAGCCAAATTCTAAAGCAAGTCGGAAAACCAGGTATGTCTTGGAACTCGAGATTTACGTAGAAACTCGGGAGGAAAAAACGTCAAAACTGTCGCCAACCAGAATTCATATGAACAAAACTGTCGCACCAGGGATAAGTTGCATGCTGGTACAACACAACATACAAAGCTTGGAAAGTCGGTCGTAGATCTGTCTAAAACTCCCGTTAAGCCAAGTTCCTTAGCATGTTATAGTCACTAAGACTGATATTCTGTTATATTTGTTACACGTATGGTTCACTGGCATTGGGAAATATGTTTCAAACACATTTTTAAGGAGCAGCTTTGTGACTTTGAAACAAATATTCAAGGAAAATTCAACCACTGGTTTCATTATTCAAGTGAAGTTTCACAAAATTTTACAACTTACAGCTAAACCACGACAGGGGCAGCCCATTTTATTTCCTAGTGGCCTGTTGAGTCTTTTTTCTAAAAGAAGATGACACATTGAAACTATTCAAAATTGTAGGGCTTCCAGGGACAATCTATGCTAAAAATAATGGATTTGGCCTAATCTGCAAAAAATGATAAGACTGATATTTCAATAAAAATAATTTTTGGGTTTAACCATGCATCAACTGCCAGGGTTATATGGCATTGATAGAACTAATATTTTGTTATATTTGGTTTGAGTTAATTTTCCTCTGTTAGTAATGAAAAATATCCCAATTATTGTCATATAAAATTGGCCCATGAGCTGGCAATTTTATGCTATTCACCTATTTGATTTGTGCCAATAATGAATATGAATACAAGGAAATGTGTTTAGCTAGAAGAGGTTACCATTAGGAACAAAAGCAACATATATCATTTCTTCTCTGTTTTTCTAAATATTCAAACATATTTTGAGCTTAAACACAGTCAATAAGCAAGTTATATATACCCATGTACAATCAACAGGACCAATAGTATGTTTAGCATGTGGGTTTTAAATATGCCCAAAAAAGAAAACTTTGTTCCCTCAGCACATGTAGCAGGTTTAAGCATAACATAGGTAACTTGCCTAAAATTGTGTCATAATGTGTAAACATGACCAAGGAGGACAGGGTCAACAGGAAAAAATTTCTCCAGTTTTTCTGCAAACAGTAAAACCTTGAAGAAAGGAAATGGTGATCAAGCGGTGTCTTGGCATGTTGTATCACATGGCTTTCTCAGTTCATGTCATATTAAGAAGGTGTCATATTCCCTTTAAACTAGTCTTGGAGTTCCCACATTTAAGAACAAAGATGGGTCAAGTAACCCATTATTGGGTCAAGTGGTTATTGGGTCTGATTGGCACAATTTCCAGCATGGCAACTCTCCAAGACCAGGAGTGTCAAATGCTGCCCAAACAGGTGCAGATCCAGCAGGTTGCTTAGGGGGAAGCCGAGCCCATGCATGTGAGAATAGGTCAAGTGTACTTAAGTATACTTTTTACAGAAAGTACTGACTGACAGAGTCAATGGGCCAAATTCATCTGGTGCAGCCAATAAATTTTTCGCTATCAATAAGAGATACCTTGCAAATGGTCAAAAACAATCAAAATAGTTTTTACTGATGGACATTTCCACAATTGATCAATTATGAAACACAAGTTAGAGCTTTGGAAGGTTTTTTAGAGGGTTTATTAACTAGTGTCATCGGTCGACTTTTGAATAACTACAGGCTGCCCCTTCTGGTACTACGATTGTGACACATTTCCAGCAGTTATTCGCGCTTGGTCCGCAGTATTGTGTGGTGTGCTTTGTGGATGCAATATTATTGAATCTTTTGGAAACGGTAGGTCGGCGGAAAGAATGTTGTTGGAAATGTTGTAGGGCGTGCTGCAATCATTCGAGTGAGACAATTTTCTTAGTTGTCAGTGATTGCTCACCTTATTCTGAAAACTAGCCTCATTATCTTCCTTCATTTAACAGTGTGCGGGCGCAGATTACTGTTGATAGGATATACTTACACGTACGAAGGCGAACATGCCGCATTCTATTTTGAGCTTTTTTATAGCAAGTTCCGTTTAACACTGGGACCCAAAGCGGTACTTTCCAGTCTTCTGCTGTTATTGGAATTACGCTAAAACAATTTGCACATGCCAACCTACTCGAGATGAATCACATAGGCATTTACAAACCAAGATACCTTTACGAACGACACACGGCATAATGCGAAGGAAATTTGACAGACACTGCTAGAGGTTGAGGTACGCTCCAGACACTCGTGGCGAAAATCCAAGAGCTTTTAGTGACAGATGTTTTTCCAAAAATTACCCAACGAAAATGGCGCAAGGGATTGTAACATGTAGGTCATATTTGTCATAACAAAGAACGAGGCAATACAAGTTTATTCGTTACATTTTTTTACGTCATTTATCTTGGGGATTTTTCAAGGCCAGTAGGTATTTCCTGAAAAAAGTCTGGCACCAATAGCCCTCGGATTTTCATAAGAGGGTCTGGAGCATACCCATTGTTTGCGACAGTAAACTGCATGGGCGGTATAAGCGGGGGGACGGGGAAGTGTCCCCCTGTTGGGCAACCAAGGGGGACGTTCTCCCTCCAAAATTTTTGGATTCATTGTTATTAATGCTGTCAGGTACCGAATACGCTCTAAATGTTCTTCCCCCGGTCAGTACCAGCCTGGGTATTTCCCCCTGTGCAAATTCCGTAGCGGCGCCCCTGGTGAATAGGGATTTCAATGGTTCAGATTTGCCGTCGGGACTGGCCGGGCCCTGTATATCCGGCAAGTCTGGCTGTCGCCCAAGGCCGCTGTCGCTGATTCTCACTGTCGCATCCACACTGTCTGGGGTCATTGAACTCCGCAATGCTGCCGTAGAAAAACAGCAAAGGAACGTGACTACTAATTAGACAATTGTAATTACTTATTACATTCGCCAGAAATTCTTATCTATTGAATCGTCTAACGTGACATAGGCGGGTCTAGGATTTCCGATCGCGTGAAAAAGGAGCGTATAAGCTGAGGTGCCATCGGAACCATGAGGAAGCCTTTTTGTACGGAAAAACCTATTGTGGGGGCTCGGTACCTGCATACTGAAGGGGTGGGAGTGGGAGGGGCAGTTTAGGTGGCGTCATCCACATTTCAGGGGGCTCGTGATCATTTCAGATGGAGGCGAGGGCTAATGGGAGTGTGTGGGGAGGGGGGTGTCATGTGCCCCCTTGCCTCCTGGATCTGTCTGTGTATCGAGGTCTTTAGCAGCGTAAGCACCCGGCTCCCTGGGAGCTTTTTTTGTTTTCTTGGCGGCTGCTGGAGTTCCGATTTGGTAGACGTTATCTGTCGCACGGAATATTTTCACTAGCCAAGTTCTGTCGCAAGCCCTGCTTGGCGAATTGGCGGGGTTTTCCACCCCTGCGTAGAAAAAAGCTAAAACCTACCTACAATGTATCCCTCATGTACCCCTAGCAGCAGGCCAATGTTCTCATGGCTGTTGGTGTGACGAGATATTCTGACGTCACGATGAGCATCAGCCAATTGGAGCCCTTGAAGTATTTCAAGTATGGTAGTGGTTGCCAGATCATGACATCATCCACAGGCAGATATTTATTTCTTTTCCTAGAGGAGTATTTTAAAAATCAAAATATTGAGCTTATTGTACATTTTTCAGAGAAATCTTGAGTTGTTTCATTATTTTCGGCTAAAAGTACCCCTAATTACACTAAATTCCAGGATTTGACCAAGGTGCCACATTCTCTTTAAGCCCTCTTCAGCACTATTCTACAACAAGCAGAGCCCTTTTTACCCATCAGGGCCCTTTTGGCGCTGTCGCAGGGCTCTTTTTGGGGCGTCGCCCCCCCGCCTGAGCGAAATCTTGGCTACGCCCCTGTCCATAGCCTTTACAGGAAAATAAACAAAATTTGCAGCACCTGACTAGAAAGGATTGCTCCATAATTTAAAGCAATGAAAACATTCATCATTTTTCCTCATAGTGACGTCGTCGTTAGTGACGCCGTCATAGTGACGTCGTTTCTTGCTTTGGATAATTGTCACTTTTGCACCATTTTCTCTACGTTTTGGTAAAATAGGGGGGACAGTTTATCTAACTTTTGATATTAACATCTGCTGATATTCGCTTTACAGCCATATCTACGCGCAAAATCCACCACCCCGTCGGAATTAGCGACAAATTACCCGGAACTGCAGTTTCAAGTAACCATCTTCACCTTAAACGCATATATATATATATATATATATATATATATATATATATATATATATATATATATATATATATATATATCCACCCAGGGATCTCTGGGTTTGAAGCTGGCCGCCCCAACAGATGGATCCTATTCGCAAAATCCAAACGGATTCCCTGGGAGCCTGAAAAGTCCGAGCTAGTTCGGTCTGTGCCCGCCGTGGGCTTACATTGGAGCATACCGCCCCCCCCGACGCGGACAACCCACTTTCATAATCAGCCTGCGACGAAGTCTCTCGAATAACAATGAGGGCAAGGGCTCTCCCTCCGAAAAACCCAATAAAATTTTCCGTCCATCCGCTTCAGCCACCACAAAAGATTTAGTCTCAAGGTGGGGAGACTGCTCTCCCCAGTCCTACCTTTGGGCTCCGGAAAAAATGTTTCCTTATAGCCAACTATGTTATCCCGGGATATATGACGATAAAAATACAAGAACGGTCAATTATACGATAAAAACTGACAAAACAAGCTCTCAGTACATACACAGGTAGAAGGAAACTTACCTCTTAAGCGAAGCCGAGCTGTGACGGTGGGAAGCAACAGTCGGCCCCACCGGCCGCGCCAGTGTAAGACCGACCCGCAAAATATGCTTTACGCTAGTTTGATGAATTTCTCAACACCAGGCACACCACGAACACAGCTGGTGACAGGTGTCCTGGCTGACCGCCAGACCCACACATTCACTGCCAGGCGTTTCACCTCACCGACCGACGGCCCCGCTCAGGTCATCCCGCCGACCTCCTGGAACACTGTAGTTCTGGTGGTCGCCGCCAGGGCGGCAGCACCGTTTCACGCCATACCTCCCTAAGCATTTACTATGAGGAAATGTTGTACACTTACAATGTTCTGCTGTCCGCCGCCAGAAAAGGGGCACGGGATAACAGATCCTGGGTAAGAGGGATACACACGGCTCATTCCTTTGCCGCCTGGTGCTGTTTGAACTGAACCATACGGGTTTTAATTATTCTTTACCTTTGAATATTTTCCGTGTTCCAAAATTCTAGGGAGGTCTCACCTGCTTGTTCATTCAATAATTAAAACAGCTGCACAGGTCTTTGAGTGATAGTTTTTGGAGGCTCGCTTTTGCATATTTTTCTTTCAACGATGAGCTTATTTTGTTTGAAAGCACGTTTTAACAACTTGTTGTTTCAACGAGTCACCAACACCGCCACAGGAGCTTTTGCCATGCAATGTCGCGAAATAATGTCATTCAGCGTCAATACCAAAACATTCACGATAGATTGTTATATTTGTACAGCTTTTATAACTATAATATTGCGCTTCACTCTTGTCGGTGGTAATTCTCACCTCACAGGAGAATGATGGGCCTGACCTGATCGACCCGGCACAGTCGATGCCGGTCCATTTTGTGGCTGTGTAGTGCCCTGAAGCGTTCAAGCTTTCTTGCTAATGATTTTCTGCACTGAACAACAGGCATTTGGTGAAGTCCAGGAAAATATACGGGTGTAACTTGACCCACTTGGGAATCATGACAGCCTCCCTTGACGGTGCGGCGGCCGTGATTATGGAATATACTACGGTGCTTCGCTCGCTTGCGTCGGGCGTTCATCCCTGTGTCTTATCTGAAATAATACTACTGACTAGAGGTGTTTCTTAGCCACATTGTCGCTCCCGGGTGGAGCAATTAGAAAACATGGGTCAACTTCAGGGACAACCTGAGTCTAGTGAAAACTAGGCACGATTTACACTGGAGCCCCCCAAATAGTGTGTAAGGCCCTACTCTCCGTTAAGTGTTCCAAAAATATTCGAACAAACTCCTCGCAAGACAAATCGGCAGGCCACCAATTAGGACCAAGTAGCTATTTGACCCTTACCCGAGGTAAGGATTACTCAGTATTCTAACAAGGTCATATTGCATGGCATTCGACTCCTTGGTCCTGGTTCTGAAGTTATAGAATATTTCTGGAATTGGTCTAAATTTGACCAGCGTTCGCCTCTGTGACATCACAGCTTACCGTATATAGCCTAAACTTTGTGTATGCGCACAATATCTGCGTAATGCAATACAGCCCCGTTCCGATTTTTTTCAGTATCACCATTTTTTATTATGTTTGTCTCTCGTGGAAACTCCCAGTGCGCACCATTGACTCCCAAGATCATGACGGGGTCAGAAATGAACTCCCGGGCGGTCGTGGGTTGTCGAAAGAGTTCAGGCAGTTTCAGGTTAAGAGGTACGTCCACCCTTAGTTGTACGGAATGAGAATGTGTATACAATTATAGCTTAGTCGGGTAAAGTACAAACCCAGAGTGACGAACTTCCTCCGCGTAGCTTTTGGTAATGGTATTTACCTGAATTCTTTCGAGGATGTTTCCAAAAGTTATAGAGTGCCTATCCTATTATTCTTAGCTTTTGGTCCAAACGTAGCCACACTGTCTACTTGAGTTTCACGAAACTTGAAGGTTGTGAACATGGCCGTTTTTCAATCTTCCATTTAACCTCGCGGGTTCTGAGGTCAGATGCTGATCATTAGCTCAAAGTGACCTAAACCAGAAAAGTTAGGTATTCTTGGATCTTGTGAGTTTAATTTCAACTTGTTTTTGGACGTTTCTGCTTAAATTTACGGACACTTAGCATGTGCAACGTTCACAAATTGCTTGGACGTTTTCGTGAACACTACAATCGACCCTGAAGTTTATCCGGGGTAAAACATCGGGAAACGTGTATAGTTTCATAGGTACCATCTCTCTACTAATTTTCAAGAAAATCGACAGGTTAGGGTCAACTGGTGTGCGATTTGAGGTGGGGCTTACCTTAATCAACAAGCTTCTGAATTCCTTATCACCCACAGCAATTTATTATGCTCAGTTTAATTTTAGCATAGCTGCTACAACGGACCACTGAAATCGTTAACCTTACTACTGAAATTCTGTATTTCAAATTTGTTGAAAGCCCTTGTTTTCTGGTGGCAGTCCGCGAACTTTGACCGAGAAAAGCCAGCAAAGGTACGAAGCAGCTGCGAACGTGATTAATCTGCACGTTGTTGGTCAGTAACTTATCGTCTAGAAATGGAATCTGCCCTGAAACTTAACCTGACGTTGGCTATCGGGACACTTGTTCCTTTCCCCTGCTCCCCGTGTTGTAATCTAGGCCTTTGTATTATTTACGAACACTTCCACAATACGGTGGCTTTTCAAGCGCCGTCGTAATGAACGTGAAGTGATGAAGACTATGAAAGGAGACGGTAAGGATTAGGATGGATGAGGTCTAAAGGAAGGTGGGAGTACTACCTGGAGGGTCCTGCTGCCCAAGGCGCATGCGCTCGCTGCCTCCAGGCAGTTTAAGGATAACGAGGAGGATAAGGATAGGATTGCTGTTCCACACACGCACACATACATAAATTGATAACACAAAAATTAACTGAAGAAGATGAAGATGAAATCGGCGGTGTTCGGCACCGTATTCTTTTGGTTTTCGTAACGTCACTGCATCATTTTCCCAGTCATCCCTGAAATTTTCTTACCCCGGGTCACCCAAGGTCAGGTCACCAGACGAGGTCAACCAAGGTCACCTCACTTCACTTTAGAGCTCTGTAAGAGCTACATTTCAAAGTCGATCGATTTGAAACTTCCTACACTTCATGATCCCTCCAGGGTCTTTAAGGACTTGTATTAGTCCGGGATATTTTTCGATTTCGTGCCCTGAGGTCAGGTCACGAGCGACCTCTCCCATTGGAAAAGCATGGGAAAAGCTATTTCATGATATAAAAGCCACAAAAATGATTGCAAATACTCAGAATGCTCAGAACAACGTTTTTGGACACCCTTCTCAAGTATCCCAGGGTTATATATGTATTTGCCCTATTTGACTTTCTCCAAATTAGGGTCACTCCAAGGATTGTCACGCGCTTGGAGGTCAAAAACAAGTATTTTGACAATAACTTTTGACCTAATTGCGCTAAAATTCAAGATTTCAAAATCTTCACCAAATCGTCGAATTTGTCTTCCTGCTATTCATTTGATATACAAAGGCACTTTCTTGCACCATTCTGCGATTATTGACCTCTTAGGTCATATTAGGTCACGAGGTTGACCTCTGGCAGTCAAACCACTGGCGGGAGGTCTTTACGTTCCACATACTGCGGAAAAAGTACAGGCAATTTGCTATCAAATGTACTTTACCAGGCCTCAATAGCTCTAATGACAATAAGAGTTATGCCCAGTGCGGTTTTGCATTGCATATTTCGAGTGAAAATTGTAGCCGATCTTGACCTAATTTGACCTCTGGAGGTCAAACCATTGACCTGAGCACTAAAACATGCGAAGTAATTTCTTACTGAATTCACGCGAGCTCTCTAATGCACTTTGCAGATTTGCGCTAACGCCCATATTTTCGGAGCTTAGAGGGGGCCATCGCATGGCCCCCCGGTGGGGCGAAGGTGGCGCCGGACCCCGGTGGGGCGCGATTTAAAATGGGATCTAAACTTATATAGGAAAAGATAAAGGATATCAGGAAACCCTTGTTTATTTGTCCCCAGAGTTCACCACTTTCCAAGAAATAAGACGTGTTCAAAGCGGACCCCCTCCCCCTCCTTCATATTTTTGCAAAGTATGGGGCCCAGTCACAGGAGACGTACAAGTAATCGGGGAAGTCGACCCTGGTCTGTACCACCTATCACCAGATCGCCCCAGGCAAAACTTTCCCCTGGTTTCAACAAGGCACACCCCTTTTAGAATTCCGATTTAATCTGATTGATTTTTGGCATCTAATGTATTCCAGCTGTTTACAAGCCACTATCTTCCTCCTCACAAAAAAACAAAACAAAATTGCATTGTCTTATCGATGTTTGGATCGTGTGTTTGTGTGATATACAGTGATACTGATACACGGACATCAGTTAATCCTCACCGACAGATTTATCTCTTCTACACCCAGGAATCACTGCAACACCACCGCACTGTATTTTCATGTTTTTTGTTTTGTTTGTTGTAATTGTGTAGCTTCAAAGGCTCACCAACAGACAATTATCAATATGTATAAAGATGACACTAGTTTGGTACAGTTTGCCGGAACAAAATTAAGAAGCGGGCTCCATACCAAGAGCCTGATCCGACCAAAGCAGCCAAATAATCGTTATGAATCACCATGCCCAATTTATCTAACAGTACAAGAAACAACCCCGTTGCGAGATCATGCAATAAAAGTTAAGAGACAAATGATTGAGATTAAGGGAAATGAGATGGCTACTAACCTTATGGCTCAATCTGTCTTGTTTCTTATCTGTATATTACGGTCCATCATGATCGGGATCATAATGACAGTTATTGAATAGCTAATTTAAACCGGGGAAATTCAAATTTCTGAACTTATTTTTCTGAAATATTTAGCAATTAGGGGAGACTGGGGTCAAATGTAACACGGGGCAATTGTAACACTGGCCATATTGTCTAAACTAATCAATGGTTAGAGCTAGTGGCATGCGCAATTAGCTGCTGCCTTTGTTAACGAAGTTTCAACTCGGTGCGGCGGGTAAGTCAGGCGCTGTTCACAATTATGTGTTTTTGAGGGTGTTTGGTAAATTGTGAAATATTTAAAGATGACAAGCTTATTGATGGGTATGATAAGGTACAGCGAAAACAGTTTCAGCGAATAAAGAGTGTTTAATTAGCTACGAAATGAGCACAGAATCTGTCGCCTAGGCCAGCCCGTCGAGCGGCAATTTGGTTTTAAGACTTGCGCGTAGCGATGGGGACAATTGTAACATTTCTCTTGGGGTCAAATGTAACAATGTTACAATTGACTCCTATGGCCTTACGACGTATTAAACTTGCTTCTATTGTACAAGTACAGTAGCTAGGTTAGTGATTTTATGATCCTACGCGCACCCAGTATGTTCGTTTCGGGGGGCTGACGAGGGGACGTGAGGCCGATGAAGTGGGCGCACTTGTTCACCCAAAGGGGCCAATCTTTATATCCTTGGGGAGGTGCAATGAACTTTTTGTTTCTCAGACCCAGTGTCAACTGTTTTTTGGGGAGGCCCTTAACACGTTGGGGGGGGGCAGGCCTAGATCCAGGCCGGCCGTTGGGGGGCGGGGAGGGGGAAAAGTGGCCTAAAATCGGGAAAACATGGATTTTAGAGAAAATCAACAAAAATTGGGCGATTTTGAGGGAATTACCCTGTTTGCCCCCTGGATCCTCCATTGGGGAGGGGAGGGTGGAGTGTGGTCCTACTATCCCCTGGGTGCGCTACTGTTTATGATTTGCTTTTCAATTATATGTTTGTTCGTTGGTTGGTATATGTTTCGGAAAAGTGCCGATGTGGGCTGCCCTATAGAATATTTCTTATATTGATAAATATATGATAATTGAGGTTTAAGGGCACGTCAGCTGCTAAGGCTATATGTGCCCAATAGGCCAATAGGCAAATGTGCCAAAAATAATACGTTTTTGGTTCCAGAAAGGGTCATTCCTTTTCGGCAAAATATTCAAGATTTACTGACCGGACTGATAGGTAAAAATTGACAAAAATTTTGAACGCAGTATATTCAGGTCATTTCTAGGGATTATTCAAATCACCGGTACCCATTTTTGTGTTCATATTTCTAAAACAAATTGCATCGGCTGTTTTCAAACACATGTCTCGCACTTTCGGAGAATGCTTCGTTTTCGACCACGCAACACCGAACGCGGGACTCGACTGGAGACGTTCTATGAAGCTGAAGTGAATGCCAAAGATGCAGGAGTGTTTGCATTAAGATTTTTTTATGGTACAAATAAATGGTCGAAATTCATACGGCTTTAACATGGTACAATTGACCCCCGGTGCTGTTACGATTGCCCCTCACATGGGGTCAATTCTATCTGCGGAAGTAAATATTTAGAAGTGAAATTTTGACCCTAATCTTTTTATATTGAAATCTTTCCACGTCTGTCACATTGCAAAATCTTCATAGTCGATGAAAATATCATTATAAGTAATCTAACTCAAAGCACTATTTCCCCAGAATCAGAAATGTAAAATTTGTTTCAATTGAACCCAGTCTCCCCTACTCTTTAGCTGGCTTCTTCTAACGTTGAATCTACACAGCACTTTAGTCTTCTTGCAGTTTGTAGGTTGTGTGTTTTTTCGGTGTTTCTTGTAGTTAATAAATAATTTTTTTGAAATATTTGTTTGCTATGCTATGCCTGTTGCTCTCATTTTCATTTTTCAGTTTCTCGTTTTGTACTTCTTAAGGCCGTTTTTTTCTTTTTTTCAAAATCATATATGATATATATGATTTGACCACGCCATACAGGTGAAATTTACCATTACACGATCACCTAACACATTTCCTGCTGACGAGCTGGACCCCACTGAAGGTGCCCCCCCCACCCTTAATGAAAACGTTCTGCCGCCACTAATTGCTCTATTTTTTATGTAACGATTCAGGAAGATCAGATTCATAATCCCTGAAATATCCAAGCAAATATTGCGTCAGCGCTTCAAGATCTTAACCAAACAAGCTCCACATTACAGGGTGCAATCCAGTCGCCATCTTTAACAACCACTGAGCCCAAGGAAGGGAAGCGAAAATGAACGGAAGTGTTCTGGAAGTGTGTTTTCCAACAACGTTCAGATATGTTTCGTTCGGGCTTAGGTGCACTACAAAGTGTTTTTTGGGATTTGAGCTTTTAGTCTGTATTTACAGAGCTTCATCAGCGGGTGGTGAAATGCTCACAATGTAACATTCTGACTGCGCAAAAACATCTTCCCTCCCAGTAAGCTGTGGAATTGAATAGAACTTTCTGAACCATCAAAGCAAGAGCATGTGTTTTCTTTATCGTAGCATCTGGCACAAACAACATTGAATCCCGGTCGATCAGTGCAAAAGCATACAGCACCCCATGTAGCAATGCTGCTGTTATCGGATGGGAAAGTTGGAGCGATATTGCGTACAACAGCCTAGTGCCGCTCGGCACGCACCCCTCCATAATGCGACACAGTCCACCGGACCACCTGTGCAACACCTGTTAAGGTTTGTTTAGCCATCCAACATTTCTGTGTTCCATATCTATTTAAATGTACACTGTGCTACTGAGGACTTCGTACTAGTACAACGTCATAAAAAGAACAGGATGTATATATTCATCTTAAAGTATATTTAATTTGTCATTCTTACTAATTCCTCTAATATCTCCAGGGTTCCTTGAATATTATTTGTCTCTCGCAGTTATCTCTCTGGACAGTGCTGTATGAAGTGAACAGTCTCCTCTCGGCTACTTCGGCCTGACGCCTGAACAACTTAGTGAATCATAAACTCACGTCCGAAACTATTCAACTGGTGCGAATTCAGACTTTTTGGACAGTGGTCCCGCATGATGTTCATCTGAGGGAAGCCTGGCCGGGCTTTTGGGACACAAATACAGCCTGCAGCCTTCTAATGTTGTAAACTGTAGTTCTGTTAGTTGGAAACTGTAATTACGTGCCGAGTAGGATTATTAAAGCCACTGTAGCTGAATGTTCGGATAAATGGGTGTTTTGTAAGCCCAGTTCATCCAGACTTAATGCATACAAATGACACTCCTCCATGGCTTGATTGTTACAGAAACAGTCCCGTCACCAATGAGGTGTATAGAGGTGGTGAGAATTAGAAGGAGAAGCATCACTCACACGGATGCAACACGTTGCAGGCGACGCCATATGAGAAGCCAGAACCCGGTGCGGCGACAGTGTGAGACATGGAGGCCATCGATCACTACAAAGCATGCAGGCCCTCTCTGCCGGCGACCGGATGTCTCTACGGAACCGGACAGCTCCAGTCGTGGCTCGAGACCCTGGATAAACGGTGAGTTCATTTACAGCTGATAAATGCACAGGGCTGGTCCCTGTGGTGGTATAATTCATTATGATATAGGGTTCGAGGCATACTAGGTACTTTACTGGAGATATTTCACCACTATGGCAGCAGCACTCTCCGGGGAGGGAAACTTCGCCTGCGTTTGGTATGACCCACTCAACCGGGGCCCACCTTCGCCCCACCGGGGGCCATGGCCCCCCAACTCAAAATATGGGCGTAGCCAAATGCAAAGTGCAATAGAAAGCCGTGAATTAGAAGAAATTACTCGCATGTTTAGTGCCAGACAATGGTACCTCCAGAGGTCAAATAGGTCAAGATCGGCTATTTCACCAAATATGCAATGATAACAAACGGGCATAACTCTATGTCATTAGAGCTATTAGGCCTGGTAAAGTACATTAATAGCAAATTGCCAGTACTCGCCATGTGGAACGTAAAGACCGCGCCGTGGTTTACCACCAGAGGTCACCTCGTGACCTAATATGACCAGGTCACAAGGTCAAAGGACTGCCGTATATCAAATGAAACCAGCAACAAGACAAACACGATGGTGTTTGTTTCACCGCTCAGCTCAATTAGGCAAAAGTTATTGTCAAAATACTGTTTTGACCTCGGACGATACCTGGAAAGTCAAGGGCAAATAGACCCCTGGGATCCGGAAAGGGTTCCAAAACGCTTTCGAGCAGTGGTATTGCAATCATTTGGCTTATATCAGAAATAACTTTCCCACTTCCAATGGAGAGGTGCCCGTGACCGACCTCAGGCACAAATCGAAAAATCCCGATATACACCAACCCGGAGGGGTCATGGTGGGAGTTTCAAATCGATCGACTTGAAATGTAGCTCTACAGAGCTCTAAAGGAAGTAGGTGACCTGTGACCTCGTGGTGACCTGACCTGGGTGACCGGGGTAAAAATTTAGGGATGTGGGAATGTGCAGGAAGTGAGCCCTCAACGCGGTGCTGCCGTCGTTTTCCATCCCGGAAAACCTAGGGGCCATCGATGGCCCCCGGGGGGCAGGTTAAACTTCATTTAACTGCATTTAACGTTAACGGTAGAGGGAAAGCTCTGTCAGTTTCTCTGTGCCACAATGCGATATCTGTAGCTTACTATTGCTTATAAAGAATCGACCTGTGAGATAACGACCACCCTGAAGCGCTAGAAAGAAGGCTTTCTCATGCTAGGCACACCATCATCATGACTGGGAGTTTTGAGGCGGGTCAACTTCAGAGGGTGAACGCACAAGAAAACGTTTTTTCACTTCGTTCGTCATCGGCTTCTGACGCCGATAGGTAGAATATACACAGCTAAGCAACTCAGCTTACGGGTTCATAACCTGGCACCGCTCAGGCTCTTTTCTGGCATCGCCTGGGGGTCGGATTAGACCCAGCCTTTTACCCAGGCAATGAAGTCTTCCTTTACCCATAGCGTCGCATGTTTATCAACTTGATCACCGTTCACGGTTTGATCAGCTTCAAACGTCTTTGACAGGCAGAGGTCAGAAAAATTATGGTTCCCTAATGCAGACCGATTGATACCCCGGGATGAGAGAAATGCTCCTCAGAGGAAGCTATAGCTTGTGAAGCACAAGCCTTTATTTCCACATCCATGTGACAAATAAATCGTATTTATCAACGAGTATCCTTCAAATTTACTTTAGACGTGTTTTGGGTTATGATAAATATTTTCCAAGTGTCAGTGTTTATTGCATTTTAGAGGGTTAATATTTATTTAAATTTTGTCCCAGTTGTTTCAAGTTAACTTTTTTGGAGTTGGTGCCTCACTTAAGTTATCAAGGGGCCTGCCACGGAGACCTCGACTCTACCATCCGAACGAGCAACTCCCACACTGAAGGTTTAATCTAGAAACCAAGGTTTATCGGCCCACAAAGCACAGGGACGGTCGCTCCGCTCAGGTCACCCTCTCACCAGTCAGTTGCCAGACGACCTACGTTGGGTAAATACTGAGTGCCAGAGCCTCTCAGGGGAATCGATCCCCGAGCTTGCACATACACTGTCACTGCATGAGTAAGGTCCTAGGATTCAAGAGGAAGTTTCCTAGGTATGTGCCCGGTGCCCAACTTAATGCTGCATTCATCGCTAATGAAACTTGGAAATCACCTACAGGCACGGCGTGTGGATTTCTATCTCGGGATTTCGAGTGAGCAGTCACCCAGTATTAGTTCATATTAGGCAGTGCAACTTGGTTTCATGCATTTAACTCTATTTCCAACGGGCTCCCGGCTGCCTCTATTTCCAACAGTGGGGGCAGACTCCGCCCCTAAGTGCTCAAAATCTACCCTGCCGATTTTAATCATTCAAACTGCAATAGATTCCTCTTACGCTGAACTCCATTTTGAATAAAAAAGAAAAATTTCAAAATGGTGAAAATTGAGGGAAGGGGTACAAAATATTCAAAAATCCTGCCTTTTAGGATAGCCGTAGCTCTTGTCTCTTAGGATTGATTTTCATGAAACTAGTATAGATTGACAGGAATTGCTTAAAAATGGTTAAATTTCTCAGTTAGGCGAAATTCGAAGTTCAAGGGTGGTTCAAAGGCTAGAAATTGGGGGAATTATTTGCATTTTTCATATTTTTGCAGACATGCACACGCCAGGTACAGTGTGATATCTCTGATGTCAAACAAAGCGCTCAAATGCCGAACATATGTCAGAGGCGGATTCAGAGAGGCTAAATAGTGGGGTAAGACGCCAATTACCCCACCTTTCAGGCATGACTACTTTTAAATTACCCCACCTTTATTCACCCCTGCCCGACCCGGGAACACTCCTGGATCCGCCTATGGATGAATTGTGTCCATTTGGTGTTCGAACTAAATGCATATCTACGATGCTGTGCCCCATTCGATGCAGACTCAACACTGAAATACGCTTGAAAGTTAGCGAACCCCTAATTACGGTACCTGAGCACGCTTATTATCATATAATACACGGATGAAATCAATACATCCTTATTTTTACCCCTCCCATCCATTCTGTAGGCAGTTTATTTAATTTGGTAGAGTTCGAACGGATAACATTGTAGACCCCCATTTTAGCTCCTGAAACCGTCTATGGCCAAAAATATATCGAAAAACACATGAACTGTCATTAAAAATCTCATTTAGTGTTAGAAATAAATGCATAGTTACAATTATTGGTCCCATTCAATGCACACACAACACTAAAATTAACTTGAGTGCGAGTGAACCCCCTAATTAGGGTACCTAAGCACGCCTATGGCTTCTTGTCATCATATAATACACATATGGGATCAATGCACGGTTATAATTACCCCTCCCGAAGATTCTGTACGAAATATTTTTACTTTGGAAGAATTCGGATGGATAACATTGTAAACTCCCCATTGTGAGATTTTGGAACCGCCTATGGCCAAAATTATATCAAAATATACATCAACTGTCATGCTAAATCCCAGTTATAACATCCAAACTTTACAACTGCCGCCAATTCGCAAGAGACAGCTTTATTGTAGGACAAACGCAACGCAGGCGACAATGCTCGGCTTCTGGATAAACCCCCCAGATTAGTAAGTCATAGCTCCGCCTCTGGCTCACATATATTTTCAAAATTTTCAAAGAGCACGCGTTATTTAGTTATAGGGAAAGCCACCAAATTTCAAGATCCTATCTCAAACCGTTTTGGAGATAATATGGAAAAACCTGAGGGGTGGGCAGAATCTGCCCACCTGTTGGAAATAGGGTTAAGGGGGCTATAAGATAACATTTTGAAAACAGTGTTAATAAATAAAAAGGCTCGCTCAAGGTTGCCGTCATTGACAGTTTTCAGATTTGGAAACTCCCATTGGTTCTCGAAAATCCACGTTAAGATGATAGATCCATAAAAAGTAACCTCCGTAACGAAAACACTCCGTCGCCTATGACTTTTGTGTCTCGCCACACAGCTTTAATTTTTGCGATATGGCGTCAGGGAGGTGAAGGGCGCTAAACCATGAGCAATGGTTTAAGTCCCAAATTAACGTTTTTATGCACGTGTTTCCCCTCCTTCCCTCCGCTACCTTTGGGCCGGGCCCCACTCCTCTCCACTCAGCAGAAATCCATCTCACGGCACTCCTGACTCCAGCGAACTAAACTCGGCCGCCGGCTGGCCTGTGCCGACTCTGCCACCATCTCGCCTGTATGGACCTAACAATGGCCTTGAATAGTGGAGCAGATAATCAAGCCAATAGAAAGGAAAGCATGGGAAGGGATCTTTGAAAATGATATTCTTTATATAGTTCCTGTTTCATAGCTTAAAGTTCCAACATTTTTTAGGGAGGAATTCCCGCTGAATTTCCGTAATGCAAGTGAACCGCATCCACCAATCAGCGGCCGCACTCCGCTGGGCGCCGCCGCTTGCCTGCGGGCGCAGAGGTTAGAGAGGTCACGCTGGGCACTGCTGACGCAGAATTCAAGTCTCGGTGGAGAGGGATTGCGGAGGGAATCATAAATCCTGCATGCGTGCTGTTGAAAATTATGGTAGTTGTGTCTGCACTGAGGGAGGGGGCAGGCGTAGGAGACATTCTGTGCTCATGGGTGGAATATGTGTTTGTACAGGGTGCGATGTGGATAGCACTGGGAAAACGTGAGTTCATAAAACGTGTTAGGTATGCGAGTAGGTGTGCTTGCCGATAAAAGCTACATGCGCTTGTTTGTAGTCCAAAATATTGTTCGGCATTCGGGTGCATGTTCCAGCTTTTGGTAGCTTGTTTTCAATTGACACTTATTGGCAATTCCATACATACGGTACATGTGACATGCACGCTTAGCTGACATTTCACGCAGATGCAACACTAGAGGGCAATTAGAGTGATTATTTGAGGCGGATGGATTAGTTAAAATCAAGCAAGCAAGGAGGGTCAAAGACAAATCACGTGGGGTGCACGAGGCAGTTAATTGAGCAGTGAGTAGGTATGTATATTGGTATGACATGAATATCGCTGTATATCTTTAGCACGGACCCATCCCTAATCACATCCTTTCGATGCCGCCGCCACCCGGCCTCCAAGGAACAGGAAGCCACTAAGCACGGCCGTTCTAACTTCGATTGCCCGAATTATAATTTTTAGGCCTACAGATTGCTTTGTATGCTACTATATTCCGCTGTTTATCCCCCGGATGACGTCACGTTCCTCGTTAGTTATTAAGTTTCATTTGTTGTCAATAAATGTGAACCGTTCTTCAATCACGATGTTCAACACTCAGCTCTCGAATTACACGCAATTCAGTGGAATTGAGACAGTGAGTCACGTCACAAGTCGTGTCAAGCATTGGAAATGTTGTATGCTAGCAAAATATATACTTTTGTTGTATATTTTGTTTTTCGGGGCAAATGTTCCCGTGATGACCAAAAATTTATACGAGGATGCAAGGGACCACGTTAAGAGCGTGGACTCATATATCTTTGAGGATGCCGGGAACTCCCCCCCATTAAATATCGCGTTAGTGCAAGAATACCCTTTAAATTGTATTGTTTATAATTTCAGGATTAATACGCACTGTGTGATGGTTAAAACAAAGATAATATCATCATATCTCTTTTGATGAGGATGTCGTTTTTCCGATTCTGGCACCCCTAATTATTTTCGTAAATCCCCGCCCCTCACCTGGAGTAGCGCATACTTACCTAATTGGGGTGTAGCTAAAGATCTAATCAAACATTTTATGAAACATTTTCAAGCAAACATTTTTCTTATAAAACATTTATTAAATCATCTCCTTCCTTCACCCATTTTGAGTATTGGCCAGTTCACTGAGCATTAGTCAGTCCATACTGATACGCATCGCAGGAGGGTCAGGGGGGCTCAGGTCCCTAATTTTCATGCATTAGTTTCCCAACTTCGGCCCAAACCGGAAAATAACCAAAACTATTTAAAACCAGTGTTCCGAAGGTAACAAGAGCGTAAATCTTTCCATATTTTGTTTCTAAAGAAGGAAGTTCCATGTCAGCAAAACATCGAAGATCGAGTGCCACCCCCCCCCCCACCCCACCACCACACTTTAAGTTTTTAGCGTGCAGCCGTCTCACCTTTGCCAACCCAGCAGATGGTATTCCTTGGCCAGCAGAAATTTACCGAGAGCTGGTACATACACCTGTCTTGGCCCTGGTCATCTTGCTAATGTTACGGTAATAAAACCAGGATGCCGTAACAAACAAGCCAAAAACGATTATTATCTCGGAGCACTCAATTAATCTCAATCAACCGGGCGCCGAGCGGCGCGGCCACACCACTCCGCACCGATATAGGACTCCATCACCACGAGGTTCAAATCCAGAACGTAAGCAATTATCGCCATGTTGACGAGCCCAGCGCACGTTCAGCATTTTGCATTGTGCTGCATAATAATTCGTAATGTGATCGTCAGTTCATCAGCCAAACACCAACGCCTGGCCCTGCGTTCGATCAAACTTCCACGAATGTTGACTATAGTCTAAACATAGTTTTTTTCTGCACACAAGGGACCCGTCACTGACTTCATGTTCTTTCCGTCGCTTCATCACTTGAAAAATGCAGCCGCATTTTCTTCCTCTGAAATAAATGGTTTTTGTGTTTTACTCTGACTTATCCAGCCCAACAATAATTCGTGATAAAACGTGATTGACCATTATTGGAATTTTACTTAAACAACGATATGAGTCAATATAATATTCATTTAGTGGCGTAAATGCTACAAGTAATCCAGTGCGTGGAAATTTGCTTATGTTGATATGGGCTTGGAAAGAGGCCGGTGAACAGACTTCCAGCCCTCCACTTGTCAGCACACTTCAGCTGCCGAATTAGCGCGATCTCTGAGGACCCCGCACGTGTCGCGCTCTCACGACGCCTCTCGCATAGCGTCCGTTCCCTGGAGAAAACTGACGCCGATTCCGTCTCTCCATTTGAAAGAGCACAAATAATACATTACCATCGATCGGTTCGGCTAGGGAATTTTATTTTTCCCACCAATACACGAAGCATTATGATAGATGGTAATAAAAACCAAGACACAAACTTAAGGCAGCCATGGAACGCTGTTCAGCTGCGAACGCTTTTCAGGAAAGGAAAGGTTTGCTTACGGATCTCGTTCCACTTACGGATCTCGCTCCACTGCGTGTGTTATGAAACCTTTTCCTAAGGCTTCCAGCGAGCCAGCCGCGACACTGAGACATGCTGTGAGATGTGTATCCACGTCCGTGCAGCCCTGTCCAGAAGTCAGCCAACCGAATCCGGAAATGTGCATACCTACTCAATGGTGTAAACATGGCCAGTCCTAGTCATCAAGTGACAAAACACTACATCAGCAGCATGCTCGGTCACAACACGCAGCCGGAGCTGCGTACCTGCCTGCACAGCTAAATACACGAAGCGATCAAATATAACGTCCATGAATATATTCGAAGACATTTAGTCCTTACATCATTGTTTTACACAGATATTGTCATAAGCGTCACCACCGCCAAAAAGTGAGGGGCCAGTTAAACTTTAACCTGATGCTGACAACAAACTTTGCACATTGGGACCAAAAACTCTTCGAATTGGGCTCCTCGTTGCCTTCCGCAGAGGCTGGTTATAAAAATCTCCGGTTTTCTCCCATTTTGGCTGAGATCAGGAAATTTTCGGTCAAAAAGTGAGGGCCCTCTTTTCCGACGCTTATGGACATTGAATTTAAAGGGAGTGAAACAGCCTCAATATCTGCCTGAACGGCGCTGGGGTTGATTCTGTCAATTTCCACAGCATTGTACGACTGGCTTTGCAACAGCATTCAATGTAATGAACACGGTGCGGGATTCAGCTGGAGGGCCTCTTACTCTTCCCACGATCCTGAGCACATTGTAGCAATGCCAACGACATTGTCCTGGCTGAATTAGCCCCAACGCCAATGTTGTAGAGACCATGCAGCCGACTAGAGCTGGACTGAGTTGCCATCCGTGGGCAGTGAACTGGAAGTGCCTTTGTTGTAGCAGTTAACTCATCGTGATCAATGCTGGTGAGCTCAGCTATCTGCAATTAAATCCTGTGTCGCTGATAGTCGTCTTTTATGATGGCGGTCCTCAGGGCTAGGGCAACCAAATTAAAAAAGAACGGAGCTGTTGAAAGTAAACTCGTGCCGTTAGATGTTTGTAACATAGCCCAGGGTGGTTCCAGGTGAGGCAAATTGGAAAAATGACCAACGATGCTGGAAAAAGTACAAAATCGTGACAGAAGTATACCAGCAGTGCATCCAGTTGGCATGTCACTGTGCTTGTTTTTACTACCCAGGTGTTTTTACCTTTTTTACTACCCTGTTTTTAGAATACTCGGGTTTGTGTGAGAGGATGGAGTCGGCGTGAACACTATGGATGCAGTTTTAGCAGCACGAATTTTCGGCAGAGGAATTCAATATTGTCTTAGATTTTAGACCACGTCGGCTGAAGGGATTATTCGGACTCAAATTGTCCCTTTCAGGCAGTCTGGTTCAGTTGTAAAGGGCTTATCTACAGAAGCGGTATTGAAAGAACGCCCGATCTATAACACGCCAGCACCAAACGCCAGGGATGTTTCCCGCGACGCAGATAAATCCTCCCCTGATATAAAGAAGCTTCCTCGGGAGAAAAATGTCTTGTGCTGCAGATTACTGATGAGCATATGGTTGGCAAAATAGGGGAACCGAATCAGAAGAGACCATATTTTTCCCCATATCAGGTAAATTTACTTTCCTATCCCATAGCTGACAATGCAGTTCACTCTGGTCAATTATTGGCGTGGAATCGTAAGATATCGTAACGAAGATAACATTATCTCACATTTATTCACGCCTACCACTACTGTTTACTAGTGGTTTGGGCGCGTGTGCACTATGGTCCACCTAGGTGCTTTTCTGTTCAGGATCAACACGCCTGAGCCCTTATCAGCAGGTCGTATAACGATTCTTTCATCATCCATTAGACTTTGTAGTGCATCTTGCTCCTTGCTGTCCAAGTTTCCCTGATTGTTTGTATAAGGCGTCCTACGATGGTATTTTTCACCTCTTCTTGGTAAAGGTTCAGCCAGAAGGGTCTCAAAAGGGTCTCTTCGTTTTGGTGGTATCCATGATGACTGCTTATATTTAAGATCGTCGTTATCTCGGTTCAGTTTGTTGTTTTGATCGTGCCAGTAATCTTGCAGTCTCATCAATCTCTTCCATTGTTTTATTTCCGACAGTTTACTCGCCAGTGTCTGTCTTTTGGTGGGGAAGAAAGAAAGTCCTTTTTGTAGCACACTTAGCTCTTTCCACAGTCAGTTTCTTTTTCGAGAGGTTGGTGACCTCGGCTACCTCTATGGCAGGTTCCGAGGGTAACTTTGGATTGTTGACTATACTGCTCTGTGGTGCTGCTTGACAAGTCGATCAGCGGCAAAGTGCCGGTTGGAGACGTATGCGGTGAGCTGGATTCTGGAGTGACCTGGACCGGGCGTTTGACCTCAGGCCGGCGGAGAGGACCCCACTGGAGGTGCAGCAGATGACGGAGCTGCTGAGGGCCGTGCCCGCCTTCCGCCACCTGCCCGGGGACGTGCTCAGCGACCTCTCCAGCTGTGCCTACTTCGAAGACCTGGAGGAGGGCGTCACGTGTGAGTACTGTACCTGTCGCACGCCCGCGGGGCCAGCAGTGCGCCGTAGTCGATTCAATACAATTTAGATCTGATTTAGTCCATATGCTTTTATAACTGCACAGTTTCCATCCCCGAGAAATACAGCTAAAGGGATAAAAATATGCAATCCAACTCGGATGTCCAGATCCAAAACTCCCCGAATTATCCGACTAATTTAATTCAATCCGCCCGTGGATTGGTTCGTATTGGGTGCTCAGTGGACATTGCCCACTCATATTCTATCTATGGCACACTCTAGCAGCGTAACCGGAGACTTCCAAAAGTGTTATAACGTAGGGATCAAAGTTAGCTGACAAGGTTCTTGTAGCTGAAGAGGAGACGCATCAGCTAAAGAGAAAGCCGTAAACCCAATGCCTCCGCGGAGGCATTGGGTTGCAACGCGCTGGCCTTTGCCAAAAGATTACGTGGGTGTTGAGATGGAAGGATTGGAAAAACTGTCGATGTAATCAGATCTGATTACATCTCCTAACTGTGCATGCGTGTACAGTTAGGAGTGAGTTTGGGTACCCTACCTATTGGTTGGCCACAGGGCTGGGGATCTCTTCTCATTCCAGGGGGTTCTGGGTGAGTTAACGCTGCCACGGCAATACAACTCCTATATAAAGTCACTGGGAGACACAAAATCCAGGGGGTCCTGACCCTCAACTCCAGGAATCTTCACCCATGATTGGCCATAACCAATAGCCTACACACCTACCTACCCCGACTGAAAACATGGCCATGGACGAGTAGAGATCAGTGATGTCAGCCTTCTGGCCGGAGTGATGACGCTGAGCTGTGTCTGCAGTGTTCCGCCAGGGGACCGGGGCACCAACTGGTACGTGGTGCTATCCGGCTCCGTGGCTGCCTACTCCACTCGCTATGGTCCCGAGAGGGGCAAACAGGTGAGCGTGTATGTACACGTGGCCATGCGGTCATTGCCCAATGTTTGATTTTGAACTAGCAGTAGCCTTATTTACTATATACGGCTATACTAGCAGTACTGTTTTCAGCAGCCTTCAGGAAAGCGACGTCATGCTCCTAAAGTTCAAATCTGGCCCGTACCGGAAACCTTTTGAAAAAATGCCGTGATTATGCGAAAAAACCGGCAATAGACCAGAAACGGCCTAAAGTCACAGATGGAAGGTTCCACAAAATTTCCCCTGAAATTTTTAGGTCAAAAACATTCAAGGTCAATGATCTATGACATAACAATATGACATATTACCAATCATGCCAAATATAGTTGACGCTATGGCAGCCTTTGGGCGGGAAATGAGGGTATAAACTTGAAAAAAGACCCTTGAACTTGACCTGTGACCTTGACCTTGACCTTGAGTGACCTTAACCATGAAGTTATAGTACAACATACGTCATACTGAATGATGTCATCTGACCGGAATACTGGGGTCAATAACCTTGACCTGTACCTTGACCTTCATGTTGATTAACCTTGACATATAAGCTGATTATGTGACGTTATAAGATCCCCACTCGGTCTACAATGCAGGGGAACTGGGGCGACCGCCCAATTGCAACGGTCTCAAAATATAGGTCTAACTTTGAAGGCCTATAAGTAAAACAATTATAGACCGATTTTCAAAAATTTTCACCAATCGACGTGCCCATGCATTCTCTCAAGTGTGGCCATTTAGCGTTCTTCGGCGGCGAACGGTTCCCCAGCCATCTGGGAAAAAATAGGTGGGAGCACCTTAGGAACCCCTCGATGTGTTAACTCGCGTCCCGGTGAGCGTCCGAGTAACATTCGCCCTGATGGGGGAGTGTTTGAACACCACCCTCCCTCGAACTCGGCTTCTATGCGGGATAGCGAAAAAAATGCGAAAGCTGGTGGATAGCTCATACAAATTCATGAAGAAACTTTGGCTCAGGTCAATATTGAGGTCATGACAGATCAAAGAAGGTGGCATCTTGAGTAGAGTTTTTGGGCTCTACCATCTGAGAGAACTGAATTATAACCATTTTAATCATTTAATAATCATTTTGAGGCACTATTATCTTTCTCTCGACAAAGCGGATCGAATGGTGTATAATATCGTCATACTAAGTCAAAGCACAAAAATGACCTGACCTCAAGTCGGGTCAAGGTCATTTTTAACCTAGCATAGTCAATGTGCATATCAATCGACTCGCAATTGCAATTCAAACGCAATTATGTCAAAACAAAGCTATATCATCGTTTTATGCAAAGTTGTTGACCTAAGTCTGAAAACTGCTTAAGTAGCTCCAGATGCTCTCTCAGGAGTCAAAGGTCAAGAATTGCAAAATAAACCTGGAAAGGGGTCCAGAATACTACGATTTGGCGAACATAAAGGTATTCTCAGCTGTATCTCCACAAATATGGCCTAATTTCTACTGTTTTCCATGTGTTTCCAATGAAGAGGTCACTGTCCGTACTTGACCTTAGTTCATCGATGTGAAAAATCCCGGAATACATTTGGCAACACTCCGTGGGCCCATTATGTGGTATAAGTTTTAATCAGATAGATTCATCCATTTCTTACTTATGCCACCTTAAACATTTTTGGAAGTGAGGTCACTTGACCTGCACTGGTCACCTGCCCTGAGATGATCCAACCGTAAAATGTTTGGGAAAGTTGCGGAATTGATCAAGGATGAGGGGTGACAAGTACGGCGGCGCTAAGCACCTCCGGTTTTTTCGTGCTGCCGGAGAAGGCTGAGGGGGTGTTCAAACACCCTCCACCGGGGCAAGGGTTAAGCTGGCTATTATTTTTACTTTCGGGATGTTCGTATCACTTGTATTATTGTTGGTGTCGTACTCTGTCTTCAGAAGCAAACCGGCCGAAAAGGCCATATCTTTGAAAAGTGCTATTAAAAAACTGTTTTAAGCCAGCTGGCGGAAAAATGACAAGGAAGAGCCATATTTGAAAAAGAGCCAACCGGCAAAAGTTGGGGACCGATTACGATGAAAACAGAATTCGAGACATTGGGCCCCAAAAGAGCGAACCCGGCAACCCTGGGCGTGACATTGCTGAATGGCTTTATGATGCCATCACAGCGCTGTGTGGCTCCGCTTGGTTGACCCGTTGTTTTTCACATAAAAAATCGTTTACCTGCGCTCTGAGCACCCGCCAATACCGGCGACGATGAGCGCACTTTTTTTAGCCATCAGCAGAAGAATTTCCATCCACTGGAGAGGAGACTTTTAGGGGTACCCAGTCAGTTTTGGAGGGCAAATGGGAACCAGGCCTAGAGCTGCGCCGGCAGGGGAGGTTACTCACTACCGAAAGGAGCCTTTACCAACAGATCTTTGGCTACACGTGTGATGACGCATCTCCATCATGTGGTAGACGTTCTTTGTCCAAAATAGCATTCAGCTTGAAATATTTCCCTCTCAAAATTTCGAGAAAACGCCCACCTTCGTTCGCCAAACGCGCTCCGCAAATGCGGTGACCCAGCTTTGACTATTGCAAGACCATTGATCCGTGTGAATTCTAAGCAAAACCAAACAAAGCTTATTCTTATTCTGTCGTTCTCTTCACTTTAAGTAAGAACAGCCGAACAGTGTCATTTTGTTGTTATTTTTCTCGTGCTCCCATCTCCCAACAGAGCACTCAGCGGGAGGTCCGTAATGCGAGGAAAGGCTAGAGTGCGTACGCTCGGCACACGGCACAACACCACTTTGCACAAACATTTGTGCCGGTGCAGGGTAGCCGAGAGTCGGAGCCCTCAGTGGAGTATTGTTCGCGACACGGGAAGCCTCGGTGCCATTAAAGGGAATGTGACACCTTTATAACGTGATTTTAATTGAGAAGCCAAGTTGTAAAACAAGTCGGAAAACCCGGTACCCCATATATCATTTGTCATGGAAATCGATATTTCCGTAGAAAAAACTAAAACCTGCCCGAAATGTACCTCTCATGTTCCTCTTGCCAGGTGGCTATTGTTTTGAGCTGCTGGTGTGACGACATATGCTGACGTCACGATGAGCATCAACCAATCGAAACCCTTGACGCGTTTCGAGTATGGTAGTGGTTGTTGAGTTCTCGGAGGGCTTGTTGCAGATAGGGCACCATGCTGAATATGTCAAGGGAAATGACCTAAGGCCCTCAATGAGAAAACTCAAGAGTAAAAGGCGACAGGTGTGAGAAAATCCCCAAAAAACTAAAAATACTTGGAATCCCACAACAGATACTTGTGGAACACCACGAAAGTAAAAAAGAGCATAAAACAGCTTAAATGAACCTAAAAAGGGTGCAAAAGCACAGGTGTGAGATGTGGAATGAACTAAAACGCTGCTAAACAAAAATACAAACTCGGTCAAACAACTAAGGTTATGTGCGTAAACTAAAACTGTATATGTGAACTAAAACTCAAAGTATACACTAAAAGCGCAAAAGAAGCCTCAAGAACAGTGCGGACCTGAATAAAAGGGAAATGAAAGTTAGAGAAAGGTAAAACACGACGTTTCGGTCATGGACCATCATCAGGTGTAAGGCAGTCATGGTAGTGGTTGCCAGATCATGACATCATCCACAGGCAGATATTAATTTCTTTTTCTAGAGGAGTATTTTAAAAATCAAAATCTTGAGCTTATTGTACATTTTTCAGAGAAATCGAGTGATTTCATTATTTTCGGCTAAAAGTACGCCTAATTACACTAAATTCCAGGATTCGACCAAGGTGCCACATTCCCTTTAAACACTACAGCTCCCGACGTGGCGGAGCTTGTTGATGATGGTTAGTAGAGACTCTAGGTTGCGCCACTTGAGAAATTTGGAAATAAATACTCAAAATCGTATTTGAGCTATCTCCTCTACGGCAGAATTGTGCTTTAATTAGGTTTCTGAAAAGTCGAAATAATACTTTAAAGGGAGCAAAGTGTATTAAGGTGAAGTCAATACAGATTATGTGGGGCGATGAAGAAGTTGTCAAAATTAAGTATAACATGGTCATCTAAGGCGTGAAATACATTTCTAACATTAATATGAAGTATAATAATCTCGCACACCACAGAAGCAATGCTAAAGTATGAGCTTGGAGTGAATGTAAATATCAAAGATCATTTAACACTTCGCACAGTAGTTCTTATACTATTTGTTTACCTTTGAACGCCCGAATTGCCGAATCAAGTGTCAGTGGAGCGTGTGAGCTTGTCGATTTTTTCCATGTAAAGCTTTTTCCGGACTACGATTTACGAGTTGCCAAGTGTTTCACGAGTAGGTGGAACACCCAGGGTAAGGAGTTGCATAAAGCTGTGGCGCTGTGTGGCGCTGATCGCCAGAGCTAACTACAATTATTTAGCTCCAGCCAATCTGGTAGCGGTGTAGTGTCCGGGCGGGGTGGGGAGCACCGTGGACTTCTTAACCCATTTCGTACATAAGGTTAGTGTTGAAATGTATCATGTCTTTTATCGGGGACACGTTGCCCCGTGATACGTTGCCCCCCCCTACACCCCTTAGTTCCGTCGCCAATGGCTTCAGCATATTTTTCAGCTCGCATATCTTCAAACCGAAAGTGCCTGCACCAGCTGACGCACCGTTCTTTTGATGCGGCTAAGTGGCGCCTGCCTGGTTGTTGGTATGGAGGCGTGCCTTGGGTAATATTCCCAGAGCAAATCTGCGCACCGCTTAGTTTGCGACAAAGCAAACAACTGACAAATTATAATGCTGTGTAGTGGCAATTAAGACGCCTTCACCATAACACTTATAAACGTAGAGCACGAGCGTTTTTAACCCGCATATTTCTAAGATTAGTGCATCGGAATTTCCGGAACATATTCCTTGTTCATGTATGAATCATGGTTTTGATACCTAGAAATCTCACGGGAGAGGAATTCAAAGCACCGAGCAATGGCCGACGTGCAACTGTTCTTGCAACCATTGCATGTTTAATATTTAAATGGATGATTGTGCAGAGTATATGATTTTTGCTTTTGGGTAGGTGCCCATTCCGGATTGAGGAGATAACCTACCTAAGTACCTTTAACCCGCGCCCCACCGGGGGTCCGGCGCCACCTTCACCCCACCGGGGGCATCGATGGCCCCCCTCTAACTCCGAAAGTATGGGCGTTAGCGCAAATCTGCAAAGTGCATTAGAAAGCTCGCGTGAGTTCAGTAAGAAATTACTTTGCATGTTTTAGCGCTCAGGTCAATGGTTTGACCTCCAGAGGTCAAATTAGGTCAAGATCGGCTATTTTCACTCAAATATACAATGCTTAAGCAAACTGGGCATAACTCTTATGTCATTAGAGCTATTGCGATGCAGTAAAGTACAATGGATAGGAAAATCTCAGACCTTTTCCCGCTCTGTTGAACATAATGACCTCCCGCCAGTGGTTTGACATCCAGAGGTGACCTCGTGACCTAAGATGACCTGAGGTCACGAAAGGTCAGAAAGTGACCTTGCCGTATATCAAACGAAAGCCAATGACAAGACATACACGAAGGTGTTTGATTCAGCGTTCTAGCTTATATAGGTCAAAAGTTATTGTCAAAATACTGTTTTTGACCCCTGGTGACCTTGGATGACCTTGGAGAGGTCAAAGGGAAAATACGGCCCCTGGAATCCGTGAAAGGGTGTCTAAGAACGCTTTTCTGACGAAGCCGAGCATTTTCAATCGTTTTTGTGACTTTTAGATCATAAGACAGCTTTTCCCCATGCTTTGTTAAAGGGAGAGGTCACCTCGTGACATGACCCCAGGTCACGAAATCGAAAAATCCCGGATATACACCTTGTAGACCCTGGAGGGGTCATAAAGTGTAGGAAGTTTCAAATCGATCGACTTTAAAATGTAGCTCTTACAGAGCTCTAAAGTTGAAGTGAGGTGACCTTGGTTGACCTCACTTGGTGACCTGACCTTGGGTGACCCGGGGTAAAAAATTTCAGGGATGGTGGGAAAATTATGTAGTAAGAGGTAGAGCCCTCAACTGCGGTGCTGCGCCTCGTCGTTTTTCTGCTATCCCGGAAAAACCTTAGGGGGGCCATCGATGGCCCCCCGGTGGGGCGAGGGTTAACCCTATCATAGATTTGCATAGGTGTATTTCCTGCCAAAGATTCGCAAATGTGCAATCGATAGCATAAGATTCTTATATACATGTGTTGGAAATGAGGATGCAGACCTTATCCTAAATATTGGGAGTGAAATTGAGTAAAAATGTCAGTAAATTTAAAGAAAAAAGCTGGTTTATATTTCTATTCCCTAGTTTTTAAAATCGGAAAAGTTATTGTAGAATTTGAGTCACAGCAAGCAAATGGCCCTGGTATGTTCACAACTTTGGGTAAAGTTGTCATGGTATTAACACGCGCATTGACGGGGGTCTGAGCCATCTTCGCTTTGACGGGGAGGGGGCGGGTAACCGCCCCCTAAGATCTCGAGAACCACGCTAGGTAGCAAAAAACGGTGAATGTTGTTGGGTAACCCATCCACTTCTCCATCGAAAATATTTGCACCACTTTTTCAGGTCAAATTTAAGGTCACTAGAGGTCAAAACATGCCGTCATAGGGATAACACGTAAATGAAGGTTTTCGGTCATTTCATCTGAACGAGTTAAGATAGAGCAAAATATTTTAAACTGTATGAATCCTCGCAACAAGCTGAATCGAATGATATATGATATGACCTTGCTAGGTCAAATCTTTGATTTGACCTGACCTGAAGGTCAGGTCAAGGTCAAATTAGGTAAAATGCATATCATTAGAACTGCAAACACAAGGAAAATATAATGCAGTTAAAATAAACGCTCTATCACTATCCGTTACTAAGTTATTCAGTTGAAACCATTTTCCCATGTATTTCCAATGGAGAGGTCATGGCTCGTGCCTGATCTTAGATCATCGATATAAAAAATACCGGAACGTATTTTAGAGAACTCGGTGGGGCCATTATGTGATATGAGTTTCAATCGGATATGTTCATCCTGTTCCGATTTATGCTATCTTAAACTTTCCTTGAGGTCAGGTCCCTTGACCTGTACTGGTGACCTGACCCGAGATGACCTAACCTTAAGATTTTGAAAAGAAGTTGCAAAAATAATGAGAGCAAGGGTATTCCAAGTACGGCGGAGTTCCTCGCCGCCGTTTTTATGCTTCCTCCGAAAAACCACGAGGGGGGGGCGGATACATGCCCTCCGTCAATGCGCGTGATAAGTAAGTAATCGTTGATAGGTTTTGGAGTGCTGAGGCGAGGAGCATGATTATAAGTTGGTAAGGTATATACTGGCTTGTCTTATCTAATCCTGGATATAAAATGCACTTAGATTATTTATGTATTCGGGCACAGCGCTTCATCAGAATCAGGTACGTCAAATATCAAATTCTCAGTCATAATGTAGCATAGTGAATTGGAGGTCTGGCTACACTGTGGCTGAGAATTTGATATTTCACATACCTGATTCTGCTGAAGGGCTGTGCCCGAATATATAATCTAAGTGCATTTCATATCCAGGATTCGGGGAGGCGGGCCAGTATATACTTTCCAAGTAAGTAATTGTGCTTAAATAAAGCATTCCGTTTCTCGGTGCCGGAAATAGCGAAGTGTTGTGTGCCAGTACCTTGCCCAGCTGATGCGTGAAGGGCCCAAGCACCGAACGTCTAAGTAGTTAGTGTTTCTGGGAAAGTAAGCACCTGGTTAAACCTGGAAAACCATTTTAGAGCAAAGTTCGAGGAGCCTGATTACCTTTCGCGTCAGGCACGCTGATGCATACCCGTGCGGAGTAAGAGGATGGCTCATTGACTCAATGCAATGGGCACGGTCTGCTAAATCGCTCCAGGGGAGCTGGATATTTGGCCAGAGCGAATTGAGCTTATGGTGTTTCAACTTAGCGTTTTTATAAAATTAATGGAAATGTGCCGTTCGAATGAAAATTAATCTTAAAAATCCCAATTTTGTTGGTATTTTTATAAGAGCCATTTTGCGGTCTGCCTCATCATAGCTCGGCGGCCAATTATCAATTGTTTGTTGTTTCAGTACATAAGACTTGAGTGAAACCCTGTAAATCTTGATAACATGTGTTCATGAGGCCTTCGAAGGAAGACAAACCCCAAAAAAAAGTTGTTTTGTACCTTTTAGGGGTCATTTAGGGTCACTTGAGAAAGCTGTGATGCTTCAGGCAATAACTTTGCGCAGAATAAACAAACTTAATCTGGCCTTGTTAGGTTAAATTTACAATGATGAGACCTGGTGATACTGTTTGGGATATGAAGTTGGTATGAAATTCATTGGTCCAGCATTGCAGGGGGAATCTCGGTTCTTATTGAAGTTGGCACACTCATTATTGGACGCAATTAGACCTATGTGCGTGCTTGGACAAAGTTAGACTTCAAATTGAGATCATAAGCCGGCTCAGCACTAATGTAATTGAAATGCTTATGATTTGGAAAAAGCTTTGTAGGAATGCTACATTCCACGCATCACAGGGCGACGGATCCGCCACATATATTGATCCTCTGTGAAATGGACTGCTTTCTCAACCGGACTATCCAAAATCGCTTCTTTTGGCAAATACACCAATTTACCATAGCTCTTGGTTTCAACATAGGTATGTGTCATGCCTAGTAGCTGCAGTAGGATGCCACGCCTTTGATGGTCAAATATTGGCTCGGATTTAATTTGATACTTGTTATCAAACACAATTGCTACGTATGACATGCATTATGAAATAACTAGATCGTCGAGATTAATGCATGACTTCATTTTCATTCATCTGATTGACGTAAGCATTTTCATCCGTGAAGATATTGATGTTTGCGACCTATCGATGCTGACGACAGGAGACATCGGCCATTAATGTGTGCACTCCGCGCTGGCGGAACCTGTGTATCTCTGACTCCAGCAGATTTACCAATGCCTGCCAATAGCGCTCACTTCTTTGTGGCGATCTGTCAGGTGTGCCATCGATCCCGTTCGTATGATTGGCCCCCGCAGGCCTTGTTCGTACCAGTTAAACACGCACACGATGGGGGATCTGACCTGTGACGTAGCACCCAGTGAACCATGCTGGTCGTATTTATAGAGCTCTTTTAATGGCAGCGCTGGAGCGAGATAAGAGGATCCGGTGTGAGGGGTGTTGGTGTAGGCGGCCGTGGGTGGACGCTGGCAGACTCGTTACACATCGCAGTGACGTTGTGGCACCCTGACGCGGGCGTGCAGTTGTTATCCCAGCTCCGCAGTGGGGTTGTTTCCCAACAGCTGATGGTATTCCCCCAGATACAATAGACGCCCACGTGGAAGCGTTGTTGGAGGTGGTGAAACCGGCGCCGGTGATATGATTTGGTTCTGGTGTGGTATGATATCTGAAAGCTGTCTGTTCTGAGCCATGCTCTGGCATTTGAGAGTCCGAGAAAATGTGTTATCTTCAGGTACTCTTTCATTGAGATGCCTACCAAATTTCGGAAGGTTGGCTGTCGAATTTATGTAAGTAAGTACATCCTTCATGTGCCTATTTGGACAGGGTCATCTGTTTCTTTTAGGGACGTTATGTCCTTTGCTACCCTTTCTGTGTAGCTCCGTTTACAGACCCAGCGCTTTCAATGAATTGAATTGTATCATCCAATTTTTTACTGAGCCTTCGGATCTTACTTAGACCTATCTTTAGCCTTTACCTTTTTAAATACTTGGCGGATTTCTAGCACCAGTGCCTTGCAAGCATGGGTGGAGATCCCGGGAGTTTTGCGGGAGGGGGCGTGCTCTACTCCTTGGATTTTGGGTCTCCGTAGGCGTTGTGTAAGGTTTAGATTGCCGAACCAGTCTTAATCCATCTAGGACCCCTTCCCCCTGGGTCCAGAAGAGGTCTTCAGCCTTGCTTGTACGTATACGTTGCATCAATCCATATTTATACAGCCCAAAATTACATGCCCCTGTACAATTTTTCAGCTCTCTCTCTCTCTCTCTTCTCTCTCTCTATATATATATATATATATATATAGGATATAGACTATATAGGATACATAGTAATATATAGGAAGGAGTGAAGAGGGGATAGTAAAGGGGAGAATAAGGAACTATGATACCTACAAGGGTAAGTTGATACGATAAGGATGTTTAGACATGCATTGAAGCTGATGAACAATGACTTTGTAATATTCATCATGAATATGCATACAACCTCTTGAAAAATTTTGGACTCCATCAAGAGTGTGGTTTCATAGTTATGAGAGAATATGCCACTTTTTAGCTTAAAGATAACTACTGATTAAAGTTCCCATTCAGTACGCTGTGCATGTCAGTGAATGCTGCTTTTGTGCAAGACTATCTAAGAAAATAAAGTCTTTATCATTCATACAACATATTTTGGGGACAATCAATTTTATATGTTATTAACTACAGGCACGCCAGCTGCTGAGGGGTGATTTTTACTTTCGTGGGACAGTTCATTACAGTCATTCCCAACCCGCCAAAATATTGTCGATGTTATACTTAATGATCTTGTCCTTATCAAATAGACAAGCCAAAAATTATCTAACCTTCCATTAACCAGGCAGCACGACGTGTTGGGGTAACAAGTGAAATTTATCTGCATCGCAGTTATTCAACAAATCATTAATCAATAGTGCTGAATTTCAATGGGGTGCTTAGAGACACGAAGAAAAGCCGGATCATTAGTCTGGCAGGATACAAGTGCGTTATATTCTTAGTAGGGCAGTTATTACACTGTACCAAAGTAGGACTGGAAAAATAACGGTAAAAACTAGGTATATTGCGATCAGTGGCAGAAGCTAGTACTTAAATGCCAGTAACTATTTACGACTAAAAAGAGGCAATAGCTGGCGGTAATGGTAAAAACCCTCAGATTGATGATAATAGGTTTGGCCTGCAAAAACAAGCTATAGAAGTGTGGTAAAGGCGTTACAAATCATGGATTAGCATGGTTTCTTGTCACGACTTGTGCTTAAGTAAACAGTCCATTGATTTTGGTGACTGAACGAATGGAACAACAGTGACATTTGTCAATGGTACACTATTAACCACCCATAGGTGTTCCATATTCATAAACCCCATAATGCCACTATTTTGCAAGTGTGAAGAGAACTCAGCATAGGCGGAACAAGGATTATCGATCCGGGGCGAGGCACACCTGTTCGGGGGCGCCATCCGGACCAGGGGGCACCACTCTTGGATTGTAAAATTTATCAGGTAGGCGCAAAATTGTATTGTAGGGGAGGCGATATTCGCATCCTTGGGGAAGGGGCATTTTAGGAGGTGCTCTGAACCATTCAGAGGGTGGCCGTGGCCATTTCAAAGGATGACAAAAGTCGGTCCGAGGAGGGGGAAGTGCTTCCTGTGCCCCCTGGACTCGCCTGTGGATCACTATGCTGGATCCGCCACTGATGGTGGTGCCCTCTTTGCAGCAGTCTGGTGTCCTCCCGAACCGTCCTCAAACCCTGATTTCCCTTAACACGCGCATTGACGGCGGTCTGAGCCATCTTCGCTTTGACGGGGCGGGGCGGGGGGATACCCGCCCCCATAAGATCTCGAGAATCGCGCTAGGTAGCGAAAAACGGTAAACGGCGTTGGGTAGTTCATCCACTTCTCCATCGAAAATACTTGCATCATTTTTTGTCAGGTCACATTTAAGGTCACTCGAAGTCAAAACGTACCATCATAAGGATAACATGTAAATGAAGGTTTTCGGTCATTACCCCTGAACAAGTAGAAATAGAGAAAAACAATTTGATTTGACCTGACCTGTGGTCAGGTCAAGGTCAACTTAGGTAAAATGCATATCATTAGAACTGCAAAGACAAGGTCACTAATATAATTAAAATAAACGCCCTATCACCATCCGTTACTAAGTTATTCAGTTAAAACCGTTTTCCCATGTATTTCCGATGGAGAGGTCATGGCTCGTACCCCCTTAGGTCATCGATATAAAATTACCGGAACATATATTATACAACTCGGTGGGCCTATTATTTGATATGAGTTTTAATCGGATAAGTCAACCCTGTTCCGACTGATGTTATCTTAACACGCGCCCCGCTGTGGGGGCGAAAATCGCCCACTCCCCTCCTGGTTTTCCCAGATGGCTCAAAAACGAAGAGACGCAGAACAACGAAACTTACAGTACCTTATTCCTATCAGTTTTACACATCTGACCAAATTTTTTAGTTAAGGTCATGTCAGGTCAAGGAGCTATTCAGGGTCAAGTGACTCGACCGCAAAACCTAAAATTACGAGTTTGAAGCAGCGCCCAGGGAACATCAGCAAACCGATCAGTTTGAAACTTCCGCAATATAATAAGATCATTAGGGTCTACAAATCTGCTATCTTTGAATTTTGATATTGTTGACCTAAGGTGGGGTCAATTTTTGGCCACCCCATTATAAGTCTCTGGTGAAAAATAGAATGAGCTCGTTTTCAGTAAATACTGGATAGATAAAGCTGAAAATCCTCAAACCGTCCATCCTTATCACGATCTTGACCATAAAGTTGAGTTTTTGAGCATCTGACCTCTCAAAGGTCATATCATGTCACGGGAGCAGAGAGTGATTGTTTTACCAATATCTTCTCACTGAATTGAGATAAAGCTCCCATTTTGCTTGCATTGTGCTTATATTGTCACGACGGGGAGTCGATTGATATGCAAGATGACCATACCAGGTCACTTTGTGACCCTGACCTAGGTCGAGGTCGGGTCATTTTGACTATTTGACCTAGCAAGGTCATAATATACATCATTCGATTCGCCGCAATGAGAGGAGAGGAATCCAAGGATGCATAAAGATTTGCTCTAGCCCACCTGAGGACAGATCTAGGGAGGGAAACGTACACTGCTTTGTTGTAAGTCTATGCAGCCTTCTTTGACCTATGCTGACCTCAATATTGACCTGACATAAAAAATACTTCTGATAAAATCTCTTTGTCTTGTCAAGAGCTTTCGAACGCCGCCCGTAATTTTCCTTTAGCTTTCGTGGGGAACGAGATACGGAGGGGGCGGAAAACGCCTCCAGTGGGGTGCGTCATGCAAGGGACCCCAGCGGGGTGTGTGTTAAACTTTTTTCAGGTCAGATCAGGAGACCGGGCGAATACCGCATCCTCTCCAGCTCAAAGTTGCGACGCTCCACTAGGACGTGCTTTACCGCCAGTCCACCGTTACAACATGGACACTCCGGCGGACCATTCCCAGTCAGAAGCTAGGAGTGGGTAGCGTGGGTGTGCCCTATTCTCAATATCTTACGTTTCTCTGGGCGTTTCGCTGCCTTATCACGTGCAGTGGAAGGGCTCCTAAAGTGCCCCCACCTATTTTTTCTGAAATGGCTGGAAAAGTGCTCACTGCCGGAAAACTGTACTTAGCCATATTTGAGAGAATTTATGAGCACCTCGATTGGCAAAGAAATTTGAAAAATCGGTTTGTAATTTTTTTACTTATAGATTTTCCAAATCAGACCTATATTTTGAAACCATCGCATTCGCGCAGTTGCACCAGTTCGCCTCCACTGTGGACCGAGTGGTGACATCATAACGTCATACAATAAGGCATATGTCAAGGCCAACCCACATGATGATCAAGGTCAAAGGTCACAAAGAAGTCAAGGTCATTGAGCCCAGTATACCGGTCAGGTAACATCATTCAGTATGACGTATGTTATGATATGACTTCATAGTTAAGGCTACTCAAGATCAAGGTCAAGGCCACAGGTCAAGGTCAAAAGCTTTTTTCATGGTCAAACCCTTATTTCCCGCCTAAAGGCTGCTTTAGTGCCAGTTATATTTTACATTATTGGGATTATGTCATGTTGTTCCGTCATAGATCATTGACCTTAAATGACCTCGGCCTCAAAATTTCAGAAAACATTGTATGAGCCACTCCCTTATAACCTTAGTCCACTTTTGATGTATTCCCGGCTATTTTCCGCATAATCACGCCATTTCCCAATATGTCTCCAGCACGGCCCAGATTCGACCTTTAGGACCTTATTTCACCTTGAAAATAATAATCTAGGTCAAAGAAACTTTGACATAAGGTAAATCACCATTCCCACGTCACAACAGCCATTTTTTCTAATTCACCTGGTTTCCAAGACCTCAGGGGGTGTACTTTAGGACCACCGCCACTGTGCGTTGACGCCAGAACCCTCTCCACTGCTCGTGTTATGGAGCCTGTCAAGAGTATGGCCGAAGTTTCCAGACAAATTCGGCCGGTCATCTCGCCAAGGAACAGACGCCTCATACCTCGTGCACTCATGCTACATGATGAGCTCGACCTGTTTTAGTGCGGCTTTCACTTCATAGCATAGGGCGTCTTCTTTATCCTCTTTAATACCCAGCAATTCCATTTCTGTCATCTCCTGGGCGACGATTATTTCTTCTTCGCTAAATCTGTCTGGATCGCGAGTGCTCGGAGTTTTGAAGTTTTCAACTTTGCCTTCAGTGACCGGACCAAATGCGGTTCAGCCCAGTTTTGACGGCCACTGGCTTGCCGGGAGATCCAGGCACTGCTTCAGTGGGCCGAGGCAGCGACATAGTGCTGCCGGTCAGGCTGGTGAGCACATTGATGCCACTTTTCTTCGGTGCAGTCAGAAATGGAACCAACTTCAGATGGTGCCACTCACATTGCAGATGGTTTCAGTTTACCTTTGTTTATACATTCGAGAGATCCTTTATAATAAATGTGCTTAGGGTGTGGAGGATCAAATTGACTTTCAATGGAGTGACGTCACAACTGCGTGAGGGACATTTTTACAACATGTGGGCATAATGAGAAAAAGAAAACAGAACTAGCTTACCCTTTTCACGAAGTTTTATTGAATGATATCACTGTAGAAATAGCTTCAGCAGAACGAGAAACACTTGATTTTTTCTTCAAAACTGTCATTTGCTTTCGAATATATGCATTTGTTCTCATACAGGAGCGTGGCAAGTATAGGCCTGTAAAAGATGCATCAGCAAAGGAAGTTTCCCCTAAAAAGCAAATGTTTTCCACTCTATCTTTCTTTCCTTAGAGAGAAAGCTTTATTTACTGCTACCAAATTATTGCTTCCACTTTCAAGTTTGCACTGAGCAGTTGCTAGGCATGTATTCCCTTTCTGGCGATTGTAAATGCTCATTATTTGCTACATTTCAAATTGGGCTCCTGTCCGCTGCTCAGAAACATGCAGTGACAATGCATGTGCAGGCTTGGGATCGTTCCCCTGAGACACTCCGGCGCTCAGTAGTTTACCCGACGTAGGTCGGCTGGCAATTGACTGGTGAGAGGGTGACCTGAGCGGAGGCGGCCGTCCCTCTGCTTTGTGGGATCTTAAACTTTGACTTCTAAATTAATCCTTCATTGTGGGAGCTGCTTGCTCGAACAGTCGGGTCGTAGTTTCCGTGACAAGTCCCTTGATGACTAAGTGACACTCCGACTCCAAAAACCGAATTTGCTACCACTTGGACAAAAGTTATAAGAAATGGCAGTGTTTGTTTATCAATTCTTTCATACTAGGTCATTAAAAGTCGATACCAGCGTTAAGTATTTAAACAGGGCAGTATAAACGGAGGCTATGGCAATTTCCATATATCTACCTGGATTATGATGTCACTATTTATTCTGAGTAACAAAAATACAATTGGGGGGGGCATTTTAGATGAGGCTATCGATTACACTTTGGATGGAGCATATCGGCTAGATGGTTCTCGAGATAGAAGAAAGGGTTGCTAAAAAGATTGTACCAGGTATATATGTACATACATAGGTACATACATGCGTTATAGTTCCACCCTGTGCCAGGTAGGCTGGTTAAGGCCCGATACGATAGGGCTGGAAGTTCTAACTGAAGACAATTCACCTCTCATTCATTGCTGACAAATAAAGAAATCATCAGAAGGCGCGGCAGGTAACGCCGCTAATGCCAGGTAACAAGCGTGCCACGTTTGAACGGGACGCGCAGCACAGGTGTGCAAAGCCGGAAGTGGGATTGATTTCCGATCGGCCGCCGCGGCGGCGACCCGGCGGCCGCACGGGCGGGCCTCCGCCCCGCAGGGCGCCCGCGTCGCGCCGAGTCCACAGACGGACGCTTCCGGATCCGCGCTCGTTAATCAGCCGATGACACGCACCGTCGCCGACGACGGAGGCCGCGACTGACGGCGACGGCGTCGACGCCGACGGCGCTGCCTCAATCTCCGCTCAAGATAGCCCATTTTCACCCATTAAGGCTGGGTGCGTCTATTTCGGAGAGGGCGAGGCACCCAGCAGGCGAGAGTGTTCCGGCCGCCATAGTCCGCTGGAGGCGTCGTAGGGTCAACGGCTCGCTCCATACATATGAGTGCATGCATTTGCCAGCTTTAGTGTGCATTAATATTTGATTCTTGTAGTGAGATGCATTCTCAGCCTTTCCATTCCTAATTTAAAGATTTTCATGAAGCATACTCACCTAAAGCTCTGGCGCAAAGGTCGCAAACCAACGTCATAGGGGCCGTCGACAGGCTACGTAACGCATGTTTCATTTCTGAGCCCCCCTCCTCACCTATTTGCTACTTTTCGACGCACTTGTGTGACGTTCAATAATGCTTTGCAAGATTCTCCCACCTGCACTTCTTGGAGTTACGTAATTTATGACCGGCCCCATACTACCATTTTAAAAATCAAAACCCCGGTACTCTCGGCCATATGATGTCATGTAGTGTGATGTATTTCATGTGATTGTGTCATGCTTAAGCTATATAAAAGATAGAGACGACGGATTCCGGGGGCAGGGTGTGCAGCTGCATACCATGAAAAAATTGACGGTGTGAAAAAGTATCTTTTTGGACACCCGGTTTTGGCTTGGTCCGGGAAAGCGCCCCCCCCTGATTTGGACGCCCCCCCGATTTGGCGGCCGCCCCTGGGCGATCAAGAGAAAATCACACCTAAACACTGCCTACCTAAAAGAGATAGGACCCACTGTGTGAAATAAAGACATTTTCACATATGAATGACGCCCCCTGACATCAAAGACGCCCCACGTAGAGTAAATAGGCGCCCAAGAAGGCGCCCGCTCCAGATAGCTTAGGCGCCCTTGGATAGTAAAGGCACCCACTGGACAGCAGAGGCGCCCATTAGACAGCAAAATGTTACCCCTTAGTAGAGTAATGGCGTCCCTGGATAATATAGGCGCACCCTGGTTAGCACAGGCGCCCCTGGACAGCAAGATGTGCCCTTCCCCAAAGAGAAAGGCGGCCCCAGATAGGATAGGCGCCCGTTGGATGAAATGGCGCCCCCCAGAGCAAAGGCGCCCCCTGGACAACAAAATGCACTCCCCAAAGAGCAAAGGTGTCCTCTCTGGATAGCAGAGGTGCCCTTGGATAGCAAAGATGTCCCCCTGGACAGCAGAGGTGCCTCCTGGACAGCAAAATCCACCCCCCCCCCACCAAGAAGAGAAACGGCGCCCCTGGTTAGCAAAGGCGCCCCCCCTGGTTAGAATAGGCGCATCCTGGACAGCAAACTCCCTGTTCCAGGTGTTACACTTACACCTAGCACCCGGAGAGAGATAATAAACGGCGTCGCACCCAAAGGGTGCTGGGATGACTAGGGTGCTAGAAAGCGCAACCAGGTGCTAGGTAAAGGCTTCGAAGTACCACCAAAGAAGAAGACCATGATGCTTACCGGAAGCTAACGTACTAGGAATAGCACAACTATAAGGTGCTAGATTCAGCACCTTGGTGGAGCTAAACCACCCATTCCCCACATAAGCTCAAGAATGCTTCGTAGTAATTACCGTGTGTGCGCGTAGTGCCCTCACCGTGTCACCCTACAGGGGGTAATATTTTTCATGCCAGTAAAATGCCTTCAATAATTATGATAATATTGATAAACACAAGAAATAACACGGTAATTCCAGTCAGTATAAATAAGATGCCTTACAATTAATGCAAACTGTATTAAATCAACAATAAAAAACGATTAATTCAAGGGTTAAATTGAATGGGTAAATTAACATTTACATAGAATACGACAGAATAAAACAGGATATTGGTTAAATAATCGCCCAATTGATTTTTCATATTTGTTTCTCAAAGCTCACGCGCATTCAGACTGCAAATGTGGTTTTAGCGCTGATCCAACCTGCTCCCGGGTATGGTTGTTTGCCACAGCCGGAGAGCTATTTTTTTAAAGGTCATCATTATAATGATTTTTTGGGGGGAGGGGTTATCGACGTACCAACTGCCAGGGTCAAGGTCATCATTAACATATACCTCGATGTGCAGAAAATAATACACAGCGTGCTGATACAAAAATGCATGAGATACGAAGAAATATGCTATTCTTCCACGTGGGAGGTACAAATATCCGAATTCCACGTGGGAGGTACAAATATCCAATTTCCACGTGGGAGGCACACATATCCGAATTCCACGTGGGAGGTACAAATATCCGAATTCCACGTGGGAGGTACACATATCCGAATTCCACGTGGGAGGTACAAATACCCGATATCTGTCCGAAATGGTCAGTTGTGGACGTCAATGTGCAGTGATTCAATCAGCCCCATCCTCCGTCACCAATGAAAAGGCCGATTTGAGCACTTTATCCGCTGGCAGAAGCGTTTCCGTTTCCTTAGAAGTCATCCTTTGAACAATCTAGAAAGTTATAGTATGAAGCAAATGTAATTCTTACCGCAGTGTACGATCAGGCAAATTGAAAGCAGTCTGTTACAGACTTCCTACTTCTGGGAATAGCCGTAGGAACGTCCAGATCAGGGCTGGAAATTTATTCTAGATCCAGGGAGGGGAGGTCCTGGATGAATTAACGCTGGCACGGCAATAAAAGCCCTATACAAAGCCTACTGGAGACCAAAAATCCAGGGAGTCCTGACCCCAACCCCCTCACCGGGATGTCCAGCCTTGATCCAGACTATTGGGGAGGTGTATTTTAAAGTCTTTTCTTTCCAGTCTACGATATATAATTAATGGTTAAGGATCAATGTTTCTAGAACGGAAATCTACGCCCGGGTAAGTAGCCCTGGATATTGCATTGTTTTTAGTGGGGGAAACGTCTGCCCCAATCCCCCCACCCCCACTAAAAAAGTTAAACCTCGAAGTTTTGGGCATTTTCTGTGACCTGCGTGAATCTACATAAATGTGTTGGTGAAGTGCATCTTCGTTAGTGTTCCATATACAGGCAAAATTCCCAGAGTTTTGCCTGTATATGTGAAAAGCATTGCATAGGCTATGTAAAAAACACTGAAAAGCACTGCATAGTAGCCCTAGTGCCCGTTGAGCCGTGATGACGTAATGCTGTCAAACAACATGAACGGTGTCTGGGTCAGGCAAAGTCCAAAGGTCAGATCGGGACCACACTGGTGATTTATTGATGTAGAAATGTGCGTGATGTAGAAAAAGTCACACATATACTGGAAATAAACCAATACCTACAGGAAGTATCCAATGCACTGTTTGACAAAAATTTTGATCAATTATATTTGCCTTGTCTTTGCAGTTCTGATTATATGCATTTTGACTTAATTTGACCTTGGCCTGGCCTCAGGTCAAGTCAAATCAAAGATTTGACCTGATTTGACATAGCAAGGTCATATTATGTATCATTAGATATAGGCTTGCTGCAAGGATTGCAATATTAATTTTTTTTGCACAATCCTTACTGGCTCAAATGAAATGACCGAAAACCTTCATTTACATATTATCCCTATAATGGCATGTCTTGTCCTCCAGTGAAGGCATTGTGACCTTAAACGTGACCTGACCAAAAAATGGTACATATATTTTCTATAGAGAATGAGATGGGCTTCCCAACGCTGTCTATCGTTTTTTGCTATCTAGCGTGGTTCCCTAGGGGGCACCCGCTCCCTCCGTCAAAGCGAAGGTGGCTCAGACCCTCGCCAAGCCGCGTGTTAAGCATGTAAGGCCCAATCTTACAGGCCTGTGTAGCTCACAGAGGCTGAAGTGAAGGCAACGCTCACAGAACGACAGAGAGCCTCAGCATGTAGGGCTTTTCAGTCCCGCTTGTTTCGTGCGAATTAGAATTCGTGTTACAAACGAGGTAGCCCAAGCCAACGCGTCTGACTCGGGTTCAAGGCTGTGTGCATTCCCTGAACAAGCAACAATTTGTTTCTCCGGAGGCTCTTCGTACAGGGAGAGAGTTGGCGACGCCATATGACGCTGGCAGTTGGTGCAAATTGGGAACGCCCCAAAAAATAATCAAGAACACATTTATACTTGTCAGGATCGTGTTTTCAATGAAAATATTCACTTTCTGTCCCAGGTGCTTATCTAGAAATATGAAATTAGAGAAAATATCAACCACAAACCATAACGGAGCCAGAAAGTGTGATATGGAACAGAAAGCAAATGCAGCTCCGAGACTTATGCAGCAGGGAAGCTGCTATCCCGCTGAGGTTCCGTTCAGCGTCGATTAAGTGCAGCCATTGTGTGCTTCCCGGCAGTGTCTCGAGTAATTGCTGGCTCACAATGGGGCCGGTGGATTCACCGTATTCGCAACTACTCACATTCAGGCCAAGTTCACCAGCAATCATTATTTATTTCGGATGGCGAGGCTTTTAAAGTGTCAGCGTTTAATCGAGACAGTCCGTCTGTTCTTGCCAAAGCTATTCTGAATACGTATTCGAGTTTTTATATGCTGAGATAGACAGTGGTGCATTTTTTTGTCCGTGTTTCCGCTGCCGGGGGAATCTCGTTAAATGGTAGGAAAAACAGCCCGGGTATCTTTTGAACTTTGCAAAGTAATAGCAAACTGCAGGCATAGTTTTGCATTTCATCATTCCGGCGCATTTCGCGACATGGCATCATTAGTCACGTGGCTCTCTGGTTCCATACACGGACTACATTTTTTTTAGAATACATTTAGTCCAAGTTATTGTTGAAAGTTCGGTGTATGGAGTCGGAGTTTCGCTAAAGTCATCAAGGCATCATTTTCCGCGTACAAGTTCAACTGCAGATGGAAATGTGTTGCATTAATTTCAGCAGACTGTAATCTTCATAGAGATCAAAATGGATCTATCCGTACCAGCGTTCATTGATACCTATGGCAGCGCCCCCCCTACCCCACCCCACCCTCCCCCACGCCCACTCTGCCTAAAGAAGTCTACCAAAGGAAAGAAAAGGTATTTGAATTTGGCTTGTCAGGTGTGTATTTAGATGACCGAAAATACACCTCTTTCGTTATATCATCTTGATGGTTCAAGCCCATGAGTAGCACAAAAGGACCTCATCGCTGTTCTCGTTGAACCTGACGATGAATATTTAGCCTATTTTAAGAAGCTTTATGTTGTGTTCGAAGAATTTGATTGAGAGGTTAGCTGTGTTGGGAGCAGGCGGAACCACAGCTTTTGCGGGGAAAGCTGGATACACTTTTTCCAAATACAGCACATTTACTCGATAACTAAACTGACCTGAAAACTCCGACGTGAGCCCTACCTTTACAACCCTTCAGAAAACAGAGATATTCAGCACTCGACCTGCCATGCATATATTTCGATGATGTTCATATTCATATACTATTTGTAGATATTTCAAACACATCTCGATTATTTGAGCATTTTGAAGGCTCAAATGATAGTTTTATGTCACCAAATGATTACAAATAGTTTATATGCCAACTTCACCCAAATGAGTTGAGTTTGCGCGAACCGTTCACAAAGCTCGATGGAGTTCCTCGACTGAGGCCAATCAGCAGTCCAATCGGGAAGAAGCGGTCCGAGGATCTGGGGAAAGACCATTGATCTCGTTTAGGCATGTACCAGGCAATCTGCCAAATATAGACCAGAAGGCCATTGATTCTCTCAGCACAGACCAAAAGTTTCTGAACAAATATTCTGCCGTCAACAACAAGAACAAACTGTCAAGAGAATACCCTATCAAGAGAAAATGTCAAGAGAAAATGTCAAGAGAAACAAACAGAAAGAGAATACGCTCCCATCCCCCTCCAGCGGGGCGCGTCACTCCAGGGATCCGAGCGGGGCGCGAGTTCATTATTGCCCGAGTGATGTTGAACTTCATGCATTTAAAGGGAATGTGGCATCTTCATAACGTGATTTTAACTGAGATGGCCAAGTTGTGGTGTGACGACATATGCTGATGTCACGGTGAGTATCAGCCAATCGAAGCCCTTGAAGCCTATTGAATATGGTAGTGGTTGCCAGATTTTGACACCATACACAGGCAGATATTTATTTCTCTCCCTAGAGGAGCATTTTAAAAATCAAAATATTGAGTTTATTGTACATTTTTCAGAAAAACCATGGATGCCTCCATGATTTTCGGCTAGAAGTTCCCCTAATTACACTAAATTCCAGGATTTGACCAAGGTGTCACATTCCCTTAAAGAGGCAATGTCGCATCAACGGATTGACAGATAATAATAAATTTTGCAAAAGAAAATATTGAAAGTAATAGGTTTTGTGTCATGTGTTCTTTTGCCTGAACTTCATCAAATAGATGCCCGAAGTGTTTGAATTGCTGTCAGATACGCGCAAAAATGTGGCGTTGCTGTGTAGCTAAAACTTAACCCTCGCCCCACGGGGGCCATCGATGGCACCCCTAAGGTTTTTCCGGGATAGCAGAAAAACGACGAGGCGCAGCACCGCGGTTGAGGGCTCTTCCTCTCACGGCATCATTTTTCCATCATCCCTGAAATTTTTTTACCCCGAGTCACCCAAGGACAGGTCACCAGACGAGGTCAACCAAGGTCACCTCACTTCAACTTTAGAGCTCTGTAAGAGCTACATTTCAAAGTTGATCGATTTGAAACTTCCTACACTTCATGACCCCTCCAGGGTCTACAAGGTGTATATCCGAGATTTTTCGATTTCGTGCCCTGAGGTCAGGTCATGAGGCGACCTCTCCCATTGGAAAAGCATGTGGAAAACCTGTTTCATGATATAAAAGCCACACAAATGATTGCAAATACTCAGACTGCTCAGAACAGCGTTTTTGGACACCCTTTCGCGGATCCCAGGGGTCATATTTACCCTTTGACTTTTCCAAGGTCATCCAAGGTCACCAGAGGTCAAAAACAGTATTTTGACAATAACTTTTGACCTAATTAAGCTTACAGCGGTGAAACAACCACCATCGTGTTTGTCTTGTCACTGGCTTTCATTTGATATACGGCTAAGGTCACTTTATGACCTTTCGTGACCTCAGGTCATATTAGGTCACGAGGGAGACCTTCTGGAGGTCAAACCACTGGCGGAAAGTCTTTACGTTCCACATAGCGGAAAAAGTACTGGCAATTTCCTATCAAATGAACTTTACCAGGCCTCAATAGCTCTAATGACATAAGAGTTATGACCAGTTTGCTTAATCATTGCATATTTGAGTGAAAATAGCCGATCTTGACCTAATTTGACCTCTGGAGGTCAAAACCATTGACCTGAGCACTAAAACATGCAAAGTAATTTCTTACTGAATTCATGCGAGCTTTCTATTGCACTTTGCAGATTTGCGCTAACGCCCATATTTTCGGAGTTAGAGGGGGGGCCATCGATGGCCTTCGGGGTCGAAGGTGGCGCCGGACCCCCGGTGGGGCGCGGGTTAATAAACGTGAGCTTACGCTAATAGGTCATTCATGATTCGAGTTCATTGGTCCTGATTATTCATGCTTATAGCGCCATTGGTTGAGGTTTTAAGCCACAGCTTGATTCAGGGCTTCTGACTTAACACGCGCATTGACGGGGGGCAGGTACCCGCCCCCTCGGGTTTTTCGGAGATAGCAGAAAAACGGCGGCGCGTAGCGCCGCCGTCCTTGGCATACCTTTCCCCTCATCATTTTTAGCAACTTCTGTGAAAATTTTAAGGTTAGGTGGTCATCTCAGGTCAGGTCACCAGTGCAGGTCAAGTGACCTGACCTCAAAAAAAGTTTAAGATAGCATAAGTCGGAGCAGGATGAACCTATCTGATTGAAACTCATATCACATAATGGGCCCACCGAGTTCTCTGAAATGTTTTTCCGGTATTTTTGATATCGATGACCTAAGGTCAGGTACGAGGCATGACCTCTCCATTGGAAACACATGGGAAAAAATGGTTTTTACTTAATAACTCAGAAACAGATGGCCATAGAACTTCTATTTTAGCTGCATTAGACTCGCCTTGGCTTTGCAGTTCTAATGATTTTGTCGCCATTTTATGCATTCTAAAATTATTTTATTAAATAATTTTATAATGCATTTTATATATAATTTGACCTTAACCTGACCTCAGGTCAGGTCAAATCCTCGATTTGACCTAGCAAGGTCAAATTATATATCATTCGCTTCGGCTTGCTGTGGAGGATTCATATATTCTAAGTCGTTTTGCTTTATATTTATTTGTTCAGATGTTATGGCCGAAAAACTTAATTTACGTGTTATCCCTATGATGGCATGTTTTGACCTCTCTGGTGACCTAAAATGTGACCTGAAAAAATGGTTCAAATATTTTCGATGGAGAAGTGGATGGGCTACCCAAAGCCGTTTACCGTTTTTCGCTACCTACCATGGTTCTCGAGATCTTAGGAGGGGGCGGGTACCCGCCCCCTCGTCAAAGCGAAGGTGGCTCAGACCCCCGTCAATGCGCGTGTTAATCAAATATACCAGGGCTGGGGAATGGTAAAAACAAATACCAAAGTTTCGAAACATTTTCTCATTATTGAAATACCTCACACCTGATTCCCGTTAGCGAGTGACTGGGAATCGAAATGCTTCCCGCTGCACCAATGCTAGTTTTTTGCGACTGGGATAGTATTATTACTCTTCAAAATGTGTCAAATTGTCTCCCTGCAATTGGATTCACCTCAACCATAAAGCAAACAGAGAAAAAACATCGGGTCAACATGCTATGCTTGGAGTCATGGATGTTTCCAACACATGTTTTGGACGCCGTCTCTCCAAATCTTGACACACATTGACAATCCATGTTCTAAATCAATAGGTTCTATGATGTCTGTAGGTCCAAAAGAAGGCTACAATAATGCCACTAAAAAATTTGTTCCGTCCCAGAGAATACAATGGATAATCATATGCTATGAAGAACCATGATGAACCACAGATTTGAACTACTCGCGAATATGTTATTTTTTACAGTGACGTCGCTGCCATAGAGGCACATTAGGCACTTTGCCTAGCCACTTTGAATGTCGAAGTAGGTATATACTTTAAGTGGTGAAATAAATTTAACTTGACTCAATGTTGAATTTACAGAGAATATTATTTTTCGGATCACTGGGTTAAAAGAGCCGATGCCGGTTAAAAGCATCTCTGACAATCCACGCTCGCAGCTCTTACCGTCAGGCAAATGTGAGATTAGGCACTTCGCGATTTCGCTGAATCTGCCTAAACCCGTGGAAAATCTAGCGTGTGCTTTTTGATTTACATCTCTAATACCTCATTCATTCCGACGCGAGTACTAGCTCGTTAAATCAGCAAACTAGGCATGCTAGCACGTGCGATGCCGTGAATTAGGACCGATAGATTACAACGGATTTGTTTATTGACATTTTTTGTATTCGCGGATTTCTTAGCCCCTCTAGTGCGGGACAGCTGTTTGGAAACTATTAGCAATATATTGTGAGATATTGTGATAAATATTGTGATATTGTGACAAGATATTGTGAAACCCTTCTGAAGGACGTAAGTCATGGTGCAAAATGTGGTGGATGAAATTAAAAAAATCCGTGAACAAATGGATCGTACCGCGAGATATTGTCATAAAAATATGAAGTGTCAAGGCAATCTCTTGAAATGGGAAGCTCTCGTGAGCACCTTGTCCATCCGGGCTTACTTACCTACCTACCTATCCCTTCTTTAATCTTGCTTTTGTACCGTTATATACTGCCGCATAACTTTTTGCATGATCCACCGACAAATGTTTTATAGATATATTTGTTTAATCTTATATAATTAAAACATTTAAACATAGATATTATTTTTGCTCATCGACTTGAGCTTGCCCCCCGCCTCCTCCAGCCGACCTGCTGGATTCGCCCCTGTCCATTATCAGGGTAAAAGCCTAGGCGACGTCCCTTTACCTCTAAGCCAATCGTGCCTAGGCTGTGTCATAATGCTTAAGCACCGCCACTGTTTTCGACTCCAGCGTGTGTGCGAGACGTGATGAGTTTGACGTCATTTCTGAGTATCAAAAATACGCCCCGAGTCATCCGACACCGCACCGGAAGTTCAACGGAGCTTAAGTGAGCCCAGGTTTAGATATATGTAACCCCAGGAGCATGTTATCCACGATGCTAATATCGAAGCAACAGTTTACGCTTATTTCTGGAACTAGTGGAGCCCGCCGGCATTGTCTGAACCGGAGGTGGTGTGATTCGTAACGCACGTGCATTGAGATAACTTGCTTTTCCCGCCACAGTTCGCCTTTTTGTTGTCCGGCGCGGGACGGAGCGTGCCAGACTTTCAGTTTATGAACGTGCGTGATAGAGTCGGGGTTCCGTTACCATCCTCGCCCAGCTCTTGGTGCATATCAGGTGAGTTGGGTAGTTCGATATGCTGTTTATGAATAGATTAGCTTCGGATGTCTTCAAAAGTACGGAGTTGGCTCCGAAAATAAAATCGTAGTGTATTTGCTTAATTTTGCATTTATGATTCGAGGAGGCACGCCAACATTTTTTTTCGATTTTATTATTCATTTCATTTATTTCACGCCAGTCCGAAGTCATCTGAATTCTTCGCGTTTTGATACATGTAATTACTCCAATGGAAACAATGAGGCAGAAGGAGAATGTTCCCTCGTATATCCACGGCTAGGGCATGATGTCTTCCACCCCATCTGTCGCCATCATATTACACTGCTCCAATTGATAGGACATAGAATTAGATATGACATAGACATAGGCATTTATTTTCTCAAACAACAAGGTACATAAAATGAATACGACACGATTAGTGCTAAAGCACATGTGCTTAATTCTAAAGCGCTTTTCGTGATACACATGATTCTTCCTGCAAGAATTATTACGGCCCACCATAGGAGGGGCACTTTCACAACCACACTGATTGATGGGTCCGCCGCACTGGCTAAGTGCCGCCCGGATCACCGGAGTGATTTGAATTTTAAACGTCGAACTTTTAGTCTTGCATATACCTCGAAGACACGCCGTGCTACAAGTCTTGACTTTGTCTCGTCTAAGTTTTGGCCGTGAAGGATCAGTTTAAGTCTTCCAGAAATATTTCACGTAGACACGTTTTAGTTTGTGATTTGCGCTAAGTCCCCTCAATAAAGTCAG
>JAOTON010002060.1:377500-575315 GCA_034440635.1 Lepas anatifera | reverse complement strand
CTTTTACACGTGTCTCGGTTCCGTATGGAAACCGGAAAGCATTAAGCTTAGATTCCCGTTGTCGCGCCCCGCTTTGCACCATCAGGTGTCTCCTGACTTACGTTAGCATGGGACTAATAGTTTTCCCTCCTGTGCCTCTCGTCGCCAGGTGTTAATCCTGAGCCGATGTGTAGTGCCACAGGCAAAGTGGAGTTAATTACTTTGATGATATTGCATGCATTGGGGTAGCCGACTGTCCTTACGTCGCGGCTTCACGGTTCAAAAATGTACGGGCTTTATTTACTTGCGTTTGTGGTAATGAGTGTGTGTTTTAGTTCGCAAAACATCATGCGCGCTTTGTAAGACTCTGGATATAATATCCACTTTCATACTGCGTCATGCCCTACGACGTAGAATACGGTCCTTCGCGGACCTTCTTTTAAACTAGCCGATCCGTGACGGATAACACAAATAGTGTAACAGCACTGGACACCACATTAAAAATTTACGACAAAAGGTATACCTTCCGCTTATTATCTCAGAGATTGAGGTCATGGTAGGAAAAATTGACAAGTCTAAAAAGTGTTTGCGGCTCTAGCTTCTGAAAGAATGAAGTTAGGTGCAATATGCAAGCACGATTAGAGTTTTCTCATTAGGCTGCGTCGAATGATATATTACGATACCATATTTAAACAGTATGAAAAAGTGACCGCCTAAGGTCAGATCAAGGCTATCTATTGACCCACGGGGGCGCGGTAGTAGAGTGGTCAGTGTAGCTGTCTGCCACGAAGCCGACCCAGGTTCAAGGCTCGGCGGCTTCCTGAACAAGGAGCAAGCTGGCTCCCGAGAAACCCTTCCAACAGGGAAAGAGTTGGCGACGCCATATGACCCTGGCTGTTGGTGCGTCGATAAGTCCCAAAAATTATCAATATATCTATCGACCCAATATGACCATGATGCATACCAGCCGAACTACAGTGACAGTTCTAGCACAATGACGTCAAAAGGCAAAGCTTATTTACCAAATGGTTCCCAAAATATGAAAAAATCGTTATTAAATTGGTATCAAATCTCTAAATTGAAGCACGTGATATTTTCCTCACACGCCTGGGCTGAGCCCAAAAGTTTTCAAAAGGTGTCATATAATACATCATTCAAAAGAAAATTAAATTACGAACAGAATGGTGCTTTGGTGAAGTGTCTGAGCATTTCGTCCGGAAAAATTTAGCACATATATATATATTTATACATATGGTACGTTCGTCATTCAGGGCAGGGTACTATTTTGCCTACCAGCCAGGAAACATTTTTGGTCCCCACCCCCATTATTCGCCAACCGTAAGATTTCCTCCACAGGGAATCAGTGCTCCTCCAGTTAAAATGACAGACCTTTTCCTTATTTGGCAAGAGCTTTTGGGCAGTCTGCTGAGGACCATTATGGTCACGTATCTTACTTATTTTTCGGAACTGAAAGCAGAAGTTAAGTGGTCGATCAAGAAAACAAGAGTGTCCCTTCAAATGTTAAACAATGTCTCTTTGAGTGCTCCTTCCCTTCCCTGGCCGTCGATGAAAACACGAGAGAGCTGTCCTACAAAGTCACTGCGGCACCCAAACACGGCCAAGGCACGTTTTCAGTTGCCTAGCTTACACCTCCCATAACGTTGAACGGAGCGCTGACAGGGGTTAGTATAGTATCTGTTACAATACCTGGCGACAGGGATTGAAAAGCAGGTAGCACCGCGGCCGGTGCCCGGTCCCCGAAATGCAAGATGGTGAAGAAAAATGAGAGGTCGTCTGCCCCTCCTTCCCCCATTCCTCAAGCCGATCAGTGGAATACAAATGCAGAGCTCCTGATCAGAATTCTATTCAGGGCTTGGATCAGGATCCAGACTCAGAGGTGCAGTTCGGATAGCCATTTTCAAATGCGGTCCACGAAGCACTCGGATACGCTTAGCTGTTACAAAATGAAGCGCGAGTAACCTTGGCAGAGTGCGTCACGGATGATCGTACCTCCAAATGGATATCCAAGCTGCAACTCCGGGCCTAACTTCAGACGTAGGCTTCGGATCTGGATCAAATTTGGACAAGACCTATGGTTTTAAACGGATTGCCTCAGGTCGGCGGAGAGAATTTGATCGCAGTCAGGTTGAATCTCATTTTTCTCGGCGGCATCATATGCAGTGAGCGTCGGGTTAGGGTGCTCCACTTCCACGCCCCTGATCCGGGTTCAAATCCCCGGCGGGCGCTCTGCAGTTTTATTTCCATAATTCCCAGGCCATCGCTTACTTCGGTATGTTTCTGTCCTCTTCAAAGGTGGAAACGCCCCAGTATCATCCTTAGCTCCGGATTTGGTGCCCTGCTCACTAGACCTGGACGTTCCTCGAGCTTAAGAACATCGTTGAGGGGTCCCATTTTAATAGTTTGGGGACATCGGAAGCCAAGTGACTGCGCTGCTAAGAGGCCGTGTTATGATCACCAGCAAGGCCAAAAGAATTGAATATGGGAGAAACATAAAAACAAACAAAATTATGAGATTTTAGGTTTGGTTCTGTGGGAATAAAATCCTTTTTATTGCTCGTGTTGCTCGTGACTCATGATCTCTGCTGGCCGTCACCACAAAAGATCCGACAAGTAACGATACATTTATATTAAATGCGTTAAGGTGGATGAAACATAGGGAGACAATCTTACCTCACCGATAGGTTAAACCACACACTACTTAACCTTCTGCTCGATTCACTTACACTGCCTCGTCACCCGGCAGCCGGCACGCAGAAAAGCCGGCTGCTGTGCTCGTTCACCTACATGATGAGAAGAGTGGCGGCGTGTCACACATGATCACCTACAACAAGCCAGCCCCCACTGCCGGACCGAGCCTGGCTTTATACCAAACGATCAGCTTGAGCAGGGTAGATAATCTTGTAAGCTAGGAAATGATGTTGTCCTGCGGCGTTAAAGGCGTGTAGAGGCGCAACGCATCTGGCAAAACCTTCCGCCTCGCCCGGATCTGACGAAGGTCACCCTCCGCCGACGCCACCGCCGCCGGCTAAATATCTTCAGAGTTCTTATTTTTTACATGCAATAGTATTGCTAGAAAAGGTCCGCCACCCATTTAAACGGGTAGCCAGGCGTGCCCCCTCCGCGATCCCAACGACAACAGTACCCTTACGTTAACACCACCAGAACATAAAATATTACAAGTCGCGGCACGCCCTGCTAGGAAAAAGAAAGTAACTTAAAGAAAGCATAATAAATATCATACTATTAGTAAAAACTGCCAGTAGTAGCTCCCTGTAAATATACAGGGAGCAGGAATACAGGTCTATTTAGGTAAAATGCACAATAATTTAGCTCATTACCGGTTAGATTGTTAGTCCTTTTCCAAACGGGACTACCCAAAACTGGAGATTCGTGTTAGCCCCTCCGAGATTCTGGCGAAAAGATAGAGGCCTAGTAACATTCGCTAGAGAACTCGAAAGGCAGTAAGCAAATTAGGGCAGACATGCAGGCATAGGCAAGCAAGCAAGCAAGCAGGCAAATTATCAAGCAAGCGCAGCAGGGAGTCAGACACACGCACGCACGCACGCACGCACGCACACACGCACGTACACACGCACGCGCACGCGCACGCACACGCGCACACACACACACACACACACACACACCCACACCCACACCCACACCCACACCCACACCCACACGCACACGCATACCCACACACGCACACACGCACAACGTCCGTGCAACACGCACAAACCCACACATATACACTAGGAAGCATTTATTGGGACACATAATAACAGTTTTCCATCTGCAGCCCCATTACCAAGGATCACATGTCTTCCCTCACTATAAATTTCACGGCCATGGTCACGTTGATTACTAATTATTTATTACAATACATAACAATACAATACAATACAATGCTACAATAGCATGCAGATCAACTCGGTATTTCTTGATTTGTTTACTGAGAATAATCAGCGACAGGTATGCAACCAATTATAGCTGAAGTCGAAGTAAAAAACATCGGATGAATGACAGTAAACATGAGGCACCGTAAGATAATAAGACCGTAAAATTGTAAAGGTGAACATTTAAAAATGGACAGGAAAAACACTGCACATCACCTCACGGAAACAAATAAATCTACCACCCTTAAACATTCAAAGTGGATGGCTTCATAAGTGTTTCCTGACACTCGATTTAAAAAGCTTCCAATGTTGAGCTGAAAGGGTCGGCTCCCGGATATCACGCAACATGAGATACAAACCACGCTATTGTTTCCACGCGCGCCACCGGTACATGGATAAATTGCTCTCTCATAGCCGTGGTTCGCCGCTGAGGTACATACATGTCAGGGGAACGCTCCGAGCAGAGGGGTGGAGTGAAATTTCCCGGAAAAGATTTTAAAAACAAAGCATACATCATACTGGAGCCTCCTCTGGGACACACTGAGAGAAAAATTGAGTCCTTTTGGATAAACTGAGCCGGTGCTGAAAGCGAGTCTGGATTCTGATGTCAAACTCGGTTGGAATCAGGCAGAATCAGGCTCATTGTATTCCCGTCGCAGACTCAATGTAGTCTCTTGGACTGGATTGAGTCTAGCACGTAGTGTTTTCTGAAGCTCATAGAATGATCACCGTAAGCTCGGGAATAAAATGTCTGATGACCGGTTTCAAATGATTCTTCGCTCGGTATAGAAAACTCCACGGCATCAGTGTATTCCATCAGCAGAATCGTCATGGAATAATTATATTCCAGCTCTCCACGAGACATGGTTTAGAAAAATAAGCCCCTCTACTCAACATGACAACTGAATTCGATGCAAGCCTCAAACGAAACCGCCTCTTTTGAGTCTGCATTTGGCATAAAATTTGTATAGTAGCAAAACTGATGCTGGTATAATTGTAGTCTGTGTGGCATACTTTGAGTCGTGCCTGGAGTCTCATTGGGTTCACTAGACGTTCCTCGTTAGTCCTCATGTTTTTTTTCTTAAATTGAAACTTTCTGTAAAGATGTGACTTATCGTGCTGTTGTGGCCTTGCTATTACATTAACTTTGTCTAATGATAATGAGGGTAATCCAATTTGTTTACAGTAGTCTACTTCAGCCTCAAGAAAAGATAACATAATCATAACTTTGTATTAGGACACAAACATTAAACAACAATCACGTTCACCATTTTTCGGACACACATGAAATGCCTTTAATAAGCAGTCCTCTCCCATATCGCCCAGGAGCGGTCCAGGCTCACACTTCAAGCACATGCCGCTGTTATAGCAGAGAAGTCCAAACCCCTGCTTTGATAAGACGGGCGCTGGTCATTGCCTAATATTCTGTTACAAATCGCAGCATAGTCCGTTGCTAAGTCCCTCTCAGGCTCACTGCTATCAACGCCATACCGTCTGTTTCTCAGCGGAAACAATGTCTTCCAATCTGGATGGCAGACGTTTCTGGGAGCGTTACGCGAGCAGGAGCAACGCCAGCTCGGAGTGCAGAACCAGATTCCAGCCTTGTGACGTCCTTGGGTAAGAGAACCTTCCTCACCTCCCCACTTTAGCCAATATTTGAAAGGCTAAAAGAGTACGTTAAAACGTATGTCTCTACAACGCATTTGGGTTCGTCAGAAGCGTGGTACATCTTTGAACAGTTGCCCAGTTGACTGTGTTTTCACTCCGTCCCTGCTACCTTGTGTTCATCCGTGAGATATATCAGCCTGCGAGATTTTACAACGTCGCTCTTGATATTCAGCGGTTTCAGCGCTGCTGTCTCTCCACTGCAAAATACAGGCAGGTAAAGAAATTAGTTTCACTGGTGGGCAATTTCAATTTCAGTTTTTTTTAGAGAAATAAAGACTTGCAGAGCGGTAGTGGCCTTTACAATGAGCCTCTCTTGTTTTCTATTACGTCGTCAACCAAGTTGAGGACATTCATCTTGCCAATCACTGACCGCTTCTCATGAAAAGTCAGTTTCAGCGTAAGTCAGTAAATGCCTATATGCCACCCAAATAAACGTGGACATGTCATGGACAATAAAAAGCGTAATGAAAATTTTTATTTTTATTTTTTAGGAAGCGCAACGCCGTGGAGTTCAGGCACTGAAAGTTTCAGTGCCTGAACCCCACGGCATGATTGTGACCTTTGTTGTATCCTTTCAGTCTTCGACCGCATAAGCGTCGGAAAAGGGGAGCGGGTGCCCGGGCCCCCGCTTTGCAGACAACAATTTTCGAATTGTATCCACACGGGATGAAAAACCGGAAGTTTTATCACCAGTAATTAAGTGATAAGGTAACAAGGAGACCATAAATGCCACGGTTTTTGTTCTAAATGGGAAACTTTTTGTCAGTAACCTTTGAGGGTTAAAGATTGACTGGCCCCTTAACTTATTGACAGTAGCATCACTTATGTCAAACCAATCACTTCTGCGTGGGATAGCAACTATTCAAACAGGATTTGGAACGAAAATAAGAACAGAAAGGCTCGTAGAAATATAAATATATGAATATATGTAAAGTATATAAAATATTATTATATTCAATAAGCCAATTATATATGTATAAATTGTAAAACTAAGTTTGCTGACAGTCGTCCCACTCGGCAGTAGTCTCGACGACAATGAGGAGCGGGGCGTGGTTGTGGACGATGACTGCCGGGGTGCTGGCCGCGGCAGCAGCGCCTCGTCCTGCTGTGCTGGTGGACCTGCATTCTTCCCCCAACCCCACACCAACGCCCATCAACCCTGCCGCCCGCGTTCTGTGGAACTTCACCACAGTGGACAGTATCAGCGAGTGGGTGGAGAGTTCCGATGGGAACGAACAGGCCGGCAAGTCCACCGGCGCCTTCAAACTGCAGAAAACAGCCAACTTCCAGAGAGCTGTCATGTTCTCGCTACTTAACCCTACGCAGGAAGGAGCTGGTTATGTCGGATTCTACGCGTTGGGGGAGTGGGATTTCTCCCAGTACAAAACCATCAGCGTCACATGTCGCGGTCAGGGCCAGGGTCTACATTACAAGGTATATATGAACACAAAAAACCGGTCCACAAAGGAAAGGCGGATCGTACGAGTCGTACTTCGAGCTTCCAGACGACACCTTTACGACAGTGAGCTTACCGCTGTCGTCTTTCAAGTACTATTACCTAGGTCAGATCGTGGATGACGCTCCTCCGCTCGACACAAGCAGCATTTACCGAATCGCCTTGCAGATCTACGCCGGCTATCACAAGGAGGACGTTCGTCAGCGGGGTGCCAGCTCGCTAGAGATCGACTCCATCATCGTGCAGCCGTAACGTGTTGAGTGAGGGGTCCAGTAAAAAACTAACGCGCTCCCGGGTCTAAGTTGAAAAAACCGATTGAGATATTAAAAAAGGACCCAATTACTCGGGATACTTCAGCAGCACCGGTACCCACGGTGCGCGCTGTGATGTATTACACGAGCCAGACGAAACATGGCGACGCAGAAAGTGTCATTGTAAAAGCCAAATGGAAGATTATGCATTTTATTCGAATGACACATTTACGTAAGCGCGCAAGACTTCTTTCCCCCTTTTCATTGTTTAAGAGTCAGTTGAATTATATCCAGAGGTCAAGAATATGTCAGGTTGGCTACCCACATCCCTTGACGCGACCAACATGGCTACCTGAAGCGAAGTTAACTTTTGCATGAACTGAGGCTTTAAATGGCTCCCAGAATAACTGTCTTAGTGAGTAAAAAAGTATTCTCAAAAAGTGGAATTATGAAAGTAATTAAATTTACAGTGATTTGGAGACTAATTAATTACATATAGCATACTCTTAGTACCAAACAGCAAAAGGTTAAGTATATGTGCAGTGATTACAAGTTGTGTGTGCTGTAATACAAGCATGCGTCCATTAGCTGAGCATATTAATCAGTCAAAAATGTTATCAAGTACCTAATTAAAAAATTGCCGTCAGAGTCTAGTACCCTTACTGCAACTGCTTGCTATGATCAATCATTGCTTAGATCATCATTGCTAAGATAGCAGACAACCACCATTTGACTGTAGCAGTCACCATGCTGAGACTTAAACTACTTGAAGGATACATTCAATTAACACTCTGTTAAAAGAATACATATAATTTAAATATCTCCAATGCATGCAACCAAATATAGATACTCACCCAGAGGACAAGTACCTCTTAATACCACAACCATCATCCAGCAAATTCTAGAAATATTGAAGCAGATCAATAAGCAGCACCACATTCACCTGCTGAATGGAAACTTTTGTGGAATCATTACAATTTTGTTAAGTTTGATTTGATAAAATTGACACCAAAACTGCAGGTAGGCACCAAAGAAACCTACCTGCAGTTTACCTGACTTCATGGGCACCAAACAGCATCTAATTTTCTAGGTGCAAAGCCAAAACTTGCAACTCTCATCTCCACAGGTCTACAGTTTTGATATCTCGCATGCACGTGATTAAAATGTGTGCTCTTATTGACACCCTCAAATCACACTACTCTCCTGGGCTTTTGAGATCTGGCAGAGTTCACTTTGCCCTGCGTTTCTCTGGCTGCGGCATAATATATAAGAATTGGTAGTGGGTTTCCCACTGGCAACAAAACCTCCTATTTTGATTTAGGTCAAAATCTACAGCCCAATAGTAAGATACCCCAACAGCAGCTTCAACAACACGTATATCTGACTGCTTTCTTCTCGCTACTTCCGCGCCAGAAACGCAAAACTTTGTGGTTACCCAAGTGGCTACCTGGTGGTCCCTAATCGTAATTTTCGTTGGCGGCCTGGCTACCAGACCATCTCTAATTCCGCAAAACGAGTCCTCAAGTACAACGTAAGCAGTGGATTACTATCCTATGCAGAATAATTTCACTATAGACCTGATATAGATTTTACATTTTTCTCTTTTTATTCAAAATAAATGGTCAAATTCATATAAAATAATGAATATTACCGTTTTCATGTCATCGCAATTTAGAGTACCTTTTTCTCATGGCTTTATATGGGTCAATTTCGTTGCCGATGTGGTTACCTACCCATCTCTAACTTAGCTGTGAAATAACGCGAGTGAGTAAGGATAAATTATTCGTCACTAATTTGCATCGTCTGTCACTTAAGTTATAATGTTACCTAAAATCAGTCAAGGTAGCATTGCATATTATGGATAGTTCTTTTTACGTGGCGGTAAGATCGTGGAGATACTTGTTTTGTGCTGGTAAGTGCAATTCTTGATCTCTGTCAAATCTCCGTGACTGGCTACCTAAGTTCTGGTCCTTGAACCTCATTTGGCTACCCACGAGCGTGGGCGAGTTGGCGAGATTCTTGACCTCTGATTATATCCGATGAAAATATTGCACACATCGAAACATTTTCCACAGCGTTCTTGTAGAATTCCTTTGCTTACGAATAACCTGGACTTACCCCAAACTCGTTCTAGAGAAGGACTGGGACCGAGTGACCAAAACGTAGTAGACACCTGGATACATGAGCTGATTGGTCCATTTCCACGGTCGGTACGTAAATAGTGCGCTCTTAGGCTGCTCATGTATCCGTATCGTACTTCCACATTAAGTCCGAGTTGTATCCGGTGGTTTATGATGACAGGGAGTGTGTTTTAATAAATAATGGTTGGGGTTTGACGACGCACCTACTGCCAGGTTCATACGGCGTCGCCAATTCTCACCCTGCTGAAAGGGATTTTGGGGTTCAAATCAACTTATTCAGAGGCGAATGTATTTGACGTGAGGTGACCATGTCAGGTTACAGAATGGTATTAGTAGGACAGCCTCACACATTGTCTCCGCCTTACAGCAGTTACCAGCAGTGCCAGCGGGCGTTTGATCACGAGCGTCGTGCAGATTAAACGGTTCCATGTGATGAGGCTTAGTGCTTACAGCCAATCAGATTGCTTCAACCATATGGAAGGTATTCCTTCAGGGTTTGAAATAAGGCCCCTTTACTTTGAATTTTAAAGCTGACGGACAGCATATACCTAGAACTTTGGGCGGAATCAAATACGCCAATAGTGGTTTTTCAACACGCTCTACAAACTGCAATCTCAGTTTAAAACTCATCATAGAAGTGGGAAGCTCCTTAATTTTAACCCTCGCCCCGGTGGGGGGTGTTTAAACACCCCTCGGGTTTTTCCGGCGGTACAAAAAACGGCAGTGCGAAGCACCGCCGTAATTGGCACACATTATCCTTGACCAATTACGCAACTTTCAAAAAAATTTAAGCCTGGGTCATCTCAGGTAAGGTCACCAGTTCAGGTCGAGTGACCTCACCTCAAAAAATGTTTAAGGTGACAAAAATAAGAAATGGGTGAACCAATCGGATTGAAACTTATGCCACACAATCAGCTCACCGAGTGCTGCATCGTATATTCCGGCGTTATTCGTATCAATGACCTAAGGCCAAGTAAGGGCCATGACCTCTCCATTGGAAATACATGGGAAAAAATAAATTGGGCTGCATTTGTTTGGATACAGCTGCGAATATCTTCATATTCTCCAAAATCGTAGTTTCCTGGACCCCTTTCCAGGTTCATATTGCCATGTTTGACCTGTGACCTCTGAGAGGTCATTTGCCACTACTTAAGCAGTTTTCAGACTTAGGTCAATAACTTTTCATGAAGTGATGATTCAGATTTTATGTTGATATCATTGCACTTGGATTACTATTGTGAGTCGATTGATATGCATATTGACTATGATAGGTTAGAAAGGGATCTTGAATTGACCTGGGGTCAGGCCGTTTTTTATGTTTTGACCTGGTATGGTCATATTATACATCATTCAATTCGCCGTGACCAGAGGTGCCTACAAAGATTCTGACCATTCTGATCCAGAGGACCAGAATGGTGCCTACAAAATGATGCCACCTAACTCCTTCAGCCGCTAGAACACAAAAACTTTAGTAGAAATATCGCTTTCTTTGACCTGTCATGACGTCGATATTGGTCTGAACCAAAAAGTGACAAATCAAGCGATTAGGAAAGGCATGAACTGACATGACGTAGACTGGAAATTTGGCCAAGATGTTTGCATTACGTTTGCCATATATGGTATTTTCCGGGTGGCATTCCGCTGAACCAAACCGTTTTTCGATCATTATAAAAATGTCAAAAGGGGTCGAATCGATCCCCGACAGGGGTGCATTATTTGTAAAGTTTGCGCTGGGAGCCAAGGGAGGCAATGGACACTATTAGGGTTCAAAGGGCACATTTTGATAGTCGTTTGGACACTTTTGTTTTCGTCATCGGGTTTTTTGTGTTTTGTTTCGCACAATGAACCTGGGTCGTTCGGAACCAACAACGGCCTTCTGCAAAGTGCACAATAGCTGAAGTCATCAATCATTCGTTGTACCATCGCAGTTCTCAGAGCCTAGGGGAGCCTGTTTGATGGGCCTGTTAGTGGGACTGTTTGATATCTTAACCCTTGCCCCGGTGGCGGGTACGAGCCACCTTCGCCCTGGTGGGGGCTAAAAAAGACCCCCACGATCTCAAAAACTAAGAGAGCTAGAAAAAAGCGCAAAAGGGCAATCGAAAGCTCTTCGAAAATGATATCGAAAATACTTCGGTCATTTTTCTTGTCAGGTCAATATCAAGGTCAAAATCGCTAATATGAAGTGTACTAAGAAAACCTCATATATCTCAGAAACTATGATAGCTAGAAACATTTTTTAACACCATTCGAAAGCTCTTGAGATGTGCTTTCATTACAGTGGCATTCATTTTCGTGTCAGGTCAAAGCCTAGGGAGCTACAGGTCACTAAATATTGGGCATATTCTTGGGAATCTCCATAGCCACCCATGCATAAGGGCGTTTACTTTTTCGCTAATAGCTTCCAAACCAAACAAGATACAGCCATAGTTAATGCACCATTGCAATTCTCTCGTCAATACGAATCGAATGATATATTATATTGCTATGCCAGGTCAAATTTAAGAATTTGACCTGACCCAGGTCAACGGTCTGACCCAACTTGACCTGGTATAGTCATGATGTATATCATTTGACTTCCAGTGACTATACAAACACTTTGGTGACCAAATAAAAGCTCTATCTTAGTTTATTCAAAATTTATAGGGAAAAACACCAAAAAATGCTTATTTGATCTAAGGTGACCTTTTAAAGGTCACAAGTCAAAAATTTTGGTATTAGCTTCAGAAATGGGCTAAGAGCAAGTCGCAACCGATGTTTGAAGTTGATTCCATCCATACTTACTGAGAAAAGCTCATTTCGTGATTTTCCCCATGCATTGTCAATGGGGAGGTCATGCTCTGCACATGACCTTAGGTCACCAACAGGGTCCTGAAATTGCTTTCACGCAAGGTGGAGAGTGAGGCCAAAATCCAAAAAAGAGGCCAAAATTCCCCGCTTTCTTTACATGCCTCATTTTCTTGTCATTTAGCATTTCCAGGCTTACAAGTCCCACCACAGCCTTTTTCCTAGACATGTTCATTGCTTCTTACCTAACCAATACTTTTTCAGGATAATAATTTGATTTAGGACTGTATCTATATGCCTTCCGATTCAATTTAGGGGCCCCACGCCTGGGACACTTCAGCACGAGCTGTGCCATGGTTTTGTTTGGAGGAATGAGCTCATGTTTTTATTATTCAGGAGTGTATGCTTTATGTATGATCTTTAATGTCAATATATGTGTGTGGTATGAAATATATGCAGCAGCACCACCAGTTTTTTTTACTGAAAGTAGATGAAAATATCTGTTGTAGAATGGAAGTGAAGAATCATCATTCTGCTACCTCCTAGTAGAGTGAAAACATGTTGATGCTCGCAATTATAAGTACCTCATACATAGATAGGATCTCATAACCCTGAATCTCTAACCCATTATAGAACTAGGAAGCTCCACTTTTCTAATATTTATATATACAATACATTATTTGGCCCTGGTGCCATGGTAAATAGGTAACCAACCAGATAAAATACCTCCTCCCCTTATTTTGATATTCTCCAACTTTCACCCATCCAAGCAGCACACAGGCTATCATTATTTAATGCAGGACGTGGGGTTTAAACACTCAACCACTGCCAGGATTATTTAGCTTCAATGTGTGAAAACCACCAGCCTATATTTGTTTGCACAATCAGTTCATATTAAGAAAATAGCAAGCATACCCAGCCTTAAAAATCATGAGCTGCAAAAGGTACAGTCTGAGCCTTTCTCCGAGCTGTGGAAAACTTTTGCAAGGTATTATGACCTCACCCAGTACTGTACTGAGTAGGTAGGTACCCACATATCTCCTGTAGATATTTAAGATGGGAGAAATGGTTCGATTAATCATGAATTTCCTGAAAGGTAAGCTGCAGTATCACGGATAAAAATTGAACCATCATCCACAATATCCCTTCCAACAGCAAACTCAAATTCCTTCCACGCACTCACTCAATTTCCAGTCTTCTTTCCAATAACCATACTACCTCAATATTCTGTCTTCTCCGGATTGTTGATATTCCCGCCTCAAAACACAAGGCTCGTTAAGGCCTCTCTATTACCTTGGCCAAGGCAATAGAGTAAAGTAGTAGTACATGGGCTCGCCCTCTATTACCCTGGGCTCGCCAAGGTTACCGAAGTAACTAAAAAAATCTCACCGCCTGCACTTCCGCACCCATTCATCACCCGAGATCATTTCGGCTCCCCAAATACGACGAAGTGACGTCATTGTTCTGAATAGACGAAAACTAGCTGAGGCCCTTTTCACCGAGGCCAATTCGGTACTTGGATGTCTTTGGAATCCTATTTCTCATTAATGAACGCACGGTTGAGAGCAATCGAACGTTAGAAATGTTGCCAAAGCATGTTTCTACTTCAAAAAACTAACCAAAAGAAAAATAAATCTGTATTTTACGAAATATATTGAAAGGTGGAATCGGCCTCACTTAAAGTGGAGATTTTGACCAAAATCACGACGTAGTTCCGAGCGTCTGAAAATTTCAAAGAAGCTCTAAAATCGCAAAATAAAAATACCTAGAACTTGCCTATATATTTTTCTTAAGGAAAAAATATATTTTGTTTCAACTCTTCCTCAGTGAAATAATATATATCCTAATTTCTTCATCAATGTTACCAACATTAAAAAATAGCCCAAAAGTCAGGGTTGACTTTGGCAGCCTCTCAGGAAATTATAAGATTACTTTCACATTATTGGTGGCCTTGATTGGAATCTACGTTTCATTTTGATCCTTTCAAATGCGATTTGTATCCCATTCTAATGAAACTAATTGCCGAAAATTAAAAGTGGACGAAAACGAATGCGCCTCGATCCAATCGGTCTCACTGAGCAACTACCCGCGTGAAGTCTTTCCTTCGCCTAAAAATCTGGTAGCAGCCAATCCCAAGCAAGCTTAGGCAAAAGTATGCGCCATCTTTTGTATTTGAACGGGCCAGAAACTTCTGGGACATGAAAAAGTTTGTTATACCTCCAAAAACCTTTGTTTCCTCACTTTTCCCTGCTTTTCCCATGTCACGGTTGGTCTATTTTCTGCGGGTTTTATATTTTAGTTTATGGCAGGCCGGCATTGTTTTGTTTCGTGCTGCGTTATACGTTGCCATCGTTTTTGGCTGTGTATGTGTGGGAGTAGTAGTATCGGCGTTTGAGATTGGAGAGAACGTAATCAGGCAAGATATTATATCAATGGGGGTTGGGGATTATACTTATATGGTTTGGATATTCACTGTCATAATTTAGATGCGTATTTTACCGGTTTTCATGCCCGGGATTCCTCTGCCAAGTGAGGCCAAAACAAGTCCCTGGTGAGGCCTAAATAAATTTGAAAAAGATACGTTTTCCACTTAAAATTGAGAATTTCAGGACACTGGTCACCAATATCAAAAATCCCGGAACAAATGTTGTAGCTCCTGGTGGGCCCAAGATGTGGTATGAGTTTCAACTTGATCGATTAACCCTTCTTTTAGTTATGCCGTCCTAAGTATTTTTTGAGGTGAGGTCACTTCACCTGACCTGGTGACCTGACCTGATATAACCTTGAGCCAAAATTTTCAGGAAAGATGTAAAAATGATGAAGGAACAGCTATACCAAGTTTGGCGGCGCTGCGCGCCGCCGTTTTTTGGTCACTTCGGAAAAACCCGAGGGGGGTCTAAAAGACCCCCCACCCGGGCGAAGGTTAACATATTAAAGTAGGAATGGCAGGGTTCGCAAGCATTTTTGTAAAACGGTCATTTTTAGGTACATAGAATGCACGCCTAGAGCGGAAAGAATATATTTAATGTTTTTTACAGTTTTGTGAATGATGCTGAATGCGATGGCCGCGCTAGAACACCAAAAAAAAAAACGATGATAAGTATGCAATAAAGCGTTGGTTTAGTGTTCGCCACGCCTTTTGGCAGGGCGGCTTATGAAATTATATTTCGAATTTAAAGCCAGAGGCTGGAGTTTAACGAAGTTTGTGTGAATTGTGAATCATCTATGGTGTCAATGGAAGGCGCCAGAATCGAAATTGCACGTCTAGCTCTTTTTGTCTTAAAATTGTAGGGTTCGCCAGATTTTCGAGTTTTATATTTTGGTGACCTCTAGAGGTCAAACCGTTAGTTGTGAACAGGAATGGTTTTAGGGGTTACTAGGGACGTGCAGTGTCCATGCAAAATTTCAGCAAAATCGGAGGGGACGCGAAAGGTATTTGAATACGAATACGAATACGTTGCTATTATCATGGACACATAGGCTAAGCACTTCGCAACGCCACACCGGCAACCAGTCTGACGCGCTGTGACTACATGGGGTCCCGCTTATCCATGGACGAACTCTGAGCGCTGACAACTACCCACGTGTGAAATGAGAGCATCTTGCAATCCTCTGGTACTGGCTGGGCTTCAAGTAGGATAGAACACGATGTTTGGTTGTAGCCTATCTCCAGTGTTGTGATTAATTGGTGCCTAGACTGCTTTGCCGGGATTTACCGTGAATACACGCTTTGTCGTTTCGTTTTTTTCACAATGGAGTAGACAGCCACTGGTGGAAATTTTTACACAATTTTTGTGAATTGCCAATTTGGGATGAGCAATAGAACAATATTTTTATCATGGAGTGGTGTTGTCTTATTTTCGTCAGGCCAAGTTGCGGTTGTTTAATTTTAGGTCATCTGTCTGTTTCACTGGGGGGCCAATTTCCAGACACTGGGGGGCATTTCGGCCGACTGGGGGCAAATGGCCACCAGTTAACATGATAAAAAAGGGCCTGGTTCAAACACCGGAGCACCAGCAAGCACCTACCCGGAGCACCAACGATATCTTGCGCATGCGCGCCTGCCCCCGATTCTCGCTATCTCGCTGTGACTGATAAAGTCAATCAATGTCTGAGGACATTACGGAGGTTTAAGAATATCCCATCAGTACCGGCTGTGAGATAAATTCATTAGAAACTTTGTTTTCATAGTTTGTGTAAGCCGTGTTATTCTGCCGGCAGAACGCATAATAGTGTGCCACACGCATGCGCAGTACGGTATTGTGAGTACAAGATACCGTACTGCGCATGCGTGTGACACACTATTATCCATTCTGCACGGCAGAATAACATAGCCATTATCTACTACCCTGTGTGCAGCGAAGAGAGACGGCGCCGGGCGACGACCAGTGTTATTATACATTTGTTTCTATATTTTTATATTTGTATTATGTTGGTCGCCTTATATGTAATACAATACTTATAAATTTATTCATATTTATACAGTGGTGTTAACGGTGGGGGAGGAGGCAAGTGGCGTCAAGTAAAAGGCATACATACCCGTATATAGAGGTATATCCGTATTGGTGTTGAGGGTTGTTTGGGCAGCTCAAAACCTGCCCCAATCAGGGCTTAAATTTGGTTGCTGGGGTGGATTTGTTTCCACAGGGACAGTTGTTTTTATATGATACTGTAGGATGGCCACTGAAAATAATAATTGTGGTTTTCTTTATTTTTCTCTTCTGCATTTCCATTTCCGCCTTGGTGTGTGAGTGCTACTTCCAGTGTCAGTTTTTCTCCAAGGTAAGGTTTCTTTACCTGTCCTAAAGATGCAAAAAGCTGGTCCAAATTGGTATGCCTGCCCCAAGACTGTCCCAATGAGATCTTGTTAAAATCTGCCACTTTCTGCAGACTGGGTGGCCACACTGCCCAATCTGCAAAGTATGGCAGCAGGCCAGATGAGTCGCACCAGCCATCTAAAATTCTCGCACTGCCAGCCACCAAAAATTTGGACCAATATGCCATTTACCAAGGAGAAAAACACCCATTCCTACCCACATGATGCAATGCTACCTCTCTTATTAGCTAGTTAGTTGGTAATTTTTATACGGTTCACTCCTGTGTCTTTATAACCATTTAGCCATTATTTGTTTGGTTTCCAGTATCACCTTCCTTGCACCAGTCTTGCCAATTCGCACCAGGTTGATAAAATTCACACCACACACTCCTGTCTCCAAGGGCACTCACACTGACAAGATCTCGTCAAAAATACCATACTTTGCACACTGGTGCACTGCATGTCAGCTACTGAGTAGGATGTAGTTTCAGGAAAGCATTGACAAATATCATACCTTAAGGTTTTATTTTTTTGGGGGCCAAAAAAGCCTGCTGGCTCTGATCAATTCACAGACAAGCTTGGGATAAGAAAAATCTAACAATCATCCTCAGGTAAATAGGCCTGAGTGGCTGAGTATAGTCCAGGGGAGTATCCTTGTGGGTCAACCGTAGATACCGTAGATGTTTCGGGTCTTCTTAAGGCACGCACAGTGCCTGATCTGCCCGGTCTCGTCGAGCTCTGGTCATGAACCTTGCCTGTATCGGCTCGGAGCCTTAAACTTTAGCTCCGCCCAGTGTTTATCTAAGTTAGTTTTGAATCCATTGGCAGTTGTGGCCTCGACGACCCAGTTCGGTAGCCTGTTCCAGTCGTCGACGACACGGATACTAAAGAAGTTTCTGCGAACCCGGGAGGTGTCCGCTCGGGGCTTGTCCACTTTGAAGCGATGTCCTCTTGTGGTAGACACACGCGGGTCTCGGAAAAGCTTCTCGCGTGGGATGTCAATTAGGCCATTCATGATCTTAAACATCATCAGCATGTCACCACGCCTCCTTCTGTACAGTAGAGAGGGTAGCTGGAGATTCCTGAGTCTTTCTTCGTAGTCCAGGGTCATCAGCGATGGTACGAGCCTCATTGCCCTGCGCTGAACAGCTTATACCATGAGGATGTCAGCCTTGTTGAAAGGACCCCAGACTTCGTTTCCATATTCGAGGTGAGGTCGGACGAGAGCTTTGTAGAGAAGAGGGAGCGTCATATGATCCAAGTGAATGAACGTGCGCTTGATGGTCCCAAGGATCCTACTTGCTTTGGTGACAGCTGAAGCCACTTGCATTCTAAATTTAAGCTCCTCGTCCACCATGACTCCTAAGTCCCTTTCGACTGACCTGGCTTCCAAAATAGTATTGAACATTGAGTACGATGTCCGCATGTTGCCAGTTCCAAGGTGAAGCACACCACACTTCCCTGCATTGAATGGAAGGAGCCAGTTACTGGACCAGTCCTCGAGCTTGTGTAGGTCTGCTTGAAGACTGCCTACTCCCACAGATGTGTCAACATTGCTGTAAACCTTAGTGTCGTCAGCAAATAGCTTCGCACTGGATGAGAGAGCAGTAGGGAGGTCATTCACGAATATAATGAATAACGTAGGGCCCAGCACTGATCCTTGAGGGATCCCACTCTTGACAGGTGCCCATTCAGATAGTGCCTCATTTACCCTCACACGCTGCAGTCGGCCCGACAGGAACGACTCAATCCATCGGAGAAGGTTGCCTCTAACTCCGTACCCATAGAGTTTGTGGATGAGACGTCTGTGGGGGACCGAATCAAAGGCCTTAGCAAAGTCTAGGTAAGCCACATCAACGGGTTTTCCATCCTCAAGGGCCAAGCTCCAGTCCTCAAGGCAGCAGAGAAGCTGGCTGACACATGATCTTTTGGGTAGAAAGCCGTGCTGGGCATCACTGAGGAGACCTTCACTCCGCATGTGCCCAAGGATCTGATCCCTAATAAGAGATTCCATAATTTTGGAAGTAACAGAGGTGAGGCTCACAGGGCGATAATTGTTTGGTTTACCCCTGGCTCCTTTTTTAAAAATAGGTACCACCTCAGCCACCGTCCAAGCATCAGGAGGAGTACAGCTCTCGAGGGACCTCCGAAATAATGAGCAGAGAGGTGCAGATAATAAAGAGGTCAGCTCCATGAGTACCCTTGGATGGACTCCATCCGGCCCAGGAGATGCAGAGAGTCGCAGCTGCCGTAGCTTGCATTCCACGAGACCTGGCGTGAGCTGTATGTCCTCCAGTGTGTTTGCTGTTGGAACATTGAAGCATGGTATAGGTGCATGAGGATCTTCTGAGGTGTGGACACTGGAGAAAAACGCCGATAGCAGTTCTGCCTTTTCTTGGTCTTCACTTGCTATTGACCCATCTGGTTTCTCCAGGTCCCGGACCTTATCCCTGACTGTTGTCTGTGCTTTGGTATAGGCCCAGAACATTTTTGGGGTCTCCTTAACTTTTTTAGCAATTTTAATCTGATACGCTTTCCTTAGTCGCCTGGTAAATCGTCTAAGGTCATTTCTCTTCCTGGCAAATATCTCCCAGAGTCTATTTTTGTCTTCAACGGTGGTAGCCATCTTGTAATTCTTAAGTGATGTTTGCTTGGCTTTGATGAGTCGCATACCTTCCCTTGTAATGTAAGGTTTCTTCCGCCTTTTATGAGAAACTCGCACAGGAATGCAATTCTCCATCAGTTTCTTCACCTTGTTCGAGAAGTTGTTGTAATGAACATTTATATCTGTGGATTCGGTAAGAGCCCAATCCAGTTCAGCTGCTTGCTTTCTCATTTCATCGAAGTCCCCACGATAAATTGCTAACCTCGGAGCTGACTCAGGCAGTTTACGCCGAGCCCCACATACCAGGTAGAACGAGAGGCAGAGGTGGTCACTTTTACCCAGACCAGGCAGAAGATGAAGGTTGTCCACAATTTGGTCATCAGAGGTTAGCACCAGATCCAGAATGTGTGGGGTTTGGTTGCATCGATAACGGGTGGGCTCGTAAACATGCTGTGTGAAGAAGCAGTTTCTGATCGATTCCAGGAATATGTTGGAGAAGTGTGAAATGTGATCAAGGGACATTCCTAATTTCCAGTCAATGTTAGGTAGATTGAAATCTCCAAGGATTACTATCTGGTGAGGGCATGTGGATGAAACATGTTCAATGAGTTTGCAGAGTTGAGCATTGTTATCAGGTGTGCTGTTTGGGCTCCTATAAATATTTCCTACCAAGAGTCTTTCATGATTGGCTAGGCTGACTTCAATCCAGAGATTTTCTGCAAAATTGTACCCAAGAAAGTCCACTTCTCGGCAATACAGACTGTCCCTGCAAAATATCAACAGCCCTCTAGTCCCTCTTGCTCCTGGGCCAGCAGCCATAGGGTCAAAATTTAGATGCATTGAGTATCCAGAGAGAGCAAAACTGGCCAGAGATAAGGGGTGAGACCAACTTTTCGGCAAGGCTTCTGATTACAATCAAATCAGGCTCGTTTCCAGTGATTAGCAGGGATAACTCATCACGTTTGTTCAGGAACTGGTCAGCATTTGTATACAACACCTGCAGTTCTCTGGAGCATGATTGTCAATACTTGCCACCAGTGCCTTGCTTTTGTACCTTTCTGGACTGTCGCTGGGTATTTGTCACCACCAGTGACTGGACTGGACGCCTTGGTGGCTCCTCCAAGTTGATTGCCCTGGGTACTACACCCACTGGGCCATCCCCAGGTTCTTCACCTATGGGACATGAAGCAGCAGTTGGTTCCGTAGTAGAGCTGCCACCAGCACCAGCTGAGATACCACTCACAGGTGATATTCCTGGGGGATCCTCAACATGATGATGTTTTTGGTCAGCACCCTTGATGCCACTGTTCTCAGGATTACCTGCAGGTACTTCACCTGAGGGTTCCTCTGCAGTGGCATCTGCAACTTCTTCTGAGGGAACTGCCATTGATACTGCACCAGCATAGTCCGGGCCTTTCTCTTGCAGAGTCCTTTCTGGGATCTGGATGCTTTCAGGTCGCACCCCATTTACAGCTTCACTAGGTGCTAACAGATCAAGGTTCCTCCCTGGAGTGGACTTGGCCTGCAGCAGTGTGTGTGAGCGCCTTCTACACCTTTCCTGGTATCTCTCATCTGCTCCTGGAGAGACCACTATCTTTTTGTTGCGGATGACTAGGTCCTTCTCCCCATTTTTCTTCGTGTGCTCAGCTTCTCTCTAAGGACTTTGGCAGCTTCCCGCTCAGCGGGGGGTCAGGTCTGGATTGATGTAGATGCCCTCCCAACGAGGGCTGTCCTGAAGCAATGGCGCCGATCTAATAATGTCCCACTTAGTAGCCTCTGAATCCAAAGTAGCTATGAGAAGTCTAGCCTTCCCTTGCTGCCTCTGACCAACACGGTAACTAGATGTGATTCTTGTGTTGAGGTGCATCACGTCCCTACACATTACCATCACTGTTTCACAGTCCTTGGTTACCACTTCTTTACGAGTGTTCCCTTGCGGCTCAGGAAGATTGTGCACAACTATGTTGTACTTCCTCCTCTCCTTCTGTAATATGTCCTCGGTTGACTCTTTAGGGATGGCCTGAATTTTTTCACTGAGAGTTGTTATTACCTTGTCACAGGACCCCTTAACTATCTCTGAGAAGGTGGGTTTCGCATGGTGAGCCTGCATTCCTGCATCATCCAGGGCGTTCTCTGGAATATGGCTAATGGTCTCTTGAAGGTTCTTTTGGATAGTTTCAAGGGTATTCATCTTTTCCAGAAGAACCCCTGCATGCTGAATTGCAACAGCTTTCATTTGTTCAGCATGCTCAGAAGAAGCCAGCTCCAGTCGCTGCAGCTTCTTAGATATGCTTTTCTGGAGCTGCATAGCTCCCATCTCATCACAACACTTGCAGCAGTTCCACATCAGTTGTTTGAATTTGTTTAGTGCCCGCCAGGCTTGTGTGAAGGCAACGCCTGACACTTGGAATGGTACCAGTTTTTGCAATTGTCACATTGAACTCCTTCGTCAGAAGGATCATCAGTTACTGGTTTACCACATTGGGTTAATGGACCCCCAGGGCAGTTTGCACTCTCACTGCTATTGCTTGACAGGGCTGACACGTTCATGTTGGAGCCGAAAGGGCGAAAGACGCTTTCGTCCAATTTACCTATCACCTTCCCAACATAGTTTGCATCCTGACTGGCTTTGGGCCTGAGAGGATCAGTGTCCACACTTTTCGGCTCTGTTTCATCATCAACCTGCATTTGATTCTGAATAGATTCAGTATGAGAGCATTCTGACAGGGATGATGTTCGACGGGTCCCCTGAGCTTTGAAGTCCGGCCCCGAAGGTTGTGGGATTTAGGGAGCCTGTTTTCTTACCTGTCTTCCCTCCTCCATGCCCTGTACTCACCGCAGTACTCCGATTGTCACCTTTTTTGTTACCTTGTTGTGATATGCCGGGTACGGCATCACCACCACTACTCCCTTCACCACCATTCCCAATATTTCCAACCACTCCACTCTCCAGCGACGACGATTTTGGGGAGGATGAGACATCCGGCGCATTCCCGCCGTCCCTACGCCGCCTTGATGGTGGTGTTCGTATTCCAAACATGAGGCGATCCTGGCGGTGAGTTTTTAATAGCCCTGTTCCACCTGTCAGCACAGTTTTGTCAGCACCAATCAGCGGGCTGCGTTGCGCCTACGTCACAGGATTGTAGCCTCTCCCCGGGAACTAGTTCTAGAGGTTTTACGGGCTGATGGCCTGCTGTTTGCGCTGATGAAAAATAGTAAGTGCACAAAGTGGCAGCCTAATATTTTTTAATGGTATAAAGGATTAAGTTCCCTTTGCTTACCACAAGCAAGAGGCGATTATGGCGCTGATGTTACTTTTCTGGAGGAGAGGTTAGAGGTCCTGCTGGCAAAACTGTGCTGACAGCTGGAACAGGGCTAATGATTTTCTTTTATGAAAATTACATCTTCATGCTTGACCTTCTCTGTATAAATGCCTTTGATTTTTATTCCAATATTACTTGCAGTTTCTTGAAGATTTCTTTGACCAGGACAAGGGCCACAGAGCTCAACAAGACCACCAGGGCACGACACGTCCGTTCGCCACGAGCGCTCAAAGCGAAGAGGATTGAGATAGGTATTAGTGGATATAGGACTTTATTTTTGGAGGCTAGGGGCTCTAACCTCACTACCATTGCCTTGGGTCGGCATCCGCCTATGCATTTGTTGGTATGTAGCAAGCATCAACGATTGGAACTCTCTACCATTGTCGGTTGTCGCAGCTCAAAGCCTGAATCAGTTCAAAAATCAGCTTGACGCTCATTGGGCCACCCTCATGTACCAAGTTCCTGAACTTGTCTGATACTGATGCATCCTATCCTCTTGCCTCAGGAGGAAAACTTCTTAGCCACCCTCAGGTCTCTTTTCCTGAGGAGGATCGCGCCGAGACACTGATATCCTGATCAGACAAAAACTTCGACATCTAGAAACAAACGATCATTCTTCATACAACCATGAAGTATATAACACCGTGTTTACCCTCACAGAGCTGAAGAAAGCTCTGGCTGCATCTGGGTCAACCTCGATCGGACCAGACGGTATACATTATGACTTTTTGAAACATTTACCCCCAGCTTTTCTGCGACAACTATTGGATTTTTACAACATGATTTGGCAGAACGATTATTATCCTCCGGAGTGGCGCCACTCCTTCATTGTACCCATATGTAAACCAGGAAAATCAGCAACATCATTAAAATCCTACAGACCCATCCAACTAACCTCATGTTTAGGAAAAACTTTTGAGCGTATGATTACTAAAAGGATCATGTGGTTTGTGGAGAAAAACAAAATGTTGAATAAAGTACAATGTGGTTTTAGGAAAAACAAAAGTACCACTGACCACCTTATTCGACTAGAATCAGATGTTAGAAAAAGCTTCTTTGAGGGGAATTGTACTGTGGCAATCTTTCTAGACATCAAATCGGCTTATAATATGGTAAACAAACGAATCCTAATGAACAAACTCTACAACTTGGGTTTTAGAGGTCACTTTATGAACTTCGTCCAGGGATATCTAAGTGACCGAACTTTCCAAATTAAGACTCAGGTACTCTCGGATATTTTTCCCCAGTATAACGGTGTAGTCCAGGGCGGAGTGATTTCGCCCCTGCTATTCCTACTAATGATTAATGATGTTTTCGATAACCTACCTGAACATGTATCAAGTGCACTGTATGCTGACGATTGTTCATTATGGGTCTCGCATGAAAACGTTCATAACGCAATCCTAACATTACAGTATGCGGTTTCTCGGGTGTCGAATTGGGCTAATAACAACGGGTTCTCCTTTTCAGCGGAAAAATCACAGGTAATAATATTTAAAAGGAAACTACGACACAAAAACTCTGGACCATATAACTGTATCAAACTAGGAAATGCCATCGTTGAATTTGTGACTGAGACACGCTTCCTTGGAATGATTCTTGACGAAAAACTAGCAATGAAAAGTCACATCCTGCACATAAAAGCCAGAGCAGAGAAGAGACTCTCTGTTCTGAAGTGCCTCTCAGCCCCAAGCTTCGGTGCGGATAGAAAGACCCTTTTGCGGATATATTCATCACTGATAAGACCAATTCTGGAATATGGCTGCCAAATATTTGATGGAGCAAACGACAAAATTGTGGAATCACTGGAGTCTGTACAGAATGCCAGCATCCGGATAGCTCTAGGTGCCCTACGTACAACTCCCGTCAAAGCAATGCTGGTCGAGGCTAACCTCCCTTCGTTACAGGATAGACGACATTACCTGACGGTAAGGTATTATCTGAAAGCAGCTTCCGACAGGGAACATCCATGCCAACCCCATGTTACAACACTAGCGTCTCTGATGCACCTCGGGGAGAGACGGCTGAAACTTCTATGTGGTATCCCTATCTCATGTAGAATTAAGAAAATTAACGAATTTTTCGACTTCACAGTGCCCTCTAACTTTGGCAGTACCCACGAAGAAACGGCTCCTTGGGATCTTGTTCCTATCGAAACCTTCAAGCTTATAAACACAAAACAGGGAACTTGCCCAGTAGAGGTTCATGAAAAATTTATAGATCTCCTTTTCAAATATGTCGATTATAAATTTATGTATACGGATGGATCAAAAATGAATGGTAAAACAGGTTGTGCTATTCATTTTGGATATGGAACGATAGAGGAAAGAATCACTGATGACGTGACAATCTGCACCGCGGAACTTTTTGCCATTTTTAGATGTTTCCAGTTTATCAAATCGAGAAATATTGTTAAAGTGATTATATGTGTAGACTCCCTTTCAGCGATCCAGAAATGTACGAACACGGAGGACACATCACCAATCTCAGGTAATATCCTTCAGATCTATCACGATTTAATAATGGATGGCTTCGAAATAAAGATCGTCTGGATCCCTAGTCACCAGGGAATCCCGGGCAATGACATGGCTGATAAAAAAGCAAAAATGTCTCTTCGGTATGAACATATGACAGAGGTGAAAGTCCATTACTCTGAATACCACAGCCAAATTAAAAAGTGCATGTGGCAATATATCGATAAGAAGTGGCAACGCCATACGCCCCCTACTAACCTGCAAATGATAAAGAAGCAAACCGTAGAATGGATGTCGTCATACAGGGAAAACAGAAGGGACGAAGTGATACTAGCCCGACTAAGACTTGGACACACGAGACTCACCCACCGACACTTAATGGAACGAGAAGCCCCCCCAATATGTGATGAGTGCGACGTTAGAGTGACTGTTGAACATGTGTTGTTACACTGTCCGAAATTCCAGGCACAGCGGAGACAACTACAAGCGGCTTGCGAAATATTGACCGTTCAAATGACCCTGGAAACTCTTTTAGGAAATGATGAAAGAATGTTGGATCATGTGGTTGTTTTTCTTAAAGACTGTGACCTTTATCGACATATTTAGCATGTTGAGACTAGTCCTGAACCGTAAATACTTGGATGCGCCATGTTTTAGATAAATTTAGCATATTCAATGGTTTTCTAACTAGAGTAGCATGAAAATAGTATTGTGCACCTTTGTACTAGAATCTTTTGCCTAGAAAACGTATAGAAATAGGGGCACTGTGTTTGCAAAGAGTCATCCTAGATAAGGACTAGTTAATAGTACACATGTTGTCGCTACCGGTTCTTGGTTCCAGTGTTCACTGGAACCGGAACCGGTCCTCTCACGGGTCGCGAGGTTTTCCCCCATTTCACAGGTCGAGACGCTTGAGCCCCAGAGGCTGTGCGCCTCAGGGTACTTTAACTACGGGTACAACCAAGTTTCCTACTAAATATAGGCCTCCCATGATGACGTCACCGCCCTTTCCTACTAAGTTCTAGGAGATTCTACTAAGTTTTTGGAAGGATCAGCTGAAACATACCAAGTTTGGGCGTATTTGGCACCAATCTAGTATAAATCGAAATCAACTTGTTTCACCCATTTGACAGTAACCTTGATCTCAACGGCGAGCAGCGTATTTTACGTAAATCTAATGAAAAAATTATAACACTTCAAAGAATTTGTTGAAAGGGCATGCATTTATTTGATCAACTCAGGCCTACATAATAGCCGAGAGAAATAAATTTACCTTCGCTCAAGAGATCACCGGTGGTTATTGTCTTCTGCTGTAGGTACCACCAACAGCCAATCAAAGGTCAGAAATCAACAGCCAATCAAAATCGAGATTAGTCTTACTGCAAACATCTACTAGTGCTGAACATGCCCTTATTTTGACACGCTCTGGAAAATTGGTAAAAATAATATTCTTCACCAGAGTTTTTGCAAAACGTCTGATGGTTTCACAAATAAAATTTTTTTAGCTTTCTGTTCAACCATATAAGTTTTGTTGATACAGTTCTAAAACAGCTTATTTAGAGCTTCGAAAAGTGCAATTTCTCCAATGCCCTGCATAGTACCTGTTGTGGCTCTCCAGCCATGATGACGTAATGCTGCCAAACAACTTGAACGGGGTCTGGTGCGCCTTAACCCTACAACAACAACAAATCTCGTCTCATCTGCGCAAAACAAAACGCGCCAGAATTCACAGCTCCAGAACTTTTTCAGACCCTCTAAAATTGCTCTGAACCCTCTAAAATTGCAATCCCTCCGGCGTATAGAGAATCCCCTGCCGATGAACTAAAAAGACGGGGGGTGCAGCCAATGGATCCCGTTTAATATAACCTTGACTATAAGGCCTCACTGGCTATAAATTTATTTTTACCCATAGGTTCCTGGGAAATTTTGGTCAATTTTAAACGTCTGTGACATGTCCGCAGTGACGGATACGAGGGGGAGGCCATCCGGGCTCAATCCCTCCCAAACATCCAAAGTGTCATAGGCGGAGGCTGATCCGAGGCAATGTCGGGGCATGCTCGAGCCCCCTAGCCCCCCTCCCCCAATAAAGTTCTGGTTCCGCCACTGCAAGCACAGAACGCATTAGAAGGATATAAATTTTCTTTCATCATTCTGAATTCAGTTTAGTTCCAAATTTTGATATTTTAACCCGCGCCCCACCGGGGGTCCGGCGCCACCTTCGGCCTACCGGGGCCCATCGATGGCCCCCCTATAACTCCAAAAATATGGGGGTTAGCGCAAATCTGCAAAGTGCATTAGAAACCTCGCATAAATTCAAAAAGAAATTACTTGGCATTTTTAAGCGCTCAGGTCAATGGTTTGATCTCCAGAGGTCAAGTTAGGTCACGATAGGCTATTTTCACTCAAATATGCAATGCTTAAGAAATCTGGGCATAACTCTTATACCATTAGAACTATTGAGATCTGGTTGAGTACATTGGATAGGAAAATGCCATACCTTTCTCCACTATGTGGAACGTAATGATCTCCCGCCAGTGTTTTGACCTCCAGAGGTCACGTCGTGACCTCATATGACCTGAAGTCATCAAAGGTCTGAAAGTGACCTTACCGTATATCACATGAAAGCTAGTGATGAGACATACACGCAGAGCTACAAAAATCTCAAATCTGTCGGGCACTTTCGAAAAAAACCTCCAAATCTGTCCGGTGGTTAGGATAGGACTATTAAAATTGTCTAAAACCCATTCAATTGGTAAAATGTTCCTACTCATTTTCCACATTCTTAATAGAAAATACTAAAATTAGCACAAAAACGTCTAGTTTGGCACCAATGGATATCATTATCCTTATTTTTGTGCTCTGATCCTTATATGTGTGATATCCTTATGTTTCGTGCTCTGAAGCCACCTATGGCAAATCTAAGTGGAATGACACAAGTCTATTAATTTTCAAAACTCTAGAACTGAGACTGTTCTTCGGGTTTTCCATTATCAGACGCGCTCAGGAAATTAAGGTTATCGGCAGAAACCTATAACAAATTGAATACCGAACCACCAATTCTCATTTTCTGGAGTCACCATTGGTAAAGGAAATTTATTATTGGATGTAATTTGAGATTTGTGGACGTACAGCATACAAATAGTGTGCGTCAAAGTCGGCTCGACTGGGTCTTGAATAAGACTCAGTCTTGAATTCAGATGATTTAGGTCACAGGTGGAAATATACAATAACATGAGAAGCAGCCCCCCTTTTTCAGTCCTCTGCAGCCGCCATTTACAAAAAATGCTGCACTAGAATGAGAATAAGTGATATTTTTTATTATGTTACATAGTCCAGCCCAGAATACTTAAAAAATATAGTTCGCAATGGAAGAAAGCTGACCTGGTTCCCATACCATGCGGTTACTTATGCCAGCTTCTGCAGATTTTCATGATTTCAGTTTTTTGGAGGTGGGAGGGGGTAATTTGGAAGGAACCCCAAAATTTATATATGGAATTTGCTCTAATGGCCAGACAAAAAAGATTGGAGGGGTACTTTTTTGATGTTCGAAAGTGTTTTTTAAGGATCATGGCTACTTGTAGTTGAATGCAAACATATAATATTAGCTTTCCATGACTTTTAAATGTATGTTTACATGAATAATCCTAAATTTTGAAGCTGTTAGCTATTTCAAAGTTTTTCATGCATTGCCGTGCTCATTTCCATGAGGGTAGGTGGTTTAGGATCTGAAGTTAATGAGGCTAATAAATAACCTTAAGTCAGTTAGATAGTAAATGTCAAAAAAATATCATGTTTCCAAGGAAGTTAAGAGTAAAAGGAATGAGTAAAGGTTGCACTAGGCAGTGTTTTTGTTATATCTTTGTCCCCTTGACATAGATCATAGGCATATTTAGGTAAGTGAATAAAATGAAATGGGAGAAATAGTTTGGTACTTAAAACTCAAATTAATGTGGAAAGGTGAAGAGTTTTGTTTCTTTGGCATCTACAAATCCACTGATGAAGGTATGCAACTTTTGTGGTTAATTCTGGATAAACAGGCATTGGATTTAAAAGAAGACGGAAGGGAAAATCAAATGTTTTAGTCTAATTTGACCAGTTTGCTGGTAAAATTCATTTTTCCCTTATTAATATCATTTAAAATTATTGATCAACAGTGAGCATAACATACTGTGTGGAAATAAATGTAAGCTGCCGAAATTACAATGAACACCACATCACTTACTTGTTTATTTTCTCCCCACACTGTTCTGATCTGCCCGCTGTTTGATCCATGCTTCAAAACGACCTCCTTGGCCAAAACCACTGTTCCTGAACTTGCAGGGCAGCCCAGAATGCTTGATTCGCTGATGCTCCGTAAAAAACGTTTTTCGCCAAAATACCCACATCCCTCAAATCCACATTTAAGCTTGACACGGGACGGTGGAAGGGGCTTCAGCTTAATCGGAGCCATTTATCAGCGCTTCAACTATAGACGATGAAATCCAAGCTCAACCAGTTTACTCAAGATGTATACCAAAGTAATGCAAGAGAAAAATAATCAAAAACACAACCTTGCAACACATTGCCTCCACTACACCACCACGGGATTCTAGGGCCTTGGCCTCCGCCATATCCACAGCGCAACACACCAAACCGCAGGGCTGCTTTTCAAACCAAAGATACCTTTTACACCGGCTTTGCCGCACAAGGGCGCTGTTCAAACAGCACCCTTGCGGCATCGTTGAGCGTACTTCCAAACGGAGGAAACGAAGGAAAACACTGTTTTGCCTGTCTAAAGGCCTTTACGGCGGCCTGTCGGGCCAAGCTGTCGCATGCTATGGAATACAAATCGGGCCCGACAGGCCGGTGAAGGAATTTTTCCAGCAGAGGATTTTCTGGGTGACGTTTAAAAGGCCCTCTGTGCATAAGGCCCTCTATTCAAAGGTCCCTCCTTATCCTTACCGTCTCCTTCCATAGTTTGCATCACTTCATGTCCATTACGACGGTGCTTGAAAAGCCACCTCATGTGTGGAAGTGTCCGCAGCTGATAAATAAAAAATAAGTCCCTCGATCAGGGCCCTCCAAAGTTAGTTGGTAGCAATCTACTGCCATGGCGCACAAATGCGACTGCTCCATAGAGCTTACGTGTTAAATTGGTCATTTTCCGACAGCTGCTGTCATCAGCCTATGGCCGTTGGAAAAGATCTAATAACGCTGTTAGAAAGCCTGTTCTCTGCTCTTTCCATGTTCTATTTGGCGTTTTTACGTCAGACGCACAGAACTACCTCGAAACATCAATTTTCGATAACTCTGCAAATGTGCGCCACAGATTTCTTGGCGCACACGCCGTACGCCAGCGTCGGCGTAGCGCAGTGGATAGAGCAATGGTCTAGAGATCAGAAGAGTGTGTGTTCGAGACCTAGTCGCGGCACACGTTTTTAACCGCTAACATTAAGTTTTGCGAATCCATTTAGTCGTTCAGAACTCGTGCAGATTCTTACAACTATAGTTAGACAGCAAAGATAAAGTTGTCGCTTTACCCAGTGGCGGATCCAGGGGGAGGGACTTAAGCCCCCCAAAATTTACGAGCCTCCAAAGTTAATAGATAGACGAGAGACTAACCGAGATACTAGCGGGTGAGGCTCGAGCTGCGAGCCGGTGAGGCTCGAGGTGAGCCCCCTCCCCCAAATGAATTCCTAGATCCGCCACTGAATTTACCCCTATTCCTGTCAAGGAGAGATTCTGCCCACCCATTACGTTTTTTCCAGGATATCTCCTGAACAGTTTGCGATAAGCATTTGAAACTTTCTGGCTTGTAAAACTGGGGCAGATTCCATGGAAGTTTTGAGACTAAATCTTGACCAGGGGCGGAGCTATGACCCAATATTTGGGGAGGTTCTTTTCCCAAAATGAGTATTATTGTATACGGTTCGTTCTTCCCACAACGAAGCCGTCCGTTACAACATTGAGATATGTCATAATGATACAATATTATGAATATGATACCAGGAAATAGCTCATTTACATTTTCAGCTTGGTTAACAGAAGCAGTTACAGCAACAAAAAATCGGGATTTTTAGTATATTAAAATTGTACTTTCCAGAGTACAAGATTGCTTACAGGGCAGCCTCGAGGAATAAAGAAAACTATACGATGTTCCCAGCCAGTGGCCGATATAAGGGAGCTAGGGTGGCTCAAGCCCCCCCCGAAATTTCCGAGTGCATATAGTAAATACATAAGCGGAACCTGATCTGAGGCAAAGGCCCTATCCCCTCCGAAATGAAGCCCTGGATCCGCCGCTGCTCTCAGCCCTATATTTTATAGCCGTGCAATGGCATAAGCGTGCTTCGGTATTGTAATTAAGGGGTGTCACGCAGGTGCAGTTTTTCACAGTCCAATGAATGCTACAAGCATCTTCGGTATGCATTCGGTTGCAAGACGGAAAAGACAACAATTCACCCACAGACGGATTAGAGAGACAAGATTATTACGCTCACCCGGGTTTTGCACAGGCGGAAACAGGTCAAGCAAGATAAAAAGTATCAAAAGTTGAGAAACATATATTGGTGCCCATGCATGGTTCCCCAACATTGCCAATATGAATCTTGCCCCACTATTTTGCTTTCTTTCTTCCATCTCTGATGACTTTTTGCATTATACCATATATCTCACGAAGGGGCGACATTTTCCGCCCCTAGCCCTGACATTAAAACGGGCTTTCAGGAGTCTGACAGAAGCAGGGGTCATACCCGTTGCCTAAACTGGGAGCGGCAGAAAATAGAAAATGCCAATCTCGCAAGGAATAGGTGGATCCAGGGGGGAGAAGCACATGCCCCCATTCAATTGATGATCGACGCCCCTTTGAAATTTCCGATGACTCTCCCTAAAAGGTTGTTCCCCGGGATGCGAGTATCAGCGCCCTGCGGTAGAATTTGGGGCCAACTTGATAGGTTTTGCCGACCAAAATTGGCGCCCGCTGATCCGGATGCCCCCACCACCCCAATCTGACACCCTAGATCCTACCATAAGAAGATGAATGGGATCAATAGTCACAACCGTTCCCACAAATGCACTGCTCGGCATCTCCAATCCATTGTTTACCCCCCGTCCCTTCCTCACGTAGACATACAATGAGTCTTCCAGGTCAGATAAAGGCCGCAAACCTCCTCCTCCAGTATGCATACGCCCCATACATCGCCAACTAAGTGAAGAAGTGGAAACACAAATTGACCCACTAACTAACCACAAACCCTCACATGAATGAATTTCTCCCCCAGCGTCCCTAATACACTGTGTACCTTTTTTATATAATGTAATTTATTATTTTTCTATTCTTCATCTGATAATACACACATATTCAGAAATGATTGAAGGCAACAATATGTTAATTTCTCATAGTGAAATTCGAGGCATTGAATTAAGACCAGCTTGCTGTATTGACATATTTTCTTAGCTTCCAAATAGGTGTACTTAATAAATATTTATCAAATGCGTTTATCTCTATATTCAAACCATGTGTTTTTGCATGTAAAGCCTTTTCATCACCACCTTGCTTTGCTCTACCTGAGTATATAGCTGACTTGGTATTATTTGTGACTTATTAGGACTTTATCTACACCCATCAACTCAACAAAACAAAAAATCATAGCTGGGAAGGCACTAAAAGCTCAATTGCAAAAGCCTCCTTCATAACCACTTATGCTTTTCAGAAAGTCAATTTTTTTGCAACAGTTGGGGGATGGTGACCTCATCAACCAGTTGAGAGTGTTTCTTCTATTCCCTTGGTTGCAAACAAATCTATAAAAAAACACTGTTAAGTGCCCAGCACATGAGTTCTGATTATCTTCCATATTGGGCTGTACCAAGTGAGTGTTTTGAAAATATTTGAATCAGCTGGTGCTTGATGTAGTAGGGCACCATATCCTGATGTATGTGCCACTGCAGTAATGTATGTGTAAGGCTTCAATGATAAAGCATACTTAATGGATGATGATATTCTTACTGTCAATATATGTGTATGAATAAATGGGTCACACCCCCCCTGCCCCAATCACACTGCCATGTATCCTGACTGACTCCCATGCTTATTTTTCATGTGTCATCAATGTGTATAATGGATACCTGATTATTTTAAATGTGTTCTCCATTATTGTCAAATTATGCACTGTTTGTTTCTGGCCATGGCAAAACATAGACCCAGTTTCCATGTGCAATGAGACAATCTGGATAGAGCTGAGAATCAGGATACAGGGATCACAGTTTCTGTGACACTTCGGCGTGGATATAGGTGGAACTGTAACATATAGAAGTTTTTCATCACAATTTTGTCTATATCTCTAGCAAAACATTCACATCTCCTTTCACTCCCTTCACTTTCCCTTAACCCAACTATACAATTTTATTTGAAGAATAATAGTTTTGTTTAATGAATGTTGTTTAACAGTTTTATTTGAAGTTTAATACAATTTTCTTCCATTTGATATTGCTTAATGACCAAGGAAGCTTCACCCTCTGCAGACTACTCACCTTTACCTCTGCAAAATAAGGAAAATATTTACAATCATTCTGTCATGTGCTGTCAAACCTGGCTAGATACAGATAGACGTGAAGCGGATTCAAGCTGTTTCAATTGCCCAAAGCTCTATCAGTATTTCAAATGTATCCTGCATCTTGATACAATGCACAATCCTGATTGGCCAGTCTGAAAAGTATGGGAGCAAGCCAGACGAGTAGCACCAGCCATCCAAAATTATCACACCACCAGCCTAAAAAAATTCACATGAATCTGCCATTTACCAGGGAGAAAAACACACACATTCCTCCCTACATGATGCAATGCTACCTCTCTTATTAGTTAATTAGTTAAGGACTTTTTATAAGGCCCCTTCCTGTGTCTTTATAACTATTCAGCCATTATTTTACTGGTTTTCAGTGTCACCTTCCTCACACCCGTCTTGCAAATTCACACCAGGTTGATAAAATTTGCACCACTCACTCCTGTCTCCAAGGGCACTCACATCGACAAGATCTCATCGAAAATGCCATACTTTGCACACTGGCTGATTGGCAATGGGAATTGACACTTGGTCATACTTTGATCTTGAGAAACAACAGTTGATAAGAACAAAAGGCAGGAAAATTAAGGCCACCATAATATTGAGCTCCCAGAATCCCTCATTACCTACCCTGGAGTGTGATCACATCCTGATGTCCACCTCACATAGGCATCTTGCTTTGACCCTTTCCTCATACATATTCAATAAATTCCCTTGTGATGCAGGATCAAAATGCACAAACCGGGGTATCCTCCGTCCGATGATTATACATGGCTTCCATTTGAATATTTGACAAACTATCACCACCATTTCAATGACTTAGACGTTGCTTAGATCCCACACAAGACAAAAAATACCCAAAACAAAAGTAAATAGTCCACCTTCAGGACATGTAAGTGCCGTAAGAGGTGAATAAAAAGACCAACTGTGTGAAAGCATGCATCTCCCGCGCCGACGAGTGTAGTGTCTCGTGCAGCAATAAATAAATCAAACCAAAAGCGCAGTGTTCGCCGCTATCGAGCAGAGCCCATATCCAAACTAAATTTGGAAGAATCTACTATTTCCTCCTAAAATTAGACTAGAGGACAATACTCAAATATTTGTATTTAAATTTAAGAGTATATTTCTGAAATTGTTGCTCATTTATTTCTTTAAAATAAGAAATTGAAAACAAAAAATTGTTTTTTGTGGTAATCTAATCACAAATCATCGAAATAGACTCATGGCGCACATACTAAACTCAGGGTAATAGAGGACGGGTACACCAAAGTTTAGTAGTGCAAGCCGCTAGATAAGCGGATCAAAAATACAAAAATATAGCTGTATTACCACAATTTTCTCTTCAAAATTAAAAAATGTCTCGAACGTGATGAAAACAACAGCTAAAAGCTCAAAAGGAAAATTAAATGTATTTTTGTCTCCATCATTTAGGAGAAACTGGTAGATTCCTCCAAATTTCTTCCAAACTAAGACTAAATATGGGCGCTCCAAAATAGCGGCAAACTCTGTGCTTTTTGTTCACTCAGTTTTCAATAGAAATTGACAACAATTGGGTATCGGGGGCATTTTTTGTTGCAAAGCTATTTATTAGACAGTTTGGTTTGCAGCGGATGTGAATTAAATTACGAAAACTTACCGAGATTGATTGCAGTCAGTTTGAACCCTCTCTCCTTTATCTTTTTTTAAGGAAAAGGCATTTTTGTTCTCAAGAGTCAAGATACTGACTGCGTGTTGGGCCATATTTGTGTGCCAAAAAGGAACTCACTAAAAAGAGTGAGTTCTTGCAGCTTGTTAAAACAAGTGATTGGAGTCCAATTTGTGGAGAAGCCTTTCTTCCTTCCTGAGTTCTTGGTCAAAAGTTCAATCTAGGCAGGTAAGTTTGTATTCTGACTCCACACTGAATGATTTTGGTTACCTAACAACTCTGATTGCCTGGTTTGCTTTAGTTTGAAGACTAGCAACAGCTATATTGCACTCTGTAAACCAAAATAGAGATGAAGTGAGGTGAAATCAGTTAAACCTGTGCAAGGTTTCAGTAGTGTTTATGTTTTTTGTTGAGCGGCTGCAGCATCAATTGTAGTCTACGCTGGAACACATTCCTTGTTCTTGGTGTGTTCTCCTAGATGTGTGACATGTGGACTCTGATATCAAGGCAGCATTGAGTAATCCAAAAATTCTTTCTGATGTGGAAAAGAAAATGGTATTTTTCTGGTCCTGTTGCAGCTGTGATCCAAAAACTTATTAAGTGTGATTTCTTGAGACGCTAACTTGTGAAAACTTTCATATGTGATGCGTCTTGGGTACCAGCAGTGAGTTATTTTCAGCTGTCAAGATTGCTTAACTTCTAAGAGTGACTTTGTAGGTTATTGAGCTGCAGTACTTGTTTTTTATAGGTGTAAGAAATAGTCCCAGTTTCCATTCATAGTCGAGCGTGGCCACACATAGTTTTCGGATGCAATCAATATGCTTAGAGCTTTTGGCAATGGTAACCATTTTCAATCCAGTTCTTGTAAATCCACATCCAACAAGATCTGGCAGGATTTGGCATTGTGATGGTAAAGATTTCCCTTACAGTGCAGAGATAAAGGAGAGTTGACTGGAGAGGGTATAACTTTCTTTTTTATTAGACAAAACTAAACAAAGCTGCATTGCAGCTTTTTTTTTGCTGCATTGCATGTAGTTTTGTCTAGATGCATATGGTTGCATGCAGGTGTAGTTCACCTGAAGATTGTCTTGGACCGAAACATTGAGTTTTACCCTTTCCTGATTTTTTTTAGCTAATTGTTATCCTTATCCGCACTGTGCGTAGCCTTTTTGTTTCCTTCATTGTAGCTTTGGTCTAGACATGGAGTTTTAGTTCACACACACACACACTCACACACACACAGTTTTAGTCTATGGACAGACCATGCCACGTCTCATCTGTGCTTTTGCACCGATTTTCTGTGGCAAAAAGTACAGCACTGTCTGCACAGCACTGTCGTGGCAAAAGCACTGTCCCTTCGCGTTCTTTTTTTTTGCTCATTCTAGCAGTGTCTCTGGCAGTGTACTGCGTGGGTTTTAGCTTTTGATCCTGGTCTGGGGTTTTTCTTTTTTCTTTTAGAATTTCAAGTACTGACTACACTGCACACTTTTTAATGAATTGTTTTCATTTTTTAGTCACTGCAAACAAGTTTGCGCCCTTGAAATGTATTGGGCAAGCTACACTACGCAAAAGGAGAAAACGAAAAACGTCCTTAAAAACGAAAAAATGTCCTCATGAAACGATAAAATGTAGTTGAAAAGCAAGAAGTGACAAACTATTTAGTTTGGTATTTGAGCCGTATTTCGTTTGTTCACTTTATGATTGTTGTTTACGAGTGTGAGGAAGTTATTATAGTCCTTACTGGAGCAATTGGCGGCGTTGTGGGGTGGTTAATCAAATATTGAAGATATTTGGATAATTATTGTGTATGCTAGGAAGACCGCATTGTGAAATTTGGCAATACACTTGCGTGGAATCAGTGGTGGATCCAGGACTTCATTTTGAGGTGGGGAGGGGGGCTAGTGGACTCGAGCACCACCCACCAACGCCTCAGATCAGTCTTCGCCTATGCACTCTCTGTATATGCCAGTCTAGCTAATAAAACCAATCTTGGAATGACGGAATGATGTAATGCGTTTCAGACGAACACATCTAGCCTCCCCAGCTGAAGTGCCCTAAAACTCAAATTATCATCAGTCTCCGCCTATGCATTAGCTATAGGCACTTAAACATGGAGGGGGCTTGAGGCCTTAGCCCTCTTCCTCGTATCCACCACTGCACGGAAGCTACCTATGAGTGATCAGTAGATATTGCATTCAGATGGTATCTTTTGAATGCTGATGTTTGCAGTGTGAAAAAATCGCTGGTGCCTGAACTTTTGCATTCTGGTTGACGTAGGCAGATCCAGGGAGGGTTGGTCCAGGGCCCCAGGTGGATGCAGGGAGTTTGTCCAATGTCCTTCAGATTTTTGTCAAGTATATTTCTAATTTGATGATTGGATATTGGTTTAAGACTAAGTTTGCTTCCTTTTCTTGTCGAGTTTCTTGCCGCTTCGTGAAAAAGCGAAGTTATCGCCAAACTACATAGAACAATTCCCGTGTCATCTTTATGAAAAACATATTGAAAGCTTTATTTGAGGCATCTAAAAAATCATGTTTTCCCCGCAGACGTGGAAATCCAAAAAAGTAACGTCGTGTAAAAATTGCAGATTATCACTATCTACGCAGTTTTACGCAGACACGGTAAATTGAGGACAGGTATTGGTCCTAAAATTTCCAGAGTTCATCCGTGCGTTTATTATATTTAAGAAAGTAGTTCGGTCAGAGATGCCTTTTTCATCCATTGGTATTTGACCAGAGACAACTTCAGAAATTCCCCCTTTCCCTGGTGACGTTTTACATAGGCAGATCTAGGATTGCCGATCGGGGGGGCACCTTCCCGAGGGGGGCGCCATCCGGTCCGGGGTCGCCACTTTTGACGGGCAAAACCTATCAGATGGGCGCAAAATCCTATCGGTGGGTGCCGATTTTCGCATCCTGGGGGAGGGGAGAAGGGGTGGGAAGCGACATTTCAGGAGGCGCTGTGATAATTTCAGGGGGTGCCGAGGGTCGATCATGGGGGAGAAAACGTGCCCTCCTTGCCCGCCCCTGGATCCGCCTATGACGTTTTATTATCATTGTTATATTAGTCGGTGTTGTTCGAAACGGTTCGCTAACAGCCAAAATATTGTCCAGGCGCCCCATGTGATGCAAAAAATCAGCAGGGGCTGATCAGAAAGGGAATTATAACTCAAAACGAAACAGGGAACCATGCTGCCTCCTCTATTGGCTGTTGGTGTGTCATTAAGCCGGACAATTATTATTATTATCATTAGATGACTGCTGACATTCCTTGCTTTGCCCCGTTGGTATTCCATATTGTCCGCTTCTCCCAATTTGGCAAGTGGATAACAAAGTGGCAGCTCTATCTTTGGTCATGTAGTGAAACATCTGAATGCTCACGAAGAGTTCTAAGCACTCCCTTGATTGAGTAAAAAAACAACCATATCACTCGCAGTGCTCCACCCAGTGGTTAAAAGCGGAAACCGAGACTGGGATTCGAACTCACCATCGTCTGATTTATAGACCATCGCTCTAACCGCTGCGCTACGCGACCGCCGGCGTACGGGGTGTACGCCGGGAAATTTGCGGCTTACATTTGCATGGTTCTCGGAAATCTATTTTTTTAGGCATTTATGTACATCTGACATAAAAATACCAAATGGAAAGTGGAAAGGGCAGGGAACAGGCCTTCCAATGACGACGTTACATTTCTTCCAACAGCCATAGGCTGTGGCTAGCACGTGGTTGAAAATGAGCAATTTAACACGTAAGCCCTATGGAGCAGTCGCATTTGTACGCCGTAACAGTATATTGCTGCCAACTAACTTTGGAGGCGGCTGACTAAACTTTTGGTGTACCCGTCCTCTATTACCCTGCCCTCGATTTTCCATCGGTTCTTGCCGCACACTGGCTTGATATGGGAGAGGTGCAAATTCATGAAAAACTTGTTGAGTGAAAGAGGTGACAATTCTAAGATTGAGTTTTTTTAGAACAAAAAATCTTTTCTGTTTCCTTTCAAGATTTTTTTTCACAGATTGCAAGATCTGTCGCAGGACCATACCGTGCCCTAAAATCTGTCGGGCACTTTATGACCCGAGAGCCCGACTTTTTGCAGCTCTGCATACACGATGGTGTTTGATTCAACGCTCTAGCCTAATTAGGTCAAAAGTTATTGCCAAAATACTGTTTTTGACCCCTGGTGATCTTGTATGACCTTGGAGAGGCCAAAGGGAAAATATGATCCCTGAAATCCGTCAATGGGTGTCCAAGAACGCTTTGCTGGGCAGGCCAAGCATTTGCAATCGTTTCTGTGGCTTTTAGATCATAAGACAGCTTTTTCCTATGCTTTTTCAATGGGAGAGGTCACCTCGTGACCTGACATTAGGTCACGAAATCGAAAAATCCCGGATAAACACCATGTAGACCCTGGCGGGGCCATGAAGTGTAGGAAGTTAAAAATGGATCGACTGAGAAACGTAGCCCTTAAAGAGCTCAAAATTTGAAGTTAGGGGACTTTTGTTGTCTTCGCCTGGTGACCTGACCTTGGATGACCCGGGGTAAAAAATTCAGGAATGGTGTTGAAATGATGGGGTGAGAGATAGATCTCTCAACCGCGGTCCTGCGTTTCGTTGCTTTTCTGTTATCCCGAAAAAAACCTTAGGGGGCCATCGATGCCCCCCGTGGGGCGAGGGTTAACACCCGCACTGGAGGGGGTCTGGCACTAACGCGCACTGGAGGGGGGCCTGGTAGGGCCCCTAAGATCTCGGAAACTAAGAGGCATAGAAAAACGAAATTTGAGAGGTGGGTGGGGGTTATGGTGATCTACATCAAGACCAATTTTTATTAACCTAGGTCAATATCTTCAAGGTCAAACGAAGTCATAAAGGTCAAAACTTGGCCATGCTGGGGACCGGCTGGTAAATTCCGTGAATATGCGGGAAAATGGCGGCAATAAGTTAAAGGCGGGCCAGGGTCATATAGAGAAGGCTCATGCCTTCCCTTCAATTTTGGGGTTAAGGTCATTCAAGGTCATTGACCTGTAAGGTCATTGACCTGTAAGGTCATTGACCTGTAAGGTCACAATATAGTATACTACTAATAATGTACACTTTGACTAACACTATAGCCACTGTTTGGCGGGAAATGAGGATTGGCCTTTGCAAATGGCCTTTGACCTTGCCCTTTGACCTTGACCTTGGTATTGGGGTACCTTATCGATGACGTCATAGCATAATGTACGTCAGACCGGGTAACGTCATTTAACCTGAAGCACTGTGGTCAGTGACCTTGAAAGTGCAGATATGACCTTGACCTGTGACCTTGACCTTGACCTTCAAGTGAGGTGACCTTGACATATAATCCAGGTTATATGGTGTTATGACTTCACCACTCGGTCTCTAATGCAAGCTAACTGGTACACTGATGGTTCGAAGGGTGATGGTGGCACGGGATGTGCATTTGTCAGCGACGGCGTTGAAAAGTGTTTTAGTTTACCGCGCGAGGCATCTGTGTTTACCGCTGAGCTGTATGCAATATTCCGTTGTCTGGACCATGTTTCGAAGTTAAGGGCGAGAAAGTTTGTTATTTTTACAGATTCTTTGTCTTCTGTACAGGCATTGGAGTCTTTTTACTTTTATAATATGTCAGCATCTTATCTCTTGACCCTTATTAGGCAGAAACTGCATAGCCTGAGGGGAAAGGGAAAATGTGTAGATTTAGTTTGGGTGCCAAGTCACTGCGGAATCGCCGGAAATGAGCGGGCAGATCGATGTGCAAAGACGGGGGCAGAACATGCTGCCCCCCAGGTCTTCGTGTTCCATTTTTTGACATGTACGCGCCAGTTAAAATGTATGTTTTTAGCGACTGGCAACGTCGATGGGATTGTGATTTTAAAGGTAGGATGCTCCGCGAGCTGAAACCACGCTTAGGATCGTGGACCTCAAGTAGTGCAGGCTCCAGAAGGGAGGAGGTTGTCCTGTGTAGATTGCGACTGGGACACACTTATTCAACCCATTCATATCTTTTATCTCGTCGTGACCCGCCGGAGTGTCCACGCTGTGGCGACAGGCTCACAGTCAAACATATCCTTTTAGATTGCCGTGACTTTGAGATAGAGAGAAACCGCTTTCTGCAGGGATCTCCGACAATGAATTATCTTTTGGGCGAGCATCGTGCTGTGGATATTGCTACCATTATGTTATATCTGAGGAGCGTTGGTTTTAATGTCATATATTCACCCTCGTAGTTTTTCAGGTTTTACATGGTGTATAAGTTCATTTTACCTTTTCGCTGACCTTGGTATGTGATGTTAAAATGTCTGCGACTCTGGTCAGTTTTTACATTTTATTCTATTCATTTTGTTTTTATTGTTGTATTATTGTTCTGTTTTTTACGTATGACCTTTTGATTTTGTTTTAAAAACTTAACCTGTTTTACACCTTACTTGTTGAAATGTTGTTGACTTGCTGCTTTTACCTTTGACACACTTTTAGCCCTGTGAGACGCTGAAACTATACTGTATATATCTTGTCTAGTGTTATGGGCGCCACATGACCCGTGTTGTCGGTGCGCCCTTAAACACCAACGATGATGATGACTGGTCCGACCGTGCGATTACGGCGATCTCAAAATGCAGGTCTGACTTTAAAGCCTATAAGTCAAAAAAATTTCGACCGGACTCTAAAAGCCTATAAGTCAAAAAATTTTCGACCGATATTCAAAAAAATCTTCACCAATCGACGCGCTATTAAATTTTGTTTAATGTGGCAAAGTATCGTGTTTCGGCTACGAGCGTATCGTGTTTCGGCTACGTGTTTCGGCCCCTCCAGTGCGCGTGTTAAGAGAATCTAAAGTCAATTAATTACAGATATTTGCATCTTAATACGCGCATTGACGGGGGCTGATACCCGCCCCTACTTTTCGTGTTTTTTTTGGAGCAGCATAAAAACCGCGGCCCGTAACGCCGCCGTACCTACTAGGAACTTGGCATGCCTTTTTCTGATTATTTTTACAATTTTTTTCAAAATTTTACCGTCAGGTCATCTCAGGTCAGGTCACCAGTGCAGGTCAAGTGACTAATGACCTCAAAAAAGTTTAAGACAGCATAAGTCGGAACAGGGTGAACTTATCCCATTGAAACTTATACCACATAATGGGCCCATTAACACGCGCATTGACGGGGGTCTGAGCCACCTTCGCTTTGACGAGGGGGCGGGTACCCGCCCACCCTAAGATCTCGAGAACCACGGTAGGTATCGAAAAACTGTAAGCGGCGTTGGGTAGCCCATCCACTTCTCCATCGAAAATGTTTATGCCATTTTTTTTGTCAGTCACAATCGTCACATTTAAGGTCACGAGAGGTCAAAACATGCCATCATAGGGATAACATGTAAATTAACACGCGCATTGACGGGGGGCGGGTACCCCCCGCCACATAATAGGGGCGGGGAGTACCCTCGGGTTTTTCGAAGATAGCAGAAGGTACTTGGCATACCTTTTCCTTCATCGTTTTTACAACTTCTGTGAAAATTTTAAGGTTAGGTCATCTCAGGTTAGATCACCAGCACAGGTCAAGTGACCCGACCTCAAAAGAAGTTTAAGATAGCATAAGTAGGAGCAGGGTGAACTTATCCGATTGAAACTCATATCACATAATGACCCCACCAAGTTCTCTAAAATATGTTCCGGTATTTCTTATATCGATGACCTAAGGTCAGGTACGAGGCATGACCTCTCCATTGGAAATACATGGGAAAAATGGTTTTTACGGAATAACTCAGTAATGGATGGTGCTAGAGCATTTATTTTAGCTGCATTAGACTCGCCTGAGTTTTGCGGTTCTAATGATATGCATTTTATATAATTTGACCCTGATCTGACCTCAGGTCAGGTCAAATCCTTTATTTGACCTAGCAAGGTCAACTTATATATCATTAAATTCGGCTTGCTGAGCAGACTCATACAGTTTAAGTCGTTTTGCTCTATCTTTACTTGTTCAGATGTAATGGCCGAAAAACTGAATTTACATGTTATCCTAATTATGGCATGTTTTGACCTCTCGTGACCTTAAATGTAACCTGAGAAAACAATGGTACAAATGTTTTCGATGGGGAAGTGGATGGGCAACCCAACGCCGTTTACCGTTTTTCCCTACCTACCGTGGTTCTCGAGATCTTAGGGGGGGCGGGTACCCAACCCCCGTCAAAGCGAAGGTGGCTCAGACCCCCGTCAATGCGCGTGTTAATTTTTTCGGCCATTACATCTGAACAAATAAAGATAGAACAAAATGACTTAAACTTTATGAATTCTCGCAGCAAGCCGAATCGAATGATATATATTATGACCTTGCTAGGTCAAATAAAGGATTTGACCTGACCTGAGGTCAGGTCAGGGTCAAATTATATAAAATGCATATCATTAGAACTGCAAAGCCACGGCGAGTCTAATACAGCTAAAATAAACGCTCTATCACTATTCGTTACTGATTTATTCATTAAAAATTATTTTCCCATGTATTTCCAATGGAGAGGTCATGCCTCGTATCTGACCTTAGGTCATCGATATAAAGTATACCGGAACATATGTTAGAGAACTCGGTGGGCCCATTATGTAATATGAGTTTCAATTGGATAAGTTCACCATGCTCCGACTTAGGCTATCTTAAACTTTTTTATGTCAGGTCACTTGACCTGTACTGGTGACCTAACCTGAGATTACCTAACCTTAAAATTTTCACAAAAGGTGTAAAAATGATGAGGGAAACGGTACGCTAAGTACGGCGGCGCTTACGCGTCGCCGTTTTTCTGCTGTCTTCGAAAAACTCGAGAGGGGGTACCCGGCCCCGTCAATGCGCGTGTTAAGTTATCTAAAATACGTTCTGGTATTTTTATATCGATGACCTATGGTCAGGTACGAGCCTTGACCTCTCAATTGGAAATACATGGGAAAAGTGGTTTTAACTAAATAACTTAGTAATGAATGGATGGTGGTAAAGTGTTAATTTCAGCTTCGTTAGTTTGACCTTTGTCTTTCAGTTCTAATGATATGCATTTTGACGTAATTTGACCTTGATAATCTGACCTCAGGTCAGGTCAACTGACATATTTTACCTTTTTGGCCTAGCAAGGTCATATTGTACATCATTCGATTCGGCTTTCTACGAGGATTCCATTGGTCTGACTTGTTTCGCTCTATCTTTACTTGTTCAGGTGACAGAAAACCACAAACAGAACAGAAAATGACAGAAAACCTTCATTTACCTGTTAGCCCTATGACGGCATGTTTTGACCTCTAGTGACCTTAACACGCGCATTGACGGGGTCTGAGCCACCTTCGCCTTGACGGGGGGGGCGGGTAGCCGCCCCCGTAAGATCTCCAGAACTGCGCTAGTTAGCGAAAAACGCTAAACGGCGTTGGATAGCCCATCTACTTCTCCATCGAAAATATTTGAACCATTTTTTGTCAGGTCACATTTAAGGTCACTAGAGGTCAAAACATGCTGTCGGAGGGATAATATGTACCTAAATCAAATTTTCAGCCATTACATCTGAACAAGCAAAAATAAACCAAACGATTTGAACTATATGGATCCTCGCAGCAAGCCAAATCGAATGATATATTATATATATATATATATATATATATATATATATATATATATATATATATATGTTACAGGCAGGGTGAAGAACCAGGCATTCTGCAGAATGCCTAGGCATTCTGCAAATTGCCCAGCCAGTTTGGCAGTTTGCAAACTGCCTAGGCAATCTGCAAAATGCCTAGGCAATCTGCAGATTGCCAAAGCGTCTGGGCATTCTGCAGAATGCCTAGGCATTCTGCAGAATGCCTAAAATTTCAGGCATTCTTCAAACTGCCTAACGCAATTTGCTTATATAAGCATCCAATCGAGCAGTTATTCACTACCAAACAATCTATTTCATCTCACCCAGTGTTCCAAACACTCCACAGGCCAGCAATTGTTTTATGGAGCCTGTGTTTCTCAGTTGCTGTTTCCAAAAATACATAGGTTTTGTGACTAATTTCTTTGGTCAGATACAAATTCAGTACTTCGATTTATACTGAGCGATTTCACCGCTGGTGGGTCCGATTAGACCTCCTTTGGTTTTTCGCAAATGCCTCCGATTCAATTGAAGTGAGAGCCTCGTCACTTTGCACACCTTTAGAGTGATTGATTCCACAACTAATGACCAAAATTGGCATTAGGGCCGGCCAGGTCAACGAGTTTTGAAGACATTTCGAAACCCATGTAAGACGATTATAGTATTCAAAAATGAGGCCGACAGGGTGTAGCTCGGCGTCTAGAAGAGAAGAACTAGATTAGGTTTCTAAACATCATGCGAAATCTTTTGAAGGGACAAGCCTGTCTGCTAGCAACCATTTTGAAGTCAGGTCAATAACAAGGTCAACAGAGGTCACGAAAAGTTGCAGTTTTCGAAGTTGTTTGGGTCTTTAACTTTTGGACGAGGTAAGTTACAGCAGTAAATTTGCACATCATAGTGACGAGCATGACCCAAGGATTCAAATAATGTAAAACATGAGCCTGAAAAGGTTTTTATTTAACTTGACCTTCACCTGAGGTGAAGAGTGCGATGGTACCTTTCAAGGACATGTTGCATATCATTCAAATGCTTGGGTCTAGATGAACTCATCGATGGCTTTGACTTTGTTCTATGTCTAATGGTTAGCGAGTTATAAAGGTAAAAAGCTAATAGTTATAGTTATAAAGTTTATAAAATGATAGGTTATAAAGCTAAGTTGGTCAGAATTTGACTCATTTTAGCCCTCTGTGACGTCACGGGTCTACAGACATGGTTCAAGCTGACTTTTGAATTTGAAAGTAGAAGACAGTAAGACACTTCCAGCGCCGTTTCAAGTTTTTCCGTGTCAGCTCCGGTTCCCGAGACCGTAGTGAGGGTCAGATCGGATCCCTCCCCTCGGTTTTTTGCGAATTATTATGCGCCGATTTAAACAAGACGTACGTCGTTTTTCTGGCCTTCAGGGTGATTAACTCGACAACTTACCACCAAATATTAATATCAGGTCAGATGAGGTCAACAAGTTATGGCATCCTTTCTAAACCATGTAAGGCCATTCTTTTCTCCTAGAATGAGTCTGAAAAACAGGGTGTTATCGAATTATAGAAGAAATAGATTACGTTTTGAAAAATCATTCAAAAGCACCTGAAATGAAACATATACGCACTTACTACTCTAGACCTGCCGCAACACGTCATGGTGCTTGCGGGTGTTTCAAATTGCCCAAAATTATTTTTTCAATGGAGAAACTCGAGTAACGTAAGCAAGACGGTCATTCGATAACAGGTAACAAAATTGAAAAAAAAACATAAAATCACTGACCTTTGCGATGACAAGCTTCTTCACGTACCCTTTTAACCGCGCCCACCGGGGGTCCGGCGCCACCTTCACTCCACCGGGGCCATCGATGACCCCCTTCTAACTCCGAACATATAAGGGTTAAGTACATTAGAAAGCTCGTGTGAATTCAGTAAGAAATTACTTCGCATGTTTAAGCGCTCACGTCAATGGTTTGACCTTCAAAGGTCAAGTTACCTCACGATAGGCCATTTTCACTCAAATATGCAGTGCTCAAGCAAACGGGACATAACTCTTATGCAATTAGAGCTATTGAGATCTGGTAAAGTTATAGGTTAAGGTACGTATTTTTAAGTACTATTTTTCCCATGTATTTCCAATGGAGAGGTCATGCCTCGTACCTGACCTTAGGTCATCTATATCAAAAATACCGGAACATATTTTAGAGAACTCGGTGGGGCCATTATATGATATGAGTTTCAATCTGATAAGTTCACCCTGCTCCGACTTATGCTATCTTAAACTTTTTTTTAGGTCGGGTCACTTGACCTGTACTGGTGACCTGACCTGAGATGACCTAACCTTAAAATTTTCACATAAGTTGTAAAAATGGTGAGGGAAAAGGTATGCCAAGTACAGCGGCGCTACGCGCCGCCGTTTTTCTGCTATCTTCGAAAAACCCGAGGGAGGGCGGGTACCCGCCCCCCGTCAACGCGCGTGTTAAGCTGAATAATTTTTTCAAATTTGCCACGAAAATCCCCAAAATTATTTTTTTCTGAAACATTTAGATACTCTGACTAGATATGATGAAACAAATTTTTTTAAAAGTAAAAGTTTTCAGGTAAGTTTCGAAGACGCAACCCTTCGAAAGCATCACTCTACACGGATTTTAAACTATCCTGAAAAGAAATGTGTGGCCAGCAAACATTGGTGTACTGAATATGTTATAAATATTTAGCATTGCAAAACTAAGATATTTCTGGTAGGCTGCTAACCGTTCCACAAAATTTACAATGTTTGCAATTTACCATTGGAGAAAAACGTACAAATAATTGTTTAGATCTCAAATTTTCAGCATCATGTCTCGTGTGAGATTCGAAAGCCCTCTCGACGTGCGAAACCAGAAAAATCAGCGAACACACCAATGCTAGCAAATGACAAGCACGCATACATTTTTCACGATCTGCGGGACGAACAGGAGTATGGGGTACCCTATAAAAAGAAGCACTAAGCAAGATTAAAAAGTACTTGCTGAAAAAAATTGGTGTTGAGGTAAAACTGACAAAAGGATTCGGATCTGGAAGCCGTAAAAGACAGTGATCTATGCCACCACCTGATCAACGATGTCCATAGTCGTCGTGGCCACCTGGGAAAGGAAAAATAAAAAAACAGCTCCAAAGACGAGCTTTGAACCATATCCGTTGACCCGTGACGTCACAGAAGGCAAATACGGGTCAAATTTGTCCCATTTAGGAAACCCTTTGTAGTTCGGGAACCATTAGACCTAGAACAACGTCAAAGGCATCAATGTGTTCGTTTTGACCCATTAATTCAGATGATATGCAACATGACCTTGAAAGGTCCCACCGCGACCCTGGTCTCAGGTCAAGATTAACAAAATTTGATCTCAGGTCAAGGCCAATTAATGACCTTTAAGAATCATGCTGCACATCATTTGATTCCTTGCGTCATGCTCGTCACTATGATGCCAAATTTATTGAAGTATCGTATCTTGTTCAAAAGTTATAGACACTAACAACTCCAATACCATGACCTTTGGGGACCTTTGGTGACCTTTTTTATTGACCTGACCTCACAATGGATGTCAGCATGCTGATTTGTTCTTTTAACAGGTTTCGCATAATATAATATACATAATATAACTTTAATTAACAAATAATATACACTTATAAACTTGATCAGGCTCTTCTATAAGCCGAGATCAGGCTCTTCTATAAGCCCTGGTTTTGTCAGCCTCATTTTGGAATACTATAATCGTCTTACATGGGTTTCGAAATGTCTTCAAAACTCGTTGACCTGGCCTGCTCTATGCCAATTTTGGTCATATGTTGTGGAGTCAATTACTCTGGAGGTGTGCAGTGCAAAGTGACGAGGCTCTCACTTAAATTGAATCGGAAGCATTTGCGAAAAACCAAGGGAGGTCGAATCGGACCCACCAGCGGTAAAATTGCTCAGTATAAATAAAAATACCGAATGTGTATCTGATCAAAGAAATTAGTCACAAAACCTATGTATTTTTGGAAACGGTAACTGGGAACCACAGGCTCCATAAAGCGATTCCTGGCCTGTGGTGTGTTTGGAACACTGGGCGAGATGAAATAGATTGTTTGGTAGCGAATAACTGCCTGATTGGATGCTTATCTGAGCAAATTGCGTTAGGCAGTTTGAAGAATGCCTAAAATTTTAGGCATTCTGCAGAATGCCTAGGCATTCTTCAGAATGCCCAGACGCTTTGGCAATCTGCAGATTGCCTAGGCATTTTGCAGATTGCCTAGGCATTCTGCAGAATGCCAAACTGGCTGGGCAATCTGCAGAATGCCTAGGCATTCTGCAGAATGCCTGGTTCTTCACCCTGCCTGTAACATATATATATATATATATATATATATATATATATATATATATATATATTATGACCTTGCTAGGTCAAATCAAGGATTTGACCTGACCTGAGGTCATGTCAAGGTCAAATTGGGTAAAATGCATATCATTAGAGCCGCAATGACAAGGCAAATCTAATGCAGTTAAAATAAACGCTCCAGCTCTATTCCTTACTGAGTTATTCAGTTAAAAACATCTTCCCATGTATTTCCAATGGAGAGGTCATGGCTCGTACCTGACCTTAGGTCATCGATATCAAAAATACCGGAACATATTTTAGAGAACTCGGTGGGGCCATTGTGTGATGTGAGTTTCAATCGGATAGGTTCACCCTGTTCCAACTTATGCTATCTTAAACTTTTTTAGGTCAGGTCACTTGATCTGCACTGGTGACTTAACCTGAGATGACCTAACCCTAAAATTTTAAGGATGACCTAAGGTCAGGTACGAACCATGACCTCTCAATTGGAAATACATGGGAAAAATGGTTTTAACTGAATATCTCAGTAATGAATAGAGCTGGAACGTTTATTTTAACTGCATTAGATGTGCCTCGTCATTGCGGTTCTAATGATATGCATTTTACCCAATTTGCCCTTGACCTGACCTCAAGTCAGGTGAAATCCTTGATTTCATCTAGCAAGGTCATATTAAATATCATTCGATTTGGCTTGCTGCGAGAATTCATACAGTTCAAATCGTTTTGCTCTATCTTTACTTGTTCAGATGTAATGGCTGAAAAACTTGATTTACATGTTATCCCTATGACGGCATGTTTTGACCTCTAGTGACGTTAAATGTGACCTGACCAAAAATGGTTTGAATATTTTTCATGGAGAAGTGGATGGTCTACCAAACACCGTTTACCGTTTTTCGCTACCTAGCCTTCGCCCGGGTGGGGGTCTTTTAGGACCCCCGTCGGGTTTTTCCGAAGTGATAAAAAACGGCAGCGCGCGGCGCCGCCAAACTTGGTCTCGCTGTTCCTTCATCATTTTTACATCTTTCCTGAAAATTTTAGCCAAAGGTCATATCAGGTCAGGTCACCAGGCCAGGTGAAGTGACCTCACCTCAAAAATGGTTAGGACCGCATAACTAAAAGAATAGTTAATCGATCAAGTTCAAACTTATACCACATATTGGGCCCACCAGGAGCTACAACATTTGTTCCGGGATTTGTGATATTGGTGACCTAAGGTCATGTGCAGAGCATGACCGCCCCATTGTAAATACATGGGGAAAATCACGAAATGAGCTTTTCTCAGTAAGTATGGATGGAATCAACTTCAAACATCGGTTACGATTTGATCTGAGCTCATTTCTGAAGTTTATGCCAAAAATTTTGAGTTGTGACCTTTAAAAGGTCACGTTAGGTCAAATAAGCATTTTTTGGTGTTTTACTCTATAAATTTAGAATAAACTAGGATATAATTTTTATTTTGTCACCAAAGTGTTTGTATAGTCACTGCAAGTCAAATGATATACATCATGACTATACCAGGTCAAATTGGGTCAGACCGTTGACGTGGGTCAGGTCAAATTCTTAAATTTGACCTGGTATAGCAATATCATATATCATTCGATTCGTATTGACGAGAGGATTGCAGTGGTGCATAAACTATGGCTGTATCTTGTTTGGTTTGGAAGCTATTGGCGACAAAGTAAACGCCCTTATGCATGGGTGGCTATGGACATTCCCAAGAATATGCCCAATATTTAGTGACCTGTAGCTCCCTAGGCTTTGACCTGACACGAAAATGAATGCCACTGTAATGAAAGCACATCTCAAGAGCTTTCGAATGGTGTTAGAAGAATGTTTCTAGCTATCATAGTTTCTGAGACATATGAGGTTTTCTTATTACACCTCATATTAGCGATTTTGACATATTTTGACCTCTGGTGACCTTAATATTGACCTGACAAGAAAAATGACCGAAGTATTTTCGATATTATTTTTGAAGAGCTTTCGATTGCCGTTTTGCGCTTTTTTCTAGCTGTCTTAGTTTTTGAGATCGTGGGGGTCTTTTTTAGCCCCCCACCAGGGTGAAGGTGGCCCGTACCCGCCACCGGGGCAAGGGCTAGCGTGGTTCTCGAGATCTTAGGGGGAGGGTACCCACCCTCGTCAGACTCCCGTCAATGCGCGTGTAACCCGCCCCTGGTGGGTGGGGGGTTTCAAACACCCCTCTAACACGGCTCTTATGTGGAATAACGAAAAAAACGCGAATGCTGTTTGATAACTCATACAAATTTATGAAGAAACTACATCGGTCACTTTTTGGATCAGGTCAATATTGAAGTCATGGCAAGTCAAAGAAGGTTACATTTTGGGTAGTAATTTTGGGATCTAGCATCTGATAGAGTTCAGTTAGAACCTTTTTTGGCACCATTTGCTTCCTCTTGTCACGGTGAATTGAATGATGTATAATATGACTGTGCAAGGTTAAAACACAAAAATTCCCTGACCTCAGGTCAGGTCAAGGTCACTTTTCAACCTAGTATAGTCAATATGCATATCAATCGACTTTCAATTGCAATCCAAACGTAATGGTATCAAAATATAAACTATATCACCATTTCCTGCAAAGTTATTGATCCAAGCCTGAAAAACTGCTAAAATAGCCCCTAGATGACCTCTCAGAGGTCACAGGTCAAAAATTGCAGCTTGAACCTGGAAAAAGTATAGGAAACAACGATTTGGAGAACACGAAGATATTCTCAGCTGTATTACACAAATACAGCCCATTCCCTGTTTTCCCCATGTATTTCCAATGGAGAGGTCATGATCCGTGCATGAACCTAGGTCATCATTACTGAGAATATATGTTTTAACACTCTCGGAATATATGTTTTAGCACCCAGTGGGCCCATATGTGGTATAAGCTTCAATTCAATAGATTCACTCATTTCTTACTTATGCCAATTTTGGACGTGAGGTCTCTTGACCTGCACTGGTGACTTGACCTGAGATGACCTAACCTCAAAATTTTGGGAGAAGTAGCGGAATTGATCAAGAATAAGGTGTGCCTAGTACGGCAGCGCTTCGCACCGCCGGAAAAGCCAGAAGGGGGTGTTTAAACAATCCCCACCGGGGTAGGCGAGGGTTAGTATGCTATCCCCATCAAGGAAAACGCCTTAGTTACTGCAGCGCTGCACTCTGCAGTAACTGTCATATAGCTTCCATATCAATGTCTGGTGCCACTCTGAGGATAGCATTCGTTCAATGGCCCAACATTATGTAAAAACCTAAGGGCATCTGAAGCCTCTCCTTCTTAGTAGGCTACTAAGTAGCCTACTATCTCACAATGGGAATTGATAAGCGCCCCCTTTCAAGTTTATCGTATCCGCTCAGCCTGGTTGCAAGTGAGGGCACTTGTCGACGTGGGATCTTCTGCTAATTAGAATATCTGTGCAAAGATTTTTTCGTTTTCCTGCCGGGAAAAAATTGAGCAGTCCTTGGGATCCAATCCAGGTGACTTCATCTACTGGCATTTGGTTGTGGCGTCCTTCGCATATGAAGTGAGATTCATGCGGACCTCACCACGGAGCTTCTTCTTACCTTAATTCTTGGGGTCTTACTCTACCTTTACTTTGCTATCTACTTCTTCGCTCTACATGCAATGAGGCAGTGGATGCCGCGGCAAAAAGAGCAGCGGAAAGAACATGTTCGCGTCGACTCCCAATCCCGGCCAGGGACTTGTTCCCCCATCTGTTGCATCACCTCCGCGGAGCCTGGCAGCAGTCGTGGGAGGTGCTTGCGAGCAACAAGCTGTTCGAGGTGAAGCCTGAGCTCGGTGAGTGGCGGTGTGCGGCGCGCCGGTGCCGGCGGGAGGAGGTGGCCCTCTGCAGATTGCGTACCGGCCATACATTGGCCACCCATCGTTACCTCCTTTGTGGGGAAGCGAGGCCGCCCTGCCAGCGTTGCGGTGTACCCTTGTCGGTGAGGCACGTGCTGACGTTCTGCCCTGGGTATAACGGAGAGAGAAACACACACTTTGGGGAGAGAAGAGCCTTTTACTATGTCAGAGATGGTTGGCCGCGACTCCCGTTTGATAGAACAAGTGCTTACTTTCCTGAAGGCCATCAATTTTAGAATCATCTATGACCCTGGTTAAGCGCAACATGGTCCGTGAGGACCTAAGCTGAACACTGTTTGACATACTTCAGCCTAATGCCTTAGTACACATACCGTGAGTCCTCCGGGTGACGCCGCGCGGAGGGCTGCCTGGCGCGGAGCGCCTGACTCCCCCTGTGGAGTCTCACGCCCCGTGCTGAAACTACACTGCCGTCCGGCGGGGGCGGACGTGGGTCACATGAAAATGTGACTTGCGCCTGTCTTCCGTAGGGGGGCAGCGCAGGGGGAGTCCGCCTAGGTGCCCAGCTGTTTGCTGGGCGCCCGGGCGGACTCTGGGACTTCCCCGTACTCCCGGGCCCCCTGGGTCCGGGGGTACGGAGTGGGCGTCGGAACTGACGCCCCGACGCCTCGTGCCGGGCGCTCTCTGCGCGGCGTTGCCTGGTGGATCTTGTAGGGTCTAGGTTTTGTTTTCCAGGATAGGAAGGGCTGAGGTCAGTAGTGTGTGTGTGCACCCTTCTGTTTGCTTTGCCATTCACCCGCACAGCGAGGTATTGACATCGAAACTGGTAATAAATCTCTAAATCACGTGTTCTTCTTGTTCCAGATGGAGCACTTTTAGCGATTGTACTGTTCTGGGCGCTATATGGCCTTACCAGGTTGGTGCGCCCCTAAGCCCAAATAACTAACTAACTAACTCGCTCTACCCACCCTCATTTCCAAACTCGAGCTTCGTGATGCAGGTACCGCCGAATATCTTTGTATGTGTCGGCTATCTGTACCGCGCGTGTATTTGTTGTTCCCCGGCCGATCTTGGCCGATCTTGACATCATCGCAGCAGAGGAGGTACTGGTGGCAAATATACTCCCCCCTGGGTGTGATGCCCAGTGGGAAAAACGAAAAAAAGCTCCCAAATTCATGAGGATTTCTTATCATTTTTACCCCTGACCGCTATTCTTGGAGTTCTTGGACCAGGGCATAGGCGGATCAGGGGGGGCAAAAGAGGGCAGGTGTGCACATGGGGCGTCCCCGATCGCCCCCTGAAATGGTCAGGCCCCCTTCCCTGAAAGGTCGATGGAGCCCCTGACATTTCGCCTCCCACCCTCCCCCCCAGGATGCGAAAATCGGCGCCTACCGATATGATTTTTCGCCCACCTGATTTTGCCGGTCAAACGTGGCGCCCCTGGTCCTAATGGCACCCCCCCTGATTGGCAATCCTGGATCCGCCCATAGACCAGGGGGCACCATTATCACCCGCAATGGAGAGGGGTCTGGCACTGGCGCGCGCTGGAGGGGACTAGGCCCTCCTTAGATTGTCCCCGAGTATGATCAGCGTACCAACCATAAGATATGGCCCCCACCCTGATAGGCAGCGCTGCCTCCCGTCGTAGTGCCCCAACGGTCGGACTAAGTGCACCAAGAAGTCATACCTGGGACCGCCACTGGTGTGACCGTGGGAAAAAAAACGTGATAGGCAAGTGAATGTGCTTTACGCCTACTGACAAGAAACTTCCCGCACCAAAAAAACCGAAAACCAGGCATGGCAAAAGCCAGGCATGTGCGGGCACATGCCTGGTGGCAGGGCTGGAGGTCTCCTCTCAATCCATGGGGTTCTGGGTGGGTTAACACTGACACGGCAATACAAACCCTATACAAAGTTTATGGGAGACCAAAAATCCAGGGGAGTTCGACCCTTAACCCCAGGATTTCTGACCATGCCTGATTGCAAAACTTCAAGACATGAAAATCCCTTCAAACCATGAAACAGTTCAAACAATTATGTAAGCGCACCCGGAGTCGATAAGATATCGCCGTCAGCGAGAGACAGCGTCACTTCTGCGAGGTGGCGCTGACCACGAGGAGTGGCGCCCACTGTCGTCTGCCGCCGTCTGAAGCAGACGACATTCGGACATGGCCGGAGTGGAGACAGGCGCGGCGGCCGCTGGCGCCCTCGGCTCCGCTGCCAAGTGTTTGCCAGCATCGTCGCAACATTCGGCGGGTTGGTGGTCGGCTATTCGCTGGGTTATACCAGTCCGGCAAATCCCGACCTCCACAGCTACATCATCCACACAACCAGGGCGGAGGAGTCGCTGATCGGCTCCATGGTGCCGCTTGGAGCGCTCTTCGGCAGTCTGGTGGCCGGCTACCTGATGGAGACTTTTGGCCGCCGCTCGGCTATGGTAATCTTCACCATTCCGGCGCTGGTCGGCTGGATGTTCATCACCTACGCCAGTCAGTTCGGCATCATCATCGTCGGCAGACTCATCGCAGGCTTTTCAGCGGGGTGTGCATCCGTGGTAGCGCCGACTTACGTGGCGGAGGTGACTGAACCCAATATCAGGGGTGCTATGGGTGCCGCGTTTCAGTTGCAAATTTCAATAGGAATACTGTTGTCGAACGTGATCGGAAAGTTTTTGCATTGGAATTATCTATCGATGACAATTGAAGTTTTCCCGGTGGTGTGGCTAGTGCTGCTCTGTGTTGTGCGAGAATCGCCTCTGTGGCTCATCGATAAGGGCCGGGAACTGCAGGCCAGAGACTCACTACTGTGGCTTCGCGGCCCCGACGCCGATGTCAAGGGTGAGCTAGCTCAGATGCGCGCGCAGATCGAAGAGATACGGTCTAAGCAAGCCTCCTTCCGCGACCTACGTCGACCGGAGAACCTCAAACCGTTCATAATGTCCCTTGTGATTATGCTGTGCCAGCAGCTCTGTGGGATCAACGCGATCGTTTTCTATACAAAGGACATCTTCATAGACGCAGGAAGCACCATCGATAGCAGCGTCTCCAGCATCATCGTCAGCATTGTCCAAGTCTCGTCTACGTTTGCCGGAGTGATTCTCGTGGATCGCCTGGGCAGAAAAGTGTTGCTTAGTGTATCGGGCGGCATCATGTGCCTGTGCTTGGCAGTTCTGGGTGTCTACTTCTATCTTAGCAAAACTTTGCTCCATGATGTTTCGAACATCGGTTGGTTACCTCTGGTGTGTCTGATGCTCTACATGTTCTCCTTCTCCGTCGGATTTGGCCCCATTGCCTGGCTGATGCTGGGGGAGCTGTTTGCGCCCGAGGTGAAGGGCCTGGCTAGTGGCGCTGCCGCCGCCTTCAGCTGGTTCCTGGGCTTTGTCGTCGCAGCCAGCTTCGACCCCATGGTCGAGGGCTTGACTGAGGCCGGCACCCTCTGGGTTTTCTCGGCCATTTGCGCCGCCGGCACGCTGTATGCGTTCTTCTTTGTGTACGAAACCAAGGGTAAGAGTTTGAAAGATATTCAAGAATACTTCAAGTACCCTAGAAATAAACGGTCTGATGGCTTCTAGTAGTTTCTGGTGGCCATTGTCCGATGGTTTGGTGGATTCTGAGCAGTCACGTCCTCATGGCTGACGCGTGCCGCACAGAGCGTTACCTCTATCTGCATCGTGCAGGCAGCACGGGTATGCACATTTGGCTCGCTGATGCCCATGACTGCGCATGAATAGTTTCGGAGATACACACCCACTAGCGGATCCAGAGGAGGGCCAAGGAGTCATGGCACCCTCCCCAAATGGGAAAATTTTGACCGATTTTGTTCAAAAACACTTTTTTAGATTTTTTCCTAGTTGCCCCCTCGAAACGGCGCTACTGCATCCGCCAGCGTACACACCCTGTTTTGAATTCAAAAGCTCCCACAGGTGTGGGCAGTTTTTCGTTAGACGAAATTATTGCGCAAAAATAAAAGTTTTGCGATATACTATACTAGATTGAAACAAAAAATGGTTTGACCTTGACCTGAGGTCAGGTCAAGGTCACTTCATAAACTAGCATATGGCCATCAATCGATTCGCAATAACGATCTAAGGGCAATGCATCAAAATAAAAGTTTTACCGCCATTCCCTACAAAGTTATTGACCCAGGTCTGAAAATCTGCTAACGTAGCCCAGAGGAGAGGACCTCTCAGAGGTCAAAGGTAAACAATTGCAACTTGGGCTTAGAAAGGGGCCCAGGATGCTACGATTTTGAAAATATGAAGGTATCCACAGCTTTATCTACACAGATACAACCCAGTTCCTGTTTTCCCATGCATTTCCAATTAAGAGGTCATGATTCGTACCTGACCTTAGGTCATCGGTATGAAAAATCCCGGAATATGTGCTGCAGTACTCAGTGGGCCAATTATGTGGTATAAGTTTCTATTTGATAGATTCACCCCTTCCTTACTTATGCCACCTTAACACCCGCCCCAGTGGGTTTCCGAGCCACCTTCACCATGGTGGAGGGGGGGTTTGAACACCCCCTCGAACTCGGCCCCTATGCGGGATAGCGAAAAAACGCGAAGTCTGGTGGATAGCTCATCCTGGCTCAGGTCAATATTGAGCTCATGACAGGTTAGAGCAGGTGGCATTTTAAGTAGTTTTTGGGCTCAAGCGTCTGACTAAGTTACTGACTCAAGTTAGGCTCACGTTACTCACCTAAGTCCAAAAACTGCTTAAGTAACCCCAGATGACCTCTCAGAGATCACAGGTAAAACATTGCATCATGAACCTAGAAAGGGGCCGGGGTGGCCTAGTGGCTTCGTTGCCAGCCTTCGAATCGGATAGCATGGATTTACGTGGGTTCAATCCCCACGGCGGGAAACCGCCCTTCGTGTCCGATCTGACCCGGTGGAGAGGATCCTTAAATACCCACACCAATACTCCCTGTAATTGGGCAAGTGTGCCTGTTTGGAGTGGCCATAATAAAATAAAATAAAATGAATAAAATAAAGGGGCCCAGGATACTGCGATTTGGAGAATATGAAGGTATTCTCAGCTGTATCTACACAAATACAGGCCAATTCCTATTTTCTCCATGCATTTCCAATGGAGAGGTCATGATCCGTACCTGACCTTCGGTCATCGATATGAAAATCCCGCTACGCATGTTGCAGTACTCGATGGGCCCATTATGTGGTAGGTATAAGTTTCAATCCGATAGATTCGCCCATTTGTTACATATGCCACCCTAAACATTTTTGAGGTGAGGTCACTCGACCTGAGATGACAATACCTTAACATTTTAAAGAAGGTTGCGGAATTGATAAAGGATAAGGTGTGCCAAGTACGGCGGCGCTTCACGGTGCCGTTTTTTCGTGCCGCCGGAAAACCCGAGGGGGTATTCAAACACCCCCACCGGGGCGATGGTTAAACATTTTTGGAAGTGAAGCCACTTGACCTGCACTGGTGACCTGACCTGAGATGACCCAACCCAAAAATGTTGAGGGAAGTTACGACATCGATCAAGGATAAGGTGTGCCAATTACGGCGGCGCTTCGCACTGCCGTTTTTCATGCCGCCGGAAAAACCCAAGGCGGTGTGTTCAAACACCCCCTCCCCAAACGGGACGAGGGGTAATACGTGTCATTCGTAGATCTGTCTTCTGATCTGAGTCTTCTTCTGGTCTGTCTTCTGATCTGTCTTCTTCTGATCTGAGTCTGCTCGTTTCTTCGTGAATATTTTGACGCTTGGAAATTACAGGAATGCGGCTATAAAAATACATTATAGAGAACGTAAAATCCGCAAACAAAACTTCAACCACACAAAATTTTATGACACCATTTTACCCTAAAGCTGGCAGGGAACGTGTCTTAAGTGCTCTGCAGCGTCTACAGAAACATTTACTGAAGTGCGGCACCATGAAAATGACAGACCGATTCAAATAGTGCGGAGACGTTCTCAATCGGGCCATAGATGCAGTCGTTAATCATACAGGATGCAAGATTAGCCCCTAAATGTTCGAATTTCATGCCACATGTCGACCGATTCTTGCATGTAAATGGTAACTTGGTCAATACCTATTGAGTGGGGCAGATAACCCGGTATTTGTTCAGATGAACCCATCGGCAATCTTCTTCTGACAACCTCTTGACTTCTTTGCTTAATGTCAATATTGCAGCTCGATAAGATGTTAACGTTGTCTTCGGGCTATATCTCGTGCCGAGTTCAAGAGCCTAGGTGACCAATAGACTAATGCGCCTCCTGCGATCAGTGACCTCACCACTCATCCACGGTGGAGGATTATGTCACTGTCCGCGTTTTTCTAACCAGGAATTTTGTTTTTATTTGATCTAAGCCCTTAAACCGAACGGCAAAGACGAGATTTGCCGTATTCAAAATTTCAGCTGAATCGTTGAATAAGACTTGTATGAAGATCGGGGAAGCGAAGCGAATGGTCGGGAGCCCCCGGATTGAGTTTCCGACAGGGTTTTACAGCCTCATCCATGTAGGTACATCCCTTCGGGGTCTCTTCGCAACTGGACCGAAGGGTGATCTCAATGCGTGATATATGGGGCCCCCGGTAACAAAAACGAGCGCGTTACATAAGTGGAGCTCATTTTTGCGGTGTTGGCTCGGAAATAGGTCCTTGAATGTGTTTTAAGCAGAAAACCATCTCAAGAGGGCCAGAGAGCTTCATGTCTCAGGCAAACACGAGGCAGAGGGTTTGTAGATAAGCAGGACATCATGCGTGGGTATAATCAGTTTCAGGATCCCGCACCAGTTGGAGGCCAGATATGGAATCAATGACATGGGCTCGTCAGTGGTATGTCGTTCTGTCCACAGAAACACGGCGGCCAATGCCGTTCTAGCACGTGTTAGATGACCGGGGATTTTACGTTAGAAACAAGAAACGGCATACGTTAGGCCGAAGGGCTCCCACAAAAGGCCATGAGTTACCCCAGGAGAGGTGCAGGATTATGGAAAAGGGTGCTTTTCCGGACTCATTCAGGACAATTTCTGAACGGAGGGGCGGGAGGATGGAAAAAACAAAAACATGCTCATAGGGCTGAAAATATTTAGAGGAAGCTACTTTTCTCAGATGTGCTGCGTACCTACCTCGCCTTTTTTACTAAGACGAGCCAAACCAGTGAGCCGGACACATGACTAAAACGCGTTAGGGGTTTCCCGATGTTTAGCGGTATTTTTCTGACTTTTAGGGGTCGAAACGAGGTATTCAAGCAGGGACGTAGGAACCGGGGGGCAGGGGGGCAGCTGCCCCCAACTTTCATGATTCTTAACCATTAACCCTATAGGCGTTGACTGGAAAGAAATGACTTGAAAATTCCCGCTGCCCCCCCCAACTTTGACCATAGTTCCAACGCTCCTGTATTCAAGCAACCAGCGACACATGATTTCAGACAAGAGGATTTTCCTCGCCGGCGGCATTAGACCAGGCCAACTCTGGCACCCAATCGTAGCAGGTCTATACGACATACAGAAAAGCCACTATTCCAGCAAATATCTGACCAATTCGTGCATACTACATGTTGAACGGCCGATTGGTGTAAAGTTAATTTTTACCAAGATCACGCTGTCGATGATAGGAGACACCTTGCGTCGTGATGCGATGCTGGTCGAGGGTAAGCCTTAATAACGACTCCTCCACCTCAACACGAGCATTGACGGGGTCTGAGCCACCTTCATTTTGACGGAGGGTACCCGCCTCCCCCGTAAGATCCCGAGAACCACGCTAGATAGCAAAGCACGGTAAATGGCGTTTGATAGTCCACCCAATTTTCTATACAAAAATGTAAACCATTTATTGTCAGGTCACATTTAAAGTTAATAGAGGTCAAGGCATGCCTCCTTAGGGATAATATGTAAATGAAGATTTTCAGTAATTACGTCTGAACTAGTAAAGGTAGAGCAAAACAATATAAACCATCAGAATCCTCGCAGCAAACCAGATACAATGATGTATAATATGAACTTGTTAGGTCGAATAAGGTCAAATATAGGATTTGACCTGACCTGCTGTCAGGTCAAGGTTAGATTGGGTCAAAATGAATATCACTAGAATTGCAAGGATGAGGCAAACCTAATGTCGTTGAAATAAACGCTCTACCACCATCCATCACTAATTTGTTCAGTTCAAACCATTTTTACATGGATTTCCAATGTAGAAGTCATGGCTCATACCTGACCTTAGGTCACCGATATACAAAATCCGGAATATTGTACACCTCGGTGAGCCCGTTACGTGATGAGTTTTGATTGGATAGACTCACGTTGTTCAGATTTATGCTATTTTTTTAGGTGAGGTCACTTGACCTGCACTGGTAGCCTAACCTGAGATGAATCAACCTTAAAATTGTGGCTAAGCTGTAAAATGATTCGAGAAAAGGTATACAAAGTACGGTGCTATTATTCTATCTCCAAAAAAACCCGACGGGGTAGCGAGTACCCGCCCCCCGTCAATACGCGTATTAATATTGTGAGTTTAAGCTTGATAGTACTGTGGACTCTTTTGGGACTAAGCCTTTTTCTTTCACACTAACATATTCCACGACTAACCTACCTCTCTCAATTTCCACATGTTTGACAAACACCTTTTTTATTTCTACAGCCTGATTTTCTGGGCTGAAGAGAACGCCACTCACGATCTTTTCAGTCCCCTGGCTGTTGTTTTGCTCTAGTTTGATAATACACGTCTTTTGTTCGAAAATGTTTACATTAGAGCAAAAAGCGTTCGGGTGGCCAACGCCCTCATTACACAACTACGCCTTAACCATCCGCCCACGTTTACTCTGTCCTCGTTTCTTCGAGTGATTTCGATTAGACATTCCTCTCGAGTTCTCAGCAGTGAAATATGCAATAGGTCGCTGAGCATGAAGCAGCGCTGTTTCGAACATCAGGTAGCTTCATTCAGACCCTGATGTTCAAACCAAGTGTTTCAAACCATTCATATATACCACGGCACTCTGTATTTAGCGTTGTACAAGCTGACTATCCTGTTGAACACAGGTTAGCCTCTGAATGATGACTACATCTGCTCTAGCTCCAAACAATGACGACAGGACGCTTCTCCAGGACAGGACGTGTCACTCAGCACGTGGAGGGACTTTCACATCACCAAAAACCACCGCCCACCGGGCAAGCCCTGCATTCCCCGGATGGCATCGGAAACAAGGACAACTCGCGGCATGCACAATTCCGAATGAAAACTAGCCAGAGGTGTGCCGTATCGACACACCGTGGAATCGGGCGAAATGAATGGTGGCATTCCACAGGACACGCAAACGCACAGCCACAGAAGCGCGCAGGCAACAGCCACGCAGCAGTACACCGCGCTCCACGCTGAATGCACTACGTCCCACGCGGGAATGCACCGCGCTCCACGCTGAATGCACTACGTCCCACGCGGGAATGCACCGCGCTCCACGCGGGAATGCACTATGTTCCACGCGGGAATGCACTATGTTCCACGCAGGAATGCACCAAGTCCCACGCGGGAATGCACTACGTCCCACGCGGGAATGCACTACGTTCCACGCGGGAACGCACTAAGTACCGCTCTTCGACCCCTCATCGTGCGAAGCATGGCATGTTGGCTACATTGCCTGAGCAAAATACGAAGGCACGGTATCCTAGCGCGTGAAGCAAGTCTATAGAAGCCTCCATGGCACCCCAGCACGTCTCTGTTGGGCGACTGATGACCTATTAAGCACAGGCCAAGCATCCAGCTGGCGCGCTTTCAGCAGAAATCTCCCAGCGCTCAGCTCCGTACTTATGTCTGAAGTGCGAGAGCAGTTTCTATTTTGAGTTGCAGTTTCGCAGCAACGTAAGTAGAAATACAATGAAAATCGACAAGCGAGTGTTTTAGATGCACTTTTGGCAGTGAGAGTTTGGTGATTCAACAGCAGTGAGCTACTATTGGTAGTCTAAAAATCAAGGAAGTTTACCATATCCTGTCTTGGTAACTATTTTGAGAATATAAATTGCTTTACAAGCAATCGTCTTCACAAGGCTCTTAATTGTTTTTTTAGCCTCGATGTTTTCGCATACAAAAGGACCTATAAAACACGACAACAATTTAAGGTCACATTACCGGTAGAATTTCGTTCAGCAAAAGCAACACGACCAGGTGATCTCCCTGTTAATGCACACTCAATTCTTGGCTGGTCATGTGCATGCAACCAACAAGCAGTCTTCCCCTACATATCCTGGGCTAATCACATGGGAACGTTGCGTTACTTAACACGCTCACAAGAGGGGCGCCTCGGAGGCTCCCTCCAGTACGCGGGTGAGTAACACCTGGCGGTTTTTGTCAATTTTAGATATTTCCAGTTGGCAGATAGGTAGAAGCGGAGATGGCGAGGCTTTACTCTCACCCGAAGTTTGTCCCTAAGCTCCACTTCGGAAAGAGTCCCAGCCGAAGGTCTCGTTTGGACAAGCCCAGTCGGGCCAAAAACGTTCTTTGGTGACGGGAATGACCGGAGATGAAGTCCAAAGAAAACATGATATCCCATATCAAACTCTCCACAGTGCTTAACTACACAAATTTTTCCGTTGGCCTAATACCACATTGACCAATTCAACTACACGGCCCCAAAATCAAGACACGTTTGGCTAGAGCGGCGTCCTCTAAAAGCCGCTGGCGCAGGCAGGAATGATGAGACGAATTCAAGGAAAACGTCATAGCCCGCGGCTCTGCATCACGTGACGACAGACGCCGCGGCAATGACAACAGAACGGAACGCCCGATGAATCTTACAGAACACATAAGTATCTATCACACACCGCCCAATGCGAGCCTGGGTGCTGTGACGGACTGGCGCCTTTGTACAGTTTCCTTAGCAATCATAAACTTATCCATTGTAAGCGACAACAAATTGCGAGCACACGAAAAACACACACGGTACCCACACCGCACCAACGAATTGTCACTGTACTGGACTAGACCATAATAAGACTAGTGACAAGAGCCCAAACAGATGGTAACAGAATCACCCGAGGAGAAAGTACAGCTTTGACCGATTTCTAACTAGTTATCAAGCGGGCCTCCAACTTGTCTATCAAAAATCCTCAATGAGTTATCACATCCAAAAATAAGAATGAGCTAACCGTAAATTACACACACAAGACAAATTGCACACACCTCAACTTCCCTATAAAGACGGAATATAAAGCCAAAAACGCCAGGCAATATCTAGAAAAATAAGACTTTTGAGAGGAAGAACCAGATAAATCTTACAAAGTAAATGAGCTCAAGGGTTTACCTGAAAATACGTTAAATAGGAATATAGATTTAACTTAAGTAGTGATGCTCACAGGGAAGGGGGCACAAAGAAAATTACATAAAAACCCCCAATCGAACCTCAGTCTGATTCCCCAAAGTGTCATTGGAAATGATCAAAACGCAATGCAATGACCACTTCAGATCAGCCAGCAAGAATGACAGATCTCCGTCCTAGGCAGGCATACAGGCTACGGTAGATCGGAAAGTCCGTTGGAATCGTAGAGAATTTGCATCTCATCGTACACTTTCTTCATGGTGTTGACACACTCCAGGAGAACGTCTCTTCCTTTTTCCCTGTCCGCGGGGTCGTCGCCCACCGCCTGTGATCCGAACGCCAATTACCCGAAGTCTCCACAAGGCGCTTGGCACGTCAGCACGACTTCATCGATTAAATGCCAAACACGTGCTGCCAAAAACGAGACAAGCACTCCTAGAAGCGATCGCTGACATGACTAATTCTAGTCCAGTCCGGACCGTGTAAAGCCGAAGATTCTGCATCGGCCAGTGACTGACCTTGTTGACGATGTCGGCCCTGGTGCCCAGAGTGTACATGGCGAGCAGAGCGGCCTTTTGCACCAGCCAGGCGTGGTGCGGCGCCAGGGTGCCTTTGTACGCCTGCTGGCACACCGGGCCCATCTTCTGCTGGTCAGGCTGGTCGTGAAGCTGACGCAGAAACTCGACGATGAACGCTGGAGACACGCCCGGACGAGAGGGCCCCAGTCGCATCGTCAGTGTACGGGGGAGCGGGGCGACGCAGGAGACGGGGAAATGAGTTCTACTCTGGAAAAATCTAAATCCCCAGAGGAGACAAGTCCCAAGCAGGAAGATGACTACTTCGTGCGTAATAATCGTGAATTAGATTGTGAGGGAAAATGATGCTCGGTATCTTCAAGCTTCATCACTTCCGCCTCAGTGGAAGAGATTGCCCAATTGGCCTGAGGGCTATCTATGGAAGAACGGTAAATTCAAACTATATAAAAAAACTTTCCCCGTTGAATCATAGAGCACAACGTCCCTTTTCTTGAGAAAAAATACATAAAAAACCATTTGGCTTACACTGACATCATGTGCGTCTGATACTTCAATACGTAATAGCCCCAAATGCGTAAATTCCTGACCACCAATCAACAGCGCGCCTCGCCTCCGTGACGCCGAAGCCCACTGACCCAGGGCGCGGTGCAGCCGCAGCAGGGTGCGACAGCCGTTGCCGGCCTTGTCGGACTCCAGCAGGCCGCTCTCGCGCTCCCATGACATCATCTGCTGCACGGTGGCGTAGTGCTCGCCGGCACCTCCCTTCCGCAGACACTCGAGTTGCACCAGCTTCTGGTGCACGTCCGAGCCGACAAAGCCGAACACGGTGCCGAGCAGGCCGAAAAACCTGCCCACACAGAGCCGTCAGGGGTGGACGGCGGCGGAATGAGGCCGGCATTGGAGCAGTAATAGGGCGATATTGCAAGATTTGAAAATATGCCACGCGTCATGATGAAAAAACGTGGCAAAAATATTACTGCACGTTAGTGTTGCAGAATCGTGGGTGGCTCACCACAGAGGACTGGAATTATCCCATACCTCATCAGGAGTGCTGATTACCCTACATACGAGATTACGTGAAAATTCCGGGCATCAGCGTAAAAGTTTGACCTCTCAGCATCCTCATTTGTCTTTGAATGCTCCAGGCTGAATTTCAAAGCCTCAGTAAAAAAATCAAGCAAGTAAAACAATGAACAATTTTGCTAATTATTACAGCGATCGACATGCTCAACAATTCTCTAAGATGCACACAACAGACGTTTCATGACCCCATGAGGTTCTCCAGCCACCTCAGAAAAAAGTTGACACTTTAAGATCCTCATGGACGCTTTATAACTACCAATCATTTTATTCTTGCAAACTTTACAGCAGCCTGAAAGCAAAAAAAGCCAGCAGTACACCTGACACAACACTTACTTGCCCCAAAATCATGCTGCCGCCCTAAATGACACTTTAAAAAACCCTCAAAGGTACTTTACGTAAGCTAAAGATCACAAACAAAATATATATCGAAACAGTGAAAAGAATGCTAAAGAAGCGCAAATTTTCATAACGGGGGCATTCCAGGACAGATCGACCAAGGCTTGACACCACCATGTCTAGAAAAATCTGAAACTTTGTCTCCGGGGTAGTTTTGGGCCAGAAACACGCCTGTGAGAATCTCAGCCCCCTCCGACCAACGGTGACCGAGTTATAGCCCGAGGCACTTTCGGGAGGTCACGTTGTAGACTCATCTTTGATGCTTCATAACTCAACAACGCATCACCTGATTAACAAGTTTTGTATATCATTGAACTCGTCTTGAATTATAGTTTATTTTGAAAAAAGAAAATGTTAAAATTTGAAAATTTTTGACTTTTAATTTGTTTGACCTTTTCCTTTTGACCTAGCTTGACCTTTTCCCAGTTGAAATTGCCCTTTTAGACACCTCAAAAATGTTTCTTCATAAAATATCTTTTGATAGCAAAAATAAAAAATGCGTTCTTGCTATAAGTTCCGAATATTTAGCACCTAAGGTAGGTATGTACACGGTTTTTGACCATTGCGGTAGTACAGCCTTATGTTTAACGCCGCAAATATAGCGATTGCTTTTGTAATCGGTCGCTGGAAATCATACTCCATTGTCTTTACGAAATTTTAATCGTACAAGTATCCGAATTTATGACATTTAACACGCGCCCACCCGAGGGGGTGGGCAACCGGCCTCCTCAGGTTTCCACAGGTAGTAAAAAAAACACCTTCGCGCAGTGCCACCGTACTTCATGTACCTCTAACTCGAAATTTTTGCAGCTTCTGGCAAAATTTTATGTCTGGGTCATACCAGGTCAGACCACCAACCCAGGTCAAGAGACCTAACCTCAAACTTTGGGAGGTGCATAAATCATATCAAATTTAGCCTATCGTGGTTAGAATCGCATTACATAGTAAGATCGCCTAGCAAGATAATTTTTCGTAGCAGGATTTCTATATCGATAACCGGGAGCAGGGCAAAGGTCATGATCTTTCCATTATAAATGCATGGGGCGATTGGTAAATTTTGATAACTTGCGAGAATTGAGAATTGTCGAGAATTGCGATGGAGGTTGTATTTTTACATTGTCGTGTTTGACTTGCCACTGCAGTTTGATTAATATTCTTTTTACCATACAGACCTAAGCCTGGCTCTAGGTCAAAGCAGGTTAATTTTGACATTTGACTAGGCAATATTATAAGATACATAATCCGTTTGGGCTCAACAAGAGTGTTCCAATGGTGCTGAACTTTTCTTTCTACGGCTCTTCTCTGTCACCTATTATGCCACAAAATTTAGGTTTCCACTTAGTTCCCGTAAGAAATACTGTGACCTTGAGCAGCCTCAAAGGCGACACGACCAAACGATTGTATGTAACATATTCGGTAATGATTAAAACTGGCTATTTAGCGGCATCACTCCCAGTGCACTGTGTCATTATTTATCTGGGATTCTCGGATCCGTGTCAGCTATGAAATGATCACCTTGTAAAAATATCATGAGGCAACCTGTTCAAGCGACCAAGTCGAATGCGTTACAATTTCAGGACATTTTGTCGAATATATGAGCAGATTCAAATTACTTTTTGGGAATGAAAGCCTTTCAGACACGTTTGTTTACATTGCATGAATCCTCTCAAACATATGCTGTGCTGCACTGGATCAGCTTGCATCGATACTATTTTCCATCTCCGGGAACGATGTAATTGTGTGAATTAGTGGTGCTCATAGGATAAGTTATACTTGTTTCAATTATTGATAAGGTCTCGACATCTTTGTAAATTTTCGTTTAAGGCTGAAAGGTTCATTATTAATAAGTTCATTTGCCCTCGTCTCCCTCGAAACAAGGAATCCCTTTTTATCACTTTTAATGGCTGCAGTTTTTCTGTTTATAAATATTGCCCAAGTTGTTGCCAGTTCAGTTTTTTTATACATTTTGTACAAAATGTTCTCAGTTCGATTGTTGGAGTCGGGGTCTCACTAAAGTCATCAATGGACTTGTCACGGAGACCCCGACCCCACCATCCGAACGAGCAACTCCCACAACGAAGGGTTGATTTTAGAAGCCAACGTTTAACGTCCCACACAGCACAGGGACGGCCGCCCCGCTCAGGTCACCCTCTCACCAGTCAGTTGCCAGCCGACCTGTACGTCGGGTAAGCTATTGAGCGCCGGAGCGTCTCAGCGGAACCGATCCCAAGCCTGGACATGCACTGCCACTGCATGCTTCTGAGCCGCGGGCCGGAGCCCAACGCTCTACCAACTGAGCTACCGGGGCGGCAAGGAGGCGGTTTTAGGAGTAGGTGTCTCACTAGAGTCATCAAGGGACTTTTTACGGAGAGCCTGACCCCACCACCCAAACGAGCAACTCCCACGATAAAGTGTTAATCAAGGAAACAAAGTTGAAAGTCCCACAAGGCATAACGACGACCGTCTACCTCAGGTCACCCCCTCACCACTGAGTTGCCTGCTGGCCTTCAGCATTTACGGTACCTACCACCTCCCAGTTGACCTAAATTATTTTTCCAGAAGTTGCATAATGTTGTGTTAGAGGTAGATGGAGTACGGTGGCGCTGCGCGAAGGTATTTTTTACTACCTGTAGAGACCTGAGGAGGCCGGTTGCCCACCCCCTCGGGTGGGCGCATGTTAATTGTCATAAATTCGGATACTTGTACGATTAAAATTTCGTAAAGACAATGGAGTATGATTTCCAGCGACCGATTACAAAAGCACTCGCTATATTTGCGGCGTTAAACATAAGGCTGTACTACCGCAATGGTCAAAAACCGTGTACATACCTACCTTAGGTGCTAAATATTCGGAACTTTTAGGAAGAACGCATTTTTATTTTTGCTATCGAAATATATTTTATGAAGAAACATTTTTGAGGTGTCTAAAAGGGCAATTTCAACTGGGAAAAGGTCAACCTAGGTCAAAAAGGAAAAGGTCAAACAAATTAAGTCAAAAATTTTAAAATTTTAACATTTTCTTTTTCAAAATAAACTATAATTCAAGACGAGTTCAATGATATACAAAACTTGTTAATCAGGTGATGCGTTGTTGAGTTATGAAGCATCAAACATGACCCTACAACGTGACCTCCCGAAAATGCATCGGGCTATAACTCGGTCACCGTTGGTCGGAGGGGGCTAAGATTCTCACAGGCGTGTTTCTGGCCCAAAACTACCCCGGAGACAAAGTTTCAGATTTTTCTAGACATGGTGGTGTCAAATTGAAATATTTTTGGTCGTTTTGTCCTGGAATGCCCCAACGTAATTCAGCATGAACACATCAGGTAGAAACAAGCCACAATATTCAAAAGCCTTGAGTTCCCAAATTGCAGTTAAGCAATAATAAAACAGCACAGGCAAGAGTAGGCTGAATTATAACTTTCCGATGAACCAAGTAAGGCACTCACTTGTTCAGCTCGTAGTATCCTGAAATATATCCATCCAGCAATATACCACCCTCTTCACCAGCTTTGCATTTGTTGAAGTTTGAAAGAACGATTGCAATATCAAATTTTGTATCCTCAGTATCTTTCTCTCCGCTCATGGTAATTGTCTTGCAGCTGTCAGGTCAACCAACAACCTGAAAGGAGTCAAAGTAAGAGTCAGGATAAGACGTGTTTCTTTTTCCTTCCCATTTTGATGAGACAAACACCACCAGGCAGTGCTATTGGCAGATGTGTCACCAAGGCAAACCCAACTTTTAAACCTGTGTAAAAAAGTGGGACAGAAAGCAGACCAGGGTAAGAACCACATTATTATCGGTATCTTTAAACAAATAAGAGATAATAAACACAGAACACAAATGCCTAAAACACAACATTTATAAGCACACAGCACAAACAGCGAGTGATATCAGAGTAGTATTTTCGTGTCAGAATAGAGAGGGGATAAGTTTTGAATGGTATACAAAATGGGGATTTTCTGGCTGGTGGGTGTTACTTGCTGCATAGCTCATTTGAAACCAGTCTGCTAAATGTGACAGATTTTGAAAATATATAATTGAGGCAGCCCTTTGGTAAACCCATAGGTGTGGGAATGTCCATAGCATTGGGGGGTCATACTGTCAATTGTTAAGATCTTGAACAAGGGAGGGGACATGACCCCACTGTTCCTACAGCAGACGCGGATCCAGGATGTCCTCAAGGAGGAGGCGATTACAACACTCGGGGGCCCGTCGCTTGCGGAGGGGGTCCGCGACTCGGAGGGGCCCCGCGGAAAAAACGTCAAATGTGATGGAAATAAGCTTTTTTAAAAGAAAAATGGGACCCAAAGCCCAAACCGGGGTCATTTTACAGGTTTCCATCACACCTACACGCTCCCATGCACTGTATAGTCAGTATATACATACACAGAAAGGGGGTTTCACTCATAGCACCCTTGCGGGGGGTCCGGCAGCTGCGGCAGAAGGCGTTTTTTCCAGTGCTTAAGGTCAGCCCAAGGTGGGGGCGATCGCCCCCACCTTGGATTCGCCCCTGTCCTACACCCGTAAGAACAGTTCACTTGGGGAGCTTGTTTATGACTTGAGGAAGACACTGAAACTTGGAAGATACTTAGATGCAAAATCAACAAAATGTTGATGCCAGGTTAGCAATTTGGCCATGTTTTAGGTCTATCACACCTAGAGACCAATTTCACACTGAAAATGAATCTTTTATCCCTTGAATCCCACCACGGCCAAAACTCGTTAGTTGGAGGTAGATACGGGACAAGAAACAGTCTTTTCTTCCATCTCGTCGCTCCAACGCTATCCTAGCAACCCACAGGCCGTCCATTCGTCGTGCCCTCAACGCTGCATCATGCGCCTTGCTCCCTGATTCCCGCGCCCGCCGAGCCATCTATTTTACCGCAGTGTAGCCCCCGCGTCAATTGCGGAGCGTACCGACAGAGCCCCCGCTGGTGCTCGGGCTCGCCGCCGCCGCTGGGAGTTGGTCGCCGGCGTCCCCCCGCAGGTATCGCCATCGATTATGCTATAAGTCGCGCCGGAGCCGCGGAGCGAAACATAACATGGGTGTCGTATTTCCCTGCCAGATCTGCCATTAATTTTATCTTCCTTTGTTTATAGGCGTGTGCGGTCGCGGATCGTAATTGTACTTGAATCTACGTGTGTGGATACAAAACAAAATAATGTAGAAGAACTTAGCACAAGTTCAGCACAGATTTTTATCCAGTGCATCCCTAAACAAAAACCAAAACTCATTTCTGACCAGAAAAATACACACAATAGAAAAACATGTTGTTCACATGAGCTTTGTTTTCCAAATATAATCTTTCCATCAGCTTAACCTACGCCCGGGTGGGGATCTTTTAGACCCCCCTCGGGTTTTTCCAAAGTGACCAAAAACGGCGGCGCGCAGCGCCGCCAAACTTGGTCTAGCTGTTCCTTCATCATTTTTACATCTTTCCTGAAAATTTTGGCTCAAGGTCATGTCGGGTCACCAGGCCAGGTGAAGTGACCTCACCTCAAAAAATACTTAGGACCGCATAACTAAAAGAAGGGTTAATCGATCAAGTTGAAACTCATACCACATATTGGGCCCACCAGGAGCTACAACATTTGTTCCGGGATTTTTGATATTGGTGACCTAAGGTCATGTGCAGAGCATGACCTCCCCATTGTCAATACATAGGGAAAATCACGAAATGAGCTTTTCTCATTAACTATGGATGGAATCAACTTCCAACATCGGTTGCGACTTGCTCTTAGCCCATTTCTGAAGCTGATACCAAAATTTTTGACTTGTGGCCTTTGAAAGGTCACCTTAGGTCAAGTAAGCATTTTTGTGTTTTTCTCTATACATTTTGAATAAACTAAGATAGAGCTTTTATTTTGTCACCAAAGTGTTTGTATAGTTACTGAAAGTCAAATGATATACATCATGACTATACCAGGTCAAGTTGGGTCAGACCGTTGACCTGGGTCAGGTCAAATTCTTAAATTTGACCTGGCATAGTAATATCATATATCATTCGATTCGTATTGACGAGAGAATTGCAATGGTGCATAAACTATGGCTGTATCTTGTTTGGTTTGGAAGCTATTAGCGACAAAGTAAACACCCTTATACATGGGTGGCTATGGACATTCCCAAGAATATGCCCAATATTTAGTGACCTGTAGCTCCCTAGGCTTTGACCTGACACGAAAATGAATGCCACTATAATGAAAGCGCATCTCAAGAGCTTTCGAATGGTGTTAGAAAAATGTTTCTAGCTATCATAGTTTCTGAGATATATGAGGGTTTCTTAGTACACCTCATATTAGCGATTTTGACCTGTTTTGACCTCTGGTGACCTTGATTTTGACCTGACAAGAAGTCTTTTCGATATCATTTCCAAAGAGCTTTCGATTGCCGTTTTGCGCTTTTTCTAGCTCTTTTAGTTTTTTAGATCGTGGGGGTCTTTTTTAGCCCCCCCCCCAGGGCGAAGGTGGCTTGTACCCGCCACCGGGGCAAGGGTTAATGATGGGTCCCATACTTACCAAAACACATTATGGAGTACATAAGGGCTAGTGGGGCAATTTGAAAATTTGGGAGAATAAGGTGGACTTCTTCAATTTTCTTAAAGAATGGTATATAGGACCTCCATACTGGAAGTAGAAATCTGGCAAAAGAACATGCCCACTGCACTGCATTGATTAAAAGGGACCTAAAAGGTCTCAGAAATTAATATACCCCATAACACCTAATTAATGCCAAAAACCATAGCACAAACCATAATGCATATTTTTGCATTACCACACAGCCAAGCACACAAAAACAATCACATGGCACACCCCCATCCACCATCCCGCCCACAGTCCAAACATATCCCCGCACCCCCCCTTCCCCACCCCATCCCCTTCCAGACAAACGCCGCACATGCCCAACATCACACGCACACGAGCATCCACACCAAACCAGCACACACCCCCAACCAACCAACCACACCGCCAACCGCAAGCACGGCAGCCACCACGAAGTTGGAGAGCCCCATAGAGGCACTTACATCACAACAAATACGAAAGTACCATCCATCGCATCCACAGCACATACACATGCACCCGTCATACAGTAACCAACCAACTCACCGGATATAATTCCGCGGCATACTGCCAGCCATCGCAATGTTTACTAATCGCAACCTCCTCACATCACCACGGCCCAGCCATGCCGCGCGGTCGCAACGTCAACAAAAATGTCACGACGCACACCCGGCAAAAATACCGGCACACACCGAGCAATGGGCAAAAGCCCTCCAACACGTGACGTCCGGCTGCACAGCACGGACCGCCGGCAAACACAGCCACGGCCCCCAAACATGCATGGTCACATCCTCGCTCAGGTCAGGTGCCGCGCCGGGTCGGATGCGGTGCTCAGGTCGAAGTGGTGCTCCAGTCAGATGCGGTGCCGGACGGACGGTAGCACGCGGCTAACGGCCATTCACACGAATCACACGTGGCTCCTGGACTGATAATTCCTCAGTCGTTTTCATGTTCAATGGCCGCAATTATCAAAAAGTTTAGTGACAAACAACACTTGGAAGGGCAAATGCCCAATCACATTAAATAGCCCTATTACCCCCACCAAATGCATCTATGAGTTTAGCAATGGTGCCCATAGGGGTCCCACTAGGGAAATTTCAAAATTCTGGCAATGAGGGTGGACGGCTTTGATTTTCTTCAAAATTGGTATAGAGGACCTCCATATCAAAAGAAGAATTCTGGCTAAAGAATATGTCTGTTGCATTAATTAAAAAGGGCCATAAAAGGCACTTCCATATTAAAAAACCTTCACAAACAAATAGTTCATGCCAAAAAATGCATCAATATCAGATCATATAAAGGGCTATATTTTCCAATGATAATCCATCCATTATTTTAGCAATGGGGCCCTTAAGGGCCCTACTAGGGCAATTAAAAATTTTGGTGAATAGGGCAATCCACTTGCTAGAAATCATGTAATTATGCATATTCAAGTTGGGTATTTTCTGTCTTGCAGTCCTGGTGGACCTAAAGCAGGACCCCAGGCCAAATGCCAGGACTATGCCAGGACCAGAGGCAAATGCAAAAAATTGACTGCATTGACCTGCTCTCTTTTTCGTGCATGCTTTTTGATTTTCTCAGTGCTTGTGTCTGTGAGGGGGAGGGGGTGCTGTTGGGCACTTTCTTGTCATACTCTTGTCTTCAAATCTGTTATGTATATGCCTTCTTTAAAAAGAGAAAAATAAAAAATTAATGGAAGCAGGAACAAGCAAAATTCACTGTAATTAAAATGTAAATTTTATCTAAAAACACAATGTGAGACAAAACATCACTGTGATTTCCAAGCACATATTATTCACTTCATTCTCTCCTTGATGACATCTTCCAGCTTTATCTAAAGAATGAATTATCAATTTAACTCAATGGAAGAGTAAAACAATGTTGTGCACACAGTGACACATCAACATGAAACAGAACTCCTAGCCTCACACTAAATTTAATTCTTTTAAAACATTTTTAGGTGTAATTTCTACCTATCCCTTCAATGGCCTATTTAATAACTCGGTGACATAACCAAAACAAACCCACAATTAGAATTGGTGCGTACCAAGGTCAAAAATCAATATAAATAGGAATATCCCCAATTTTTCATTCAAGTATTGATATGGGGGTGGGGGGCCATCAGAACAATTATCTGAATTTGAATTGAAAATGAAATTAAGGAGTGTGTGTGTATTGGGGTTTATAGGGCGCCTTCAGCATCTAGGCTATATCGCGCCCAAAATAAGTAAATAAAATTAAGGAACTGGTAAGGTAAGGTACCTAGGTGACTGAATATTATAATGGACCGTCTGCATTGCAGGTACTTTTATTGACTCTGCTCAGTAATAACAAATATGGCTATATGTTGGGAAAATAACTATTTTGATTTGTTTAAAATAAAGCAAGCTGTAACTATGCAAATCAGAGAAAACACTTCCTGCCACCACTAGTTCTGCAAATCATAGACCTTTGCGGGGGAAGATACCTTTACTTAACCTGTTTGCGGGGGCTATCAGATCGTCCAACAAACAAATTGTCCAACAATCATATCATCCAAGGAACAATACGTCCAACAATGAAACAGTCGAAAGTTAACCTCGCCCCACCGGGGGCCATCGATGGCCGCCCCTAAGGTTTTTCCGGGATAGCAGAAAAACGACGAGGCGCAGCACCGCGGTTGAGGGCTCTACCTCTCACTGCATCATTTTCCCATCATCCCTGAAATTTTTTACCCCGGGTCACCCAAGGTCAGGTCACCAGACGAGGTCAACCAAGGTCACCTCACTTCACCTTTAGAGCTCTGTAAGAGCTACATTTCAAACTCGATCGATTTGAAACTTCCTACACTTCATGACCCCTCCAGGGTCTACAAGGTGTATATCCGGGATTTTTCGATTTCGTGCCCTGAGGTCAGGTCACGAGGCGACCTCTCCCATTGGAAAAGCATGGGGAAAAGCTATTTCATGATATAAAAGCCACAAAAATGATTGCAAATGCTCAGACTGCTCAGAACAACTTTTTTGGACACCCTTTCACGGATCCCAGGGGTCATATTTGCCCTTTGACTTTTCCAAGGTCATCCAAGGTCACCGGAGGTCAAAAACAGTATTTTGACAATAACGTTTGACCTAATTAAGCTAGAGCGGTGAAACAAACACCATCGTGTTTGTCTTGTCACTGGCTTTCATTTGATATACGGCAAGGTCACTTTTTGACCTTTCGTGACCTCAGGTCATATTAGGTCACGAGGTGACCTCTGGCGGTCAAACCACTGGCGGGAGGTCTTTACGTTCCACATAGCGGAAAAAGTACTGGCAATTTGCTATCAAATGTACTTTACCAGGCCTCAATAGCTCTAATGACATAAGAGTTAGGCCCAGTTTGCTTAATCATTGCATATTTGAGTGAAAATAAGCCGATCTTGACCTAATTTGACCTCTGGAGGTCAAACCATTGACCTGAGCACTAAAACATGCAAAGTAAATTTCTTACTGAATTCACGCGAGCTTTCTATTGCACTTTGCAGATTTGCGCTAACGCCCATATTTTCCGGAGTTAGAGGGGGGCCATCGATGGGCCCCCCGGTGGGGCGAAGGTGGCGCCGGATCCCCGGTGGGGCGCGGGTTAAAGCATCCAGGGGTCAAATTGTCCAAGATTGTACCGTCCAATGCTCAGAACGTCCAATTTTGGCACCGTGGGGAAGTTTCAAATTATCCAACGTTCAGATCGTCAAAAGTTCATATCCTCCAAAGAACAAAGCGTCCAATAATGAAATCGTCCGAAATCAAGGCGTCCAAGGATAAATAATCCAAGTCTTTATTCGCCCCCTAGTTAGATTAGGTTAGGTTTAGTTAGGTTAGGTTAGGTCAGGTTAGGTAGATTAGGTTAGGTTAGGTTGGGTTAGGTTGACTTAGGTTAGGTTAGGTTAGGTTAGTTTAGCTCCCGTTCGCGTTAACAAGTCATGAACGTTGGACTTTCTGATAGCTGGACGATTTGACAGGACGATTTGGTCGTTGGATGATATTCCCTTGGACGGTATGTTCTATGGACGCTTTGATTCTTGGAGGTTCTGATCTCCGCCTGTAAAGGTGCATTTTGGACATTCTGATCATTGGACGATGCGTTTTTGGAAGATTTGAACCTTAGGCGATATGATTTTGGATGATTTAAGCGTTGGACGATTTGAACGTTGGATAATTTGTGCTGTGGATAGTTGAAGTTTGGACAATATAATACCCCAGCCAAAAGACCACGAGACGCGGCGCCTTTAGAGCGACACGGTCGCCGCCAGCGGGAAAAGTGGAAGCTCACAACAGGGCGCCGGCCGCCGGACGCCCGGACGCAGGCGCGCAAATGGGAAAACGGCCACGACTCGTCGAAATCGAGGCCACATTTAGCACATCTCGCGACAGCGTGGTTCCAGCCGACAGATGAGCATGTTCTGTACCATGCTTTCATTTTCCAGGGCATTGCCTTTAACAGGGTCAGGGACAGGGAGAGGGTGGCAAACTGAATCCCCCAAAAGACACATTTTCCCTGCATTACACGATGACGTGATGTCATAGGTGAAGCGGGAGGGGCGATGCGGCTGCCCCATAACTTCGGACTGGGGTAGGCTCCCCGGCCCCCACTCGAGCCGGTGTCAGAAGCCCCCGAGAGCCGGTATCAGGGTCCCCGAGTCAGTCAGGGACCCCGAAAATAGTATCAGGACCACCCTCCCTCGAGAGTTGACCTCAGGAGTCCCTCGAGTCATTCTCAGGGGTTCCAAAGGCCAGTATCAGGGGCCCCCTAGATTTAATCACAAAGAACCAAGTTATTATCAGGGCCCATCCGTTTTGGTCTATGGGGACCTCCTCTCAGGGGTTCTGAAAGCTAATATGGGGATCCGAGAATTATTATCATAGGTGCTGCCAAGTGTTAGTTTCAGGGCCCCCATGTCTCAAGGACGTCTTCTCAGGAGCCAAGAGTTCCTTTCAAGGGGCCCTGAAAGCTAGTTTTGGGACCCAGAATTAGTGGTAAACCGAGAGTAATGGGGGCGCCCCAGGATTAGTCTCGGAGGGCTGTCGGAAATCATTTCCATCCCCACCCTCCGAGAGTCAGCCTCAGGGGACCCTGAGCTAATCTGGATGCCCCTGACAGTAAGTATCAGCCCCCTCGCCCCACTCGGAGCAAATCTGGGGTCGCGATGTATAGTCCCAGAGGTGCTGCCGAGAACTTATCTCAGGAGCCCCGAGATATTATCAGGGGCCCCTCAGTTTTCTTCTAACAGGCCCCCAGGAATCAGTCTGAGTTCCCTGAGAGCTAATCGGTGGAGCGACCGAAATGAGCCTTATTGAGTGCCACCAAGTGTTGGTCTCAGAGAGCCCCAGAGCCAGTCTCCGGGATCCCCTAAGAGCTAAACGGGGAGGGGTTAGTTAGTTAAGGGCTTTTATAAGGCGTTCTGGCAAAGCACCTTGCCCGCCTCTAAAGTAGGGAGGGGCCAAAAATTAGCCTTATAGAGTGCCCCATGGACCTAAAATAACGGTCCGCCGATGGACCTTTTATTTCGGGGGAGTGGGGTCAATATGAATTTAGACACCCGGTTGTGATAAGTATTCGATGGGGCTACCCCATGGTTCCACATCGCACACAGGCGCGATAATCAAGTTGGTAGAAAAGGTAGTCATGTAACGAAAAAGGTCCGAAATGGTCCTTGGGGCCCCTGAGACCGACTAACGGGGCCCCTGAACCGACTTCGGGGAGCCCTGAGACCGTCTCTCGCAGGCTCAAGACCAACCCCTCGCGGTGCCCCTGAGATAGCTTTCGGGGGCCCTGAGAACAACTCTGAGGCCCGCCTGAGATAAACTCTCTGGAAGGAGCCCTGCGGCCGATTCGGGGCTCCTGAGAATCATCTCGAGACCTCCAGAGTCTGACGCTGGGGCCCCTGATCGGCCCAATGGGGTCCGCAGACCCCTAGGACCCACCTCCTTGGTTACGCCACTGATTTCAACACAACCTCCCCGCACGCCTCATTCGAACTAATGCATTCGGATGTGATGCGCCCCGTACGTCGTTTCGCGCATGCGCAGTACGGAGTGATCGGCGCTGTCGGTCGGAGGCGGCGAGTCTCCGATCCAGGTGTCTCTTATTCATGCCCCAGCCTTTGCGTGGGCGACGTATTTAAAAAAGAAAAACAATTTGGAAAGCCATGCAATAGCAAGTGATCCGTGTTGGAAAGTGTCTCTACTAACCGTGTGCTGGAAAAGGAAGGGAGGTTGTTTTGTTTGTTGATGTTGGCTGCTGGCTGCCGACGAGGGGTTACTTCTTCTTGTTTTTGGAGAACTAGGTATGTAAAACATTGCGGTATTTGTATGTTGCAGGACTGGGTTTTGAGCTAAAACTTACCTTACGGATTTTCGGAACCTTGACGCATAAGGCCTGCAGGCTTCCGTTCTCCACGAGCTCAATTTTTATCGTGCTTAACTCATTCGTTCTCAGGAGTAATGTACCTGAGATGGGCCTAGTGCTCATCTAGGCTGTTTTTAAATTGGGATAATGTGTGTGCTTTAACAACAGAGTGAGAGAGTTCCAATGGGATATAGATCGGACCACAAGGCCGGGTGCAACGACAAATCCTTGTTTGAGCTTATGGCTAAGCTAACTTCTTAGAATGACCTTGAGTGTGAGAGTGGGGGCCCGGAGCAACAAACTGTGTGAAATCCTGGTCTATGTTGCTGTTTATCAGCTGGTACAGCTTGATCATGTTCCCTATGTCTGTGGTACCTAGTACAGGGATGGAGGTCTAGTGCCTGCAGTCTCTCTAGGTAGGATAAGTGACAAAGGGACTGCACCAATCAGGTTGCACACCTCTGTCCACACTTGTCTCAATTATGAATTATGCTGCTCTTCCTGTCCTCATTCACGGATCCATGTCAATGTATTGTCACATAATGTGTCAGCTCATATTTGCCTCCTGCTCTCAAAAGAAAGGTCGGCACTAGAAACTGGAGTTTTTGCTGGGCGTTTGCCGTCTGGTGGTGCTAGTGGGCTCAGCGCTATGAGCTTTCGCGAGCTTTGCGCCAGAATCTAACAGATAGTGATGGACAGAATGAAGTACGCTTGCAGTGTGTTCATAGTTGTAAGGTGTTCGGAGACTAAAAACATGTATATTTCTCTTTTGGTCGTTTGAATTGCACAATAGCATAATATAAAAGAATATAAGGGATGCAAGTAGCTACACTCATGCTCAATTTTTTTATTTTTAGACCAGATCCACTAATAGGTACTTGTAGTCTGTTCCAAGTGCAGTTTTTCCAGTTGTCCATCTCCTGCTAGAAACTGGATAATGAGTATGTTCGGTGTATGGGGAGATGTGCCAAAACGATTGTTATCTATGTTTTTTTCGATACATATAGAACAAAATTGGAAGAAAAATATGACGAATATCTCGATAATTTGCTTTTTGAAATAGCATTTGGTCGCAAGCTTCACGTTCAATTTGATTTAAAAATGAGACACAGAGTTACGAATGCAAACACCGAAGCTACTGACATCTGCTAGCAATTTTTAAACCAGCTAGAGATGCCAGCTTTTTAATTTTCACAAACATTATTTCAGCTCAGCAAGTATCCAGGCTGCCGAGGTGCAAAGTGGAGGTCCACCATGGATGCATCTGATAGATCAAAGCGGAAAGATCCTCTCAAACTAATTTTGGCTCCCCCAATCGATTCTTGGGCCCCACAAACGATTCTTGGCTCATCATAGGTGGATCCAGGGGGCAGAAGTGCAAGTGCCCTCCTTTCGATTAACCCTCGGTGCCCACTGAAATGGTCACGGTGCCCCCTAAAAGGTCGATGGCGCCCTCTGAAATTCCACTTCCTACCATCCCCCCTCCTCGAACGCGAAAATAAGCGCCCCCGGTAGGATTTTGCGCCCATCTGATAGGTTTTGACGGCTCAAAAGTGGCGTCCCTCGGGGAGGTGCCCCCTCCCCAGGCTGGCAATCCTGGATATGCCTATCCTCTTGGTCCCCTGAAATGTAACTGATGCTTTTTAACGTTTATCTTCCCCTCCCCTGCAAACAGGGTAACCCAGGGGCGTAGCCAAGGGGGGCGGAAGGGATAGCCGCTCCTCCCTGAGGGCCCCCCTGAGGACACGAGCCGCGCGAAGGGCGGCTCGTCCGCACTATGCTCTGTGGCCAAATTTGGCATTTTATACCAGACAGGGCCCTCTTAAGCCCTCTTCAGCACTCTATTCTGTAACAAGGAGGGCCCTTTTTACCCATCAGGTCCCTTTTGGGACTGTCGCAGGGGCCCTTTTTGGGGTGCCACCCCTTTCTGAGCGAAATCCTGGCTACGCCCCTGGGGTAAACGGAGCTATATGCCCCCCCGATTGAGAACTCATCCCTTTTACCCTGCACCCAGGTTCCGGCTAGAATCGCCCCAGCACACCCCCTTCCCCTTGGAGCGTCAGCTTTTTTCCATTCACTCTACGCAAAACCTGGCGTCTCACTGTGTGACATGGCAGCCCTGGTTATCAGAGACATCTTATTTACACATATACTTTCTTTCCATTCAGGTTGTCGTAATTGGCTTCGTCAGATTAGTACGTGCATAGGCGGATCCAGGGGGGCAGGGGGGCACGTGCTCCCCCCGATCGACCCTCGGCGCCCCCTGGAAGGTCGATGGTGCCCCCTGAAATGTCGCTTCCAACCCCCCCCCAGGATGCGATAGTCGGCGCCCACCGATAGGATTTGGCGCCCACCTGATAGCTTTTGCCGGTCATAAGTGGCGCCCCCTGGTCCGGATGGCGCCCCCCGGTCAGGATGGCACCCCCGGTCCGGATGGCGCCCCCGGGAAGGTGCCCTCCGATCGGCAATCCTGGATCCGCCTATGAGTACGTGGCACGTCTAGGCAGTGTGGAGAAAGTGTAGATACAACGTGATTGCGTTTGTGGACCAGGGGCATTGTTAACTTTATATTCCAGCGCCATGGGTGCAAATCCCGCGGGGTTGGAAAGTCGGGACCCCTTGGAATTTGGGTCTCCCATAGGCTTTGTATAGGGCTTGTATGGCCGTACCAGCGTTAACCTACCCAAGACCCCCTGGATCGAGAAGAGACTTCCAGCCATGTCCAGCGCAAATATTCTCTTATATTTAGTTGTAGCTTGAAAAACTATGTTTCCAAAACTATAGGTAATTTCCGTGCTAGATTTATTTTTCTCTTTCAAATTTTTGGTGCTAAGGAGCGACAAACACGTATCATGCACTTTTCCTTTGTCTTGTGAAACAAAAGTGCAAAAGGAGATAAAATAGCAGAAGAGGAAAACACATGAAAATCCATGTCGGATAAAAATCCAGGCCACACATTCCTTGCAAAATACCATTTACCAGGCCGCCACGCACTTGACATGTATCATTCCCGTCGATGAAGATAACACACACTGCAACGTCAGGGAACACATGCTACGTAAACAGATTGGAAACTAGAAAATTTAAGAGCTACAAAGAAGCTCTGAATCGTGACGCCAGCATATTTTGACAATGTGCCCACTCAACATCGCTGAGAGGATTAAGCAACTTACAAATGCGACCGCCTTGTAGGCGGTCTCGCCAGCAGCAGCAGGCTAGGACGCTGTTCTAAATGCAGTAAAAGCACGTCACGCGCGTGAAAGAATATAACCTACTTAAAATTCGAGTCAATGTTGCGGCTAATTACTGAAAAACGAGATGCGGCTGCTCAATGAAATACGAATCGAGCCATCCCATTTACGGTTAAAGTGTTGATTTTACTGCCGCAGTCAGTTTCCAGGGAACATCGACATTCAAACACGGACGAAGAACACTTTTTGGAATTAGACTGTGCAATACCAAAGTGGGTCCGATGGCACTTCCTATGAAAATGTAGATGCCACCACTGAGACTACGCTGTGGCGACATCTACATTTGGCAAGCAAGCTGTTTTGCTGTCATCGGCACCAGAAGCTAACCACATTGTGGTGTAAGACTAAGAATTCAGAAATCTATAGATTGGGCAAGTAGGTTCCCAGCTCAGCAGCCACACATACACCAATGGGTAGCCCTGGTGGCAGGCCACAAAGAGATCTCTCTTCTCACTCATAACTGGCAAGAAAATAAGATGTGTCTTCTAGTCCAGTGTTTGATCAGCTCCAAGCCCCTTCATTGACTGGTTTTAAAAAGTTATCTCCTGGTTTGTGATGGGATGTACATCCTGAGGTCGTGATGTAGATCTTGCTGTAGTCTTCCAGTGACACCTGATGTTACATTACTGGAAAAGCAAAAGACATGCATTAAAAAGAAAGCAAGCATAAAACATAACACATTCTTCAGCAGCTACCACAGCTTTTCACCTCGTCTAGAGTTCGAGGCCAGTTCCAAGATCCGAGTCACTCAGATATTTTAAACCGAAATTTCTTATAAGATAGCCAGTGCTGGATATCAAACTTGAAATATTCAAAATTCTCTCCATATGCTGTCCAAAAGGGTGCATTGTTTGAGACAAACATTGTGCATGAACATAATAATCTGAGGCAGTTTCACTGTTCAGAGGTCATGGTAAAAATGTGAGAGATAGTTTGTGCCCACGACACAAAGCACCAAAAAAAATAATTAGTCAAAATATCTTAAGTAGGCACATCCCTGTTTTCTATACGTGCCCAAGAACATAGGACTAGGCCAGTCTGCAAAGTATAGCAGCATGCCAGACAAGTCGCACCAGGCACCTATAATTATCACACCAATTCGCACGGCCAGTCACCAAAAATTTGCACCAATCTGCAATATACCAGGGAGGAAAACACACCCATGGTTGAAGAATTCAGTTTTTCTCTTCTCCCACATGATTTTGTTGATTTTTAGTGTTGCCTTCCTCACACCAGACTCACAAATTTGCACCAAGGTGGTAAAATTTGCACCATTCACTCCTGTCTAAAAGGGCACTCGCACAGACGAGATCCCGTCAAAAGTGTCATACTTTGCAAACTGGGGACTAGGAACTGTTACACAAGGCAGTGATTCAACAGTGTTGCTGAGAGCGAGTTTAAATAATATTTCAAAATGCTTTAAATGTAACAAGACACAAAAATGTACTTTCTTTAAAACAAACATGAGAACAAAAAGCCAGAGCCATTAAGAAAAGGCACAATGAAACACTCAAACTCCTAAGATAGGGCTCATGAATGCTATGTCTATATAAGCCAATTAGATAAACAGAAGTTGAGTGCAAAATCAGATTTATTTTACATTTGTTTTATCTGTAACTCATGTTCCCTTCAACTGTCCCAAGCACTACAAGGCAATACACACATCATTCACAAGAATTTAACCCCTAGTATGGGCCATGCTGCTAAAATATTATTTATGCATGTTTGGGAACATAAATTACCGAAAGACGTCCTAGAAAATCTTGGAATTCAGCCATAAATTGGTCATACATCAAATAGCTGTCCAAAATATCATGTCATTCCCATCCTTTTATGTGTGATGATCATTTAAAGAAGAGCAACAATACCACTATCACAAGCAACTAAAAAGAAAAATAGAGTGAGATAATCGAAGATTCGCGTCTTACCTGCACAAAACTGTCATGAAACCACATTGGATAAACAGACAACTCCGTTGTCCGCGCAAGTGCTTGAAAATGAGGCGCCAGGTTCATCGCAATTTACGCCCAGCAAAACATTCTTCTTCCTCGCTTGTGTGACATCATACCAGGTGATGACCTCACACCTACGTCACGGATTTTCTCCAGTTTCTAGTGCCGACCAAAAGAAAGCCAATGAGCTGCAGAGTGATTTTCAGAACAATTCTCTGGCAATTCAATACACCTAATATTGCATAGGCTACAGTCTTCGGGGTTCTATTGATAGTCCTTGCATCATTCTGTATAGTCTGGGAACCATTGCCTCTAGATGTACAATGTCTGATGCAGAGAAAGGTGGTGACTGCCATTCTGCAAAGTATGGCATTTTCGACAAGATCTTGTGGTGGGAGTGCCCTTGGAGACATGAGCGAGTGGTGCGAATTTTACCAACCTGGTGCGAGGAAGGTGACACTGAAAACCAAACAAATAATGGCTATATGGTTATAAAGATACAGGAGGGGGCCTTATAAAAAGTCCTCAATTAACTAACTAATAAGATAGGTAGCATTGCATCTTGCGGGTAGGAATGGGTGCATTTTGCTCCCTGGTATGTGGAGGATTGGTGCAAATTTTTTGGTTGCTGGCGGTGTGAGAATTTTAGATGGCTGGTGCGACTCGTCTGGCCTGCTGCCATACTTTGCAGACTTGCCAGACTGGAGGTCAGAATGGGCTCAGCATAGATCTTCTAAAAGGTGTACAGCAAAAGCAGATGTACTTGTGTCAAGTTTGTGTCATAAATGTGGTGTACATAGAAAGCTCTTCTTGCCTTTTTGAACTGCAATTGCTCTAACTTGCTTAGTTGTACCTCTGTTCTTTTGATATGCAAATTATATTTTGTTTGGTAAGTCTGCATCAGTAAATGTTTCAATGAGTCTTTTAACAATAAGTTTCTCAAAAACCTTCCTTAGCTTAATTAATACTGTGATGTTAGAGTAGCTGAAGGTAGCCACTGGATTACTTCCATATCCTTTATAAACTGGACTTGCTAATCCGAACTTAAAATTATCGGGTATTACTGCATTATCCAAAACATTTTGCATAAATTTCTTTGCTGGCCCCACTGTCCACTTCTTTTAGATGTTCAGTCAATATACCATCATAACCTGGTGCCTTCCATACCATAAATCTCCTCACTGATCTGCCCTTCTGTTATCACTTGAACATCACCCAACATGTGAAAATTAGCATCAAAAATCTCAAAAGCAGTTTCAACTACTCTTTGTATTAAACTGTGACTAGTTTTCAGTTGACCGCCGAGGATGGGGGAGCAGCAGGAGTTTTGTCTGCGCTGGAATGACTTCCACAGCAACTTCCACCTGTCACTGGCCGCCCTCCGCAACGACGAGTCGTTCACAGACGTTACCCTCTCGTGCTCCGGCCGACTCCTGAGGGGGCACCGGGTCATCCTCTCCGCCTGTTCGTCTCACTTCAAGCAAATTCTGAGGGTAGGTGTCTCACCCATTGGTTTGCTGATGTGGGACTGGCGCGTGATATATTGACTCCTCTGCTTGCCACTGTTAGGTACTATTCATGATATGGTGGCATAGCCAAACTCTTTAAAGCCCAACAAATAGATCCTTCGTTGTAATGTTTTAGTTGTTGTCAAGTGTTCAGTTTTTGTCATAGGTTTGACAACATGTTTTCAACTTGCTTGCATCTCACAGAAGTGATAAGCTATTGGTCTTGTACCAGTAACTCTGCGATCATTTTTTGCCTCTCGTCCAGTTTTTTGATACTGTTTTGTGTCTGCTCTGAAGTGGCAGCTTCTTTTTCCACCAACAGGAGGTGCCTCGGCAGCAGCACCCGGTGATCGTGCTGCCCACTGTGGACTTCGACGTCATGCGCGCCATTCTCGAGTTCATCTATCAGGGTCAAGTGAGTGCCAGGAAGTGCGGACACGACCCGCGCGAGGCTGTTGTGCATGTTTATGACACTGATAGAGCTTCTAAGGTGGTAGCAATAAAGTGTCTCAGAAGGCTTGAAAGTGAATAAGACATCTTCATGGTTTTTAAATTGAGCGCTTAGAGCATACTTGAAACCTCTGATAGCGTTTCTTTTTCTCGAATTTCGTATTTTACGGAGGAACATTGCTTCATGAGCATACTTATTTTTTAATCCACTGCTCCCGTGAATACTACACTGCCTTACCACCTTACGAGGCTGACGGCAGTGTGCAGCTGTGGGGTGGTAAATACAGCCGGTGAGGAGCCGGTGGGGACAGAGTTCGCTCTTAACGCATCCGGTTACTCTGGAGATGGTGTTTCTAGGGCGAATGCACTGCGAAAGTGGGAGTCTTCATCACCTTGCTATATCAGCTCAAATTCCATTAAAAGGTGCCGCGTTCCCTTTAGCACAGTTCCGCTGCTATCAGCTAAGCTTGGTATGACTCACCAATGGCGCTTGCACTTAAACGGGGCTGAAAATCGTTTGGATAGATAAAATTCATCGGTAAATATCACCGGAAGCCTACACAGCATGGCAACCTACACACCAAACAGGACGGTAGTTTAGTTTTTCACTGTTTTCTTTTCTGTTGGATGCGCTTCCGTGATAATACGTTGTATTTGTGTGTCATATGGGTACACGGAGCCAATGCTGGCATGGCCTTGACCATTAAAAACACGCGGCAGATCAATGGTTTACAAAAAAGAAGGTGTTGAAATAAGTTTATGGGGCTAATGAGTACAAAATATAATCTTCCTAAGATGATTTCAGTATTATTAATAGGAGCCTAGGACACTTGTATGGTTTGTTCTGGTCCACCGGGTCGTTAACGTTGGTTGGTGTGTCCCGGTAGACTGAGTCGTTAACGTTGGTTGGTGTGTTCCTGTGTACTAGATAATTAACGTTGATTGTTTTCTTCCGCTGTACTGAGTCGTTAACGTTGGTCCGGTGTACTGAGTCTTTAATGTTGCTTGGTGTGTTCCAGTGTACTGAGTCGTTGACGTTGGCTGGTGTGTTCCGGTGTACTGAATCGTTAACGTTTGTTGGTTTGTTTTGATGTACTGAGTTGTTAACGTTGATTGGTGTGTCTCTGTGAACTGAGTCGTTAACGTTGGCTGGCGTGTGCGGGTGTACTGAGTCGTTGACGGTGGTTGGTGTGTGCCAGTGTACTGAGTTGTTAACGTTGGTTGGTGTGTCCCTATGAACTGAGTCGTTAAAGGGAGATACGCAAAAAAATTATTGGCTAGGTCGAACGGTCACAAAAAGTTGTTTTAGAAGTCCTATTCTCATTTTTGCGAATTCGGCCTGCAAATGCCTTCAAATTGCTCTCAAAGTCAACATTTCTAGACGACTTTACCGCTACACCTCATATCGATGTATATGACGTACACACGGCTAAGGCTATCAATTTCTCTAAGAATAAGCTCATTTCTATCCTAAACAGTGACGTAAAACTTTGGACTACTACAGAAAAAAATTACTTTAGAAAACTAGCTTTCTAAAACTATTTTGAAACAGAAATATAGTGCTTAAAAGAAATCACAATTAACCAATCAGAAGCCTAGGAATTCTCAAACCAGGGTCACGTGACCTATTTGACGCAAAAGTTTTGTCATCCTGGGGCTGAAGCAGAAAATGACTCAAGACCCGAGATACGAAACCGCTGAAGACTTGAGTAATTATGTTTTTTCCGTTTTTAGGGCAAACTAATTCATTTTGTAGTTTTTAAAAGCCTTTTAAAATTAATTCAAATACAAATACAGGAAAACAGACATTTCTATTACAAAAAACATTGTTTTTCAGCTTTAAATAGTTTTCGAAAAGTAAGTGATGGTTAAAGGTTTCAGCACTAATTTGGAACTGGTAATCTATATCGATAATAAGTGAGTGGCCTCCCAAAATTTTGCCGAAGATACAAAAATAATTGATAGTAAGATACAAAAATAATTGATAGTTTGGTAATCAGTATTTTTTAAATAGCAAGAAACCACAATAATAATTTTTCGCGTATCTCCCTTTAACGTTGGCTGGTGTGTGCGGGTGTACCAAGTCGTTAACGGTGGTTGGTGTGTGCCAGTGTACTGAGTCGTTAACGTTGGTTGCAGGGTTGGAAAAAAGCCGGCTTAAATTGAATTTATGCCAGCCAGCGGCTTTTATTAATTTAAGCCAGTTTAAACCGGCTTAAATCAATAAAAGCCGGCTTAAATTCAGAATCAATGAAAGACCCATTCAATTCAAGAACACCCTTTCATATCAAAGATAGATAGGTGAGAACTGCACAATACTATCAATTTGCATATTGTTTGAAGAATTTGAGTTGAGCATGTCGTCCATCAAGTTGGCTGAGCACAAAGTCAATGTAATTAATACTGGCAAGCTGGAGCATACTGTTGCGAACAGGTGAATGTGATACTGTTTCAACAGTTCACGTAATCACAGCGTTTTACCTGGATGTGGAGATAGGTCACATATTCTTTTGCTATTATGGTTGGTTAGATATATGGACTTTACATAGTCATTAAAACAATTCCAAAACAAGGCAAAACTGTATTGGTCTCACACAAAGCGTGACAAATTATTATACAAAAAAACATTCATTGAGCAGCAACATATCACCTTGCTCGACTGCATCATGTCGGCTTAATGACGGCCGCGCAGGGCCCTGTGCCAGAAAGACAGCTTTGCATTTGAAAATTGGTGGTTAGAATTTTGGCCCTGTTCATACTTAAGCCATTTACTCTATCGTGCTTTTTTGGTGGTCTTTTAGTGGATGTTGGCCAATATCATTTGGTTCATGGTTATTGGAATGCAAAGGTATTTGTTAAAACGTTAATGATAGGTTAGCTTGTGCTAGGGTTTTTGTTAGCGTCTGTGACACTCCAAAAATATATGTTTAAGATTAGTAAGCTCTTATGAACATGAATATGGTATTTATACTTTAAGTTACATATTATTTTTGAAAATATGAAAAACAGTTCTCGCGAGAACTTAACGTGAGTGGCTTTTATTATTGTCATGATAAGTGGTTTAAACCAGGGTGGCATAAATTAATTTATGCCAGCCGGTTTAATCCATGGTTTAAACCGGTTTAAACCAGAACGTGGCTTAAATTTGCCAACCCTGGTTGGTTGGTGTGTCCCTGTGAACTGAGTCGTTAACGTGGGCTGGTGTGTGCCGGTGTACTGAGTCGTTGACGTTGGTTGGTGTGTCCCTGTGAACTGAGTCGTTGACGTTGGTTGGTGTGTGCCGGTGTACCGAGTCGTTGACGTTGGCTGGTGTGTCCCTGTGAACTGAGTCGTTAACGTTGGCTGGTGTGTGCCGGTGTACCGAGTCGTTGACGTTGGCTGGTGTGTTCTGGGCGCCAGGTGAACGTCAGACAGTCGCAGCTGGGAGCCTTCCTGCAGGTGGCTGAGACCTTCTCCATCCAGGGCCTGTCTGATGACACTAAGAAACAGCCATCTAAGGTGAGGAGGCTGCGTCTGTGGACTTGCATGCTGAAACGGGGGCTTTCGATGTTCGCTGTGTGGATGCCTAAACTACGGAGTTTGAAGTCCAGAAAAGTGCAAAATAAGGCCCGGATCTTACAAAAAATTGTCGAAAACACTTCTGAGAAACGAGCTGGGAAAGAACGCGATCAATCTTTAAACCATCATTTATAGGCATGATCGGGTAAATTTTCGTAAAATTAGCATGTAAGCAAACTCAAGAAAGAGAGACCTTGAACATTGTGTCTACTAATTACCACTGCTGATGGAGTTATCGAACAATACTTAGTAGTATCAAGTGGGCTCTGTTTCCAAATGTTCAGTTTTTTCGTTAGCAATCCCTGGTTTCTGGAAAAAGAAAAGGTGAAAATAAATACATTTAGTAACATCGATATTGCACTTTTTTAAACGGGGAGTATATTATTTTGAAGCACATGCACTTACACTTCCGTACAAGCATGTACAGATGCAAGTTTCACTTCCTGTCATAAGCGTCACCACCGGAAAAAGTTAGGGGGCTAGCCAAACTTTTACCTGATGCTGACAACGAACATACCACGTTAGGAGCAAAAACTGTTCGAATTTCGGCTCCTCATAGCCTTCCGCAGCGGCTGGTTATACAAATGACCGGTTTTCTCCCATTTTGACTGAGATAAGTAAATTTTGGGCCAAAAAGTGGGGGCAGGCCCCCTTAACACGCGCATTGACGGGGGGCGGGTACCCGCCCCCTCGGGTTTTTCGGAGATAGGAAAAAACGGCGGCGCGTAGCGCCGCCGTACTTGGTATACCTTTTCCCTCATCATTTTTACAACTTCTGTGAAAATTTTAAGGTTAGGTCATCTCAGGTCAGGTCACCAGTACAGGTCAAGTGACCCGACCTCAAAAAAGTTTAAGATAGCATAAGTCGGAGCAGGGTGAACTTATCCGATTGAAACTCATATCACATAATGGCCCTACCGAGTTCTCTAAAATATGTTCCGGTATTTTTGATATCGATGACCTAAGGTCAGGTACGACGCATGACCTCTCCATTGAAATACATGGGAAAAATGGTTTTTACGGAATAACTCAGTAACGGATGGTGATAGAGCATTTATTTTAGCTGCATTAGACTCGCCTGGGCTTTGCGGTTCTAATGATATGCATTTTATATAATTTGACCCTGACCTGACCTCAGGTCAGGTCAAATCCTTGATTTGACCTAGCAAGGTCAAATTATACATCATTCGATTCGGTTTGCTAAGAGGATTCATATAGTTCAAGTCGTTTTGCTCTATCTTTACTTGTTCAGATGTAATGCCCGAAAAACTGAATTTTACATGTTATCCCTATGACGGGCATGTTTTGACCTCTCGTGACCTTAAATGTGACCTGACAAAAAATGGTTCAAATGTTTTCGATGGAGAAGTGGATGGGCAGCCCAACGCCGTTTACCGTTTTTCGCTACCTACCGTGGTTCTCGAGATCTTAGGGGCGGGTACCCGCCCCCCCGTCAATGCGAAGGTGGCTCAGACCCCCGTCAATGCGCGTGTTAAACTCATTTTCACGCTTTTGCTTCCTTTTTAGATTAAAGCTAATGTTCCTTTTTTCATCTGCTTTGGTACTTTGCTAAAATCTCCTACCCTCCTGTCAGACTCCATCTTAGCGTATCGACCGTAGTCAAGCTGTGTTTTGAAACAGCAAGGTAAGCCGTGGGCATTGCGAAATTACATTTCCATGATCCGAGCACGATATGCATTGCCAGCAAATTTGTGGGATAGTTTCATATTGTGTGACAATTTTCATGAAGCCTCATGCTAGCGACTAGTATATTGGATCATATCTTTACGGCGCTTTGGTTATTGGACCGGACTATTGCGGGATGTGGGTGTTGCAGTCGTTAGCACGTGCCTTCGGCCCAAGCCTGTGACCATCTGAGTTTCTGCTGAGGGTCAAAGTTTCGAGCCTGCTCAAATACAGACTTAGTGCTCTGCTCTGGTCCTGACTCATCTCCCTCGGCGCGCACAATAGCCCTCTAGCGTCCAAAAACTCCAATACACACACTAACTCCTCCTCTTGTTCGACACCATGGAATATCGCATTCTTCGTTGTCCCCCTCCCCTCTATCGGACGTACTCCCTGACCCTGACCCTGTGTACGCAGCGGCAGTCGTCCGGGTCGGCGCCTGCCGCCGCGTCGCCGCCAGGTGGCGTGCCCAAGCGGCGGCGGACGGATGCGCCCACATCTCCGCCACCGCCACCCCTCCGGCCCAGGCCCAGGCCCCACCCGCCGCCGGTCCCTGCGTGAAGAGCGAGCCGGCGACCCCGGTCTCTGAGGAGTATGTTCACCCGGAGGAGCTTCAACACCAGCCGGGCGGGCCAGGAGGCGACGACAAAGGTAGGGGACTCCGCTGTGTCCGCTCAGGGAGATGGTGCGCGAACCGGCGGCAAATGCGCCACACCGAGGGTTGTGGAATAACGATATGTGTGAGGACGAACTGTGGAGAGGGGCCAGCTTTAGACTTATAGCAAAATTACCGTCTGCATGGAGAGGGTGATGTAGCTGTTATTTTCTAGTAAATCTGTGTACTCAGAAGTGGTTTGAGCCGTCGTATAAGCTCATTTTGTCGTATTCCCAACACGTGGCAGCATCAGATCTGTTGGTGGGTGTGCGACAAGCTCGGTGGAAAGTCTGTCTGTAACTCATCGTATTCTCGCTTACAACCTGGTGCGTTTCAGACCCGCTGCTGTCTGACATGGAGCGAAGCAACGTTGCACCTGTCCAGTCGAGTAAGTACCCTGCTCGCAGCTCAGAAATCTGGACTTGTGGTTCCTGTTCTCTTACCAGAAATCGTTTTTTGGTAAGAAGGCATTTGACAATGTCTGACTGAGGGTAGAGAATTTGACGATCTAGATAGTGGTTGTTTATGTTCTGTGCTCTCTGTGTACAGTGCTCGAGGAAAGTGATGGTGGATTTTGGCTCCGCAGTTAAAACTATTAGAAGGTTGATGTGAACCAATCAACCTTCAAGTGTTACTCTTTACATCGTGTGGCAAACACTTGGCATGGAGTGGCACTGTTAAATCGTGGAGTTCAGATTTAGTCGTTAAAGGGAATGTGGCACCTTGGTCGAATACTGGAATTTACTGTAATTAGGCGTACTTTTAGTAAAAAAATAATGAAGCCACTCACGATTTCTCTGAAAAATGTACAATAAGCTCAATATTTGGTTTTTAAAAGTACTCCTCTAGAAAAAGAAATAAATATCAGCCTGTGGATGATGTCACGATCTGGCAACCACTACCATACTTGAAACGCTTCAAGGGTTTCGATTGGCTGATGCTCATCGTGACGTCAGCATATGTCGTCACACCAGTAGCTCACAACAATGGCCGCCGGCGACGGGGGCTGAGGGGGCTGGTGCCAGGTAGGTTTTAGCTTCTTTCTACGGAAATATCGAGTTCCAAGACAAATGAAATATGGAGTACCGGGTTTTCCGACCTGCTTTACAACTTGTCTATCTCAGTTAAAATCACGTTGTGAATGTGCCACATTCCCTGTAACGCTGCTTGGTTTTAGTTCTCGAGCTGAGACCCACCTTAACTCCCCCAGTGACTACATTGAGCGATACGCAACTTTCAGGCCAATTAAAGAGGAATGTTTAAAGGTGCCGACCCCGGCGATTGGTCCTTGTCCGGATCGCATGTCTCCAAATTGCAGGCAAAGCCGAACTAATGGTGGCTCATACCCCAGCAGCGTTGAGTTGGGGCTGGGGATTCCAGTGCGGCTAAGGTGTTTTTGTTCTTCTGAAGCACAGCAAATGGAAGTGATATGTCCCGTAATAAGCGATCCTGGTTCGGAATGAATCGAAAGTTATAGCCCTGACTTTACCGGCACTTCACTGCGAGATGGCTGCAAGCCTTTTCCGACGGAGATACAGCGCGCATGGTCTAGGAAATGGGGCACATGTGATGCAGTTATACATCATTGGACATGGCAAGTTGTGCGCTCCTCTTGAGGCTTACCTATACTGGGGAGATGTACAGTCCTCTCCTAAGTGTGATGTAATGAGAGGACGGCTCTGGCATAAATTCCTGTACTTATCTTCATTTGAAGATGCAATGGATCTGAGACATACCGAAATGACAATGAAAAGGGAAAAAGTTTTGCTGCGGCTGGCTCCTTAGGAACGGCTACAATCTGGAGTCCATTCGAACTTTGTATAAAGTTGCACGCTCTTGTTGCAAACTGCTGGGCGGTAACTATCGTTCGAATAGGTCATTGGAAACGAAGCTGGCGTCAACTCAGTTTTTCGTTAAGTTGAACTTGATTGCTGTTCCTTGAGGGACAGTACTTGTTAACTTTCCCACAGGGACAGACGTTTCACTGATTAATGAAACGGTAAAGTCAACTACTGTTCAATACCATCCATTTGCATGAACTTTTTTGTGACTCTGGCAAATATGATCGTCGTATTCTTCAAAATAGGATAGTAAAGGCTCGAGAAAACTTTCTTGAGTAAGGCAGAAGTGCCGCGTGCCTTACCCTTCCTCACCTCCACTCGCCCCCATACAGTCTGCCGGTGGAAGCGAAGGCTCTGCCAGTGCGTTACTCAACCTTATGGAGTTGATGAATTCATCACGTCGCGGCGGAGAAAGCAGCATTTTCCGGTGTCTGCCGGTGTCAGCGTTTTCCGGTGTCTGCAATTCTGCCGTATTATTCCGGCACACAGCGTGAGAGAAGGCGTGAGCGCTGAGCCTGTCGCCGCCGTCGCCGCCGCCCCTGACGCCCCCTGCCTGGTGGTCTGTTGCAGGCATGGTGATGTCAGCCGAGGCGGCGGCGGCGGTGGCGGCGGCGACGGTGCTGCCCTCACAGCTGGGACCTCGCTCGCTGGTGCGCGACTTCTTCAGCGGCGAGGGTCAGGACTGTGTGTGCAGACTGTGCGGGCTGACAGTGCGGCTGAACCGACAGCTGTCCACCTCCGGCCTGTGGCGCCACATGCGGCTCAAACACCCGGAGTCGGTGCAGGAGCCGACGGTGGCGCCACCTGCGCTGGACTGGCCCGACCTGGCGGCTGCCGTGGCGGGCGGCGTGGCCGAGTCGAACTGGGTGTACGGGTCACAGTCGGCGTCTAGTGCCGGCCGATGCTAATGCCCCGTTCAGGTGGGGCGTAGGCCGGAGTGGGACGGCACGGTCGGGCCTTAGACCGGTACCGAGCTCTGTTGGTGGAGTTCAGGCTGACAGGCGCGGTCTGACGCCGTGCCAAGCTGACGGGGTCGTCAGCCGACACGAAAACTCAGGTTGTGGGGCTGTGCTGACGGGCCGTGGATATTTCTATCACCAACGAAAGGATTAGAGGTGTGTGTTGGATGTATTTTGTTATTCGTAATCGGTGACCCCTTTACAAATGTAGCGCGGCCAACAAAACTGAGTCAGTGCCTCGCCAGGTGGCTGTAGAACGCTGGTTTGTTTGCGTTCGAATATAAGTGACTGGGATGAAGAAGCTGCACACCGACCAATCATCTGACGCCTCGGGATATCGATGGGCCTGACCTTGGATGTTTCTATTGTCCCATATTTATGGCATTGACGTTTGATGATAGTTTTGCGATGACCATCGTGTGTGATCACAGATAATTATTTTTGGTTGGGTATCCAATCACGGAGAGGGTTGAAGGAGTTCTAGAGATTGTGAACAAATAAAAAGTGGTATTATGTAAATCACAATTGGCGAGAATGGTCAAGGCGGGTTTTTGATCAAACTTTTGCTTTTAGTATTTGTTGAGATGATATTCCATTCCGGCGTTTCTCCCCTTTAGAAATCAGTGTATAATTTTAGTCGTTTTTGGGTGCAGTACCTGCAGCAGAAGTTATCTGTTTCTCTTCTGGTGTTCAATAGTAGTGCCCAGTTTCAAGCGCCAACGTGGAAAGCACTGTACCTACCGTAAAATGTTATTATTACAGATCCGTCCGTGTGGAAGATTATAAAAGCATTGCTCCTGTTCAACGATACTTTCATGTTTTGGTTTGGTTTTGTCTCCCGATCACCAACGGGCCTGTGCGTCCCAGTGCCAGAGTAAGTCATTTAAGTAAAACAGGCATATCGCTAGAGATGGATCAGTTAGAAGTACATCAATACGTGATAAGCGAGAAACATTTCTAAACCCGTAAACCACAAAACAAGGCACTCCAAGCGAAGGTGGCTGAGTAGGCTATGACATGCTAGCGAAATTATGCAGCCGTATTGAGCGACTGTCAGCCTGTCTACAAGCATTTAGGAATGCATTGCATGTTCTTGGAGTTCTATTGAACGGGCGCGTTTTTACGGTGGTTACTCTTATGCGCCCCGTAAAGTAGGCTTTTGTTCCTGAGTGCACGGGTGGAGCTGACATTGGAAAACTTTCGAGAAGAAATGGTGCCCAAATATTTTTAGCTATAAGTTTTTTGTCGAGAAGATCAGGTCATCCTTCCAGCTAATGAGAATATCCCAATAGGATAAAGGAGGCTTTTTGTGCTCAAATTAAATGCCAGTAATCGACTTCGTCCACAAAAAACTACAAACTTATGCTCCTTTTGGGGGGCGAGTTTCAGCAGCTCCTCTCCAAACCACACAGCCATACTCCCAAGATCGAACGAACATTCGCACAGTACCTTTCCACAAGATATCTCACGATGTTTTTTCAAGGCGTTTGGGGCGAATCATGATCATATGCATATCATGAATCGTGTGGAAAATGACTGACATTCCAGCTAGAGGCATGTATCGGCCTGTGGACTGATCAGCTATTTTCAACGACCGACCCAGTTCCAACTTTTGTGGAAAATCCTGTCACTTTATCTGCTTTAGTCCGCCCCGAACCACAGCAGTTTGTTTTCACTTAGGTGAAGAACTTGCCGGTATACGTCCTGTTTTTGAGCTAAACTAAAATATTCAACCGGGCCAACGTTTGCACGCCAAATATTTACTGCAGGAATTGGCGCCGACCCGCCTGGCTGGTGTATCCCCGCCGTTGGTCTCGAGGCTGTTTTTGCCTTTCTGTTTTCGTGGCTTCAAGGTAAAGTTCTGCCTTCTGCAAAACTTTGTGGCGCTTCCGGCGTTAGACACAAGCCATATGCTACGCTGCATCTGTGCAGAAGCCAACAGCGAGCAAGCTCAGGTTGATTGCTTGTTGCCGGAGAGCATACAGATGTTGCCCCACGACGTCTGCCCCGAGCAGCTGCTAAATGAAATGTAGCTCTCCTGGCGGAACGAAATAAAACACGTTAGATTGCCAGGTAATCAGTCTGGCCAAACGCAAGAATTCTACATCGTAAAACGCCGACAGATGCCACAAAAGGAGTTGGAGAAATGTGCAACCATGCACGTATATTGGCACAAAACACACATTGCACACACTGCGCACACTAAAACCAGGGCCTACAATACTTTGTGGGTTGGTGGTCACACAAGTGTACCCCCGGGGCAGGGCCCCTGCATCTTCCATCATACATATATTCCCAGGAGGAGAAAAAGACACGGATGAACAAGACGTTGAGAGCAGGTGAGATTTAAACATCTGTAATCGCAGATTGGTCGGGTAACGCGCCGGGGCGCGGCAGGCAAGAGCGTGGTGAGCGGCAGACTGCATGGGCGGCTCGCATCCGCGACACAGCGACACATCAGGGCAGAGCGCTGAAGTCAGAAAAAATTAATAACGTGACATAAATAGGGGGTCCGGAATTCTGTCGAGGCACAACATAGTTGAGAGACACGTTATGAAAACAGACGGCGGCGCACGTATGACGATTTGAACCGTGAAGTACTTCTATACAAGTTTGATTAACGTGTCACATCTTGTGACACAATTTTATTCTCCGTCTTTCGTGGCCACGCTACTTTGAGCATCCATCATTTCGTAAGAGTGGTACAGGAGAGCCACCTGAGGGCTGGGTGCACCGGTTATTGCCGCAGCTGGGAGCGCAGCTAGATGACGGGGAATGGGATGTAGCGCAGTTGAAGCCTCTGCACGTCTCCACTATTTGATTCCAGTGATCGATGCGTTATTGACCCCAGACTAGCGGGGTCCGGTGAGGTTAAGGGATTCCACTACCGCTGAAGAAGACAGAATGTAAGCTTCCCATTCAGTCCTTCTCTCCGCTGAACGGTAACCTATGGTATGCAGGGGAAATGGAGCACGAATACTCATCATATCACGCAGGCTGTATTAAGTCGATATGCGGTCCACAGAACATCCCAGTTGTCAGCATACAGCAAACACCATTCACTTCACAAACTTCATAAAACTTTGAAAATCTCCAATTTCTGGCGTTTTATATTTGGTAACATGCTTTCTAGCAGGGGTTTCTGCCGTGCGTTGCACTGAGGATAACTGGACATTTGTCCTATGCAGCGTAACCGGTCGAAACAGCACTCAGGGGAACTAACCTTAGGACGTATGTGACACCTCACATGGACATGTAGACCGCGTACTTATCTAAGGGAGTCGGCTTCCCTACTCGTCAAGCTAAAGCACCTTCTGTCAGCTGCTTAACGTGAAACGGAATTTGAAATAGGATTTTCCTGGTCGCCGCAATGTCCGGGGCTGATGATGGTGGCGGAAAATTATGGTTCAGTTATATAAACTCTCCGAGAGGCCTCTCCCGTTCCACCTTTACACTTTGATCCATGGTGCTACGATATGTCGTTCCCGCTGATTCATTCCCCTCTTTACCGTTCGGCTAAGCGGTCTAATCTTACAATAGCGAGCCATTGGGGAGCGTTGTGTAACGCAGGTTTACCCACATATTCTGAAGCTTCAGTGGCGCCTCATCCATACGAAATGAATGGTATACAACCCCTGGTAAAGATATACTGAGGAGGCGCGAATACGTGAAAGTGGGCTGCGTTAATAACCCCACCTACTGCCAGTTTCAATCATTGGGAAACGAGTCTACACAGCTTATGTGGATCTGCAGAATAGTGTTTTATTGTTCGCTTGAGCCTACCTGGCTTCCGTTTCGGACTGAAACACGGTATCTAGTGAACGTGTATGAACACTAGTATTGATGCTGCGTTAGCGCGTTGTTAGAGTCCCCTGATCGAACTCCACGTTTTCTGTACTAGTAGAAACATTCTGTGCCTATGGCTTCTTCCCAGCCACCCCCAACCCCTTTCGCCCGCCGCCGCCGCTGCTGCTGCGAAACCCACTAGTTTCCGTGTGTTGCAGCGGCGGCGGTGGCGGGGACGGCGGTGGAGTGGGCGGCCGGCCGGGGTCGCTCCGAGGTCTGGTCCTTCTTCGACTCGGCTGGGGTGCCGAGCCGGTACTTGTGCCGGCTGTGCGGCCGCGTGGTGGCCACCTCCGGCTCTACCAGTCACCTGTGGATGCATCTGAAACGACACCACAGTGGGGTCGGCTCGAACGTGTTGGGGGAGGGTACCAATGTGCCGGCACCGCTGGGAAGCGCGGCTGAGGCGGAGGGACCACCGAACGGAGACGTCAAGTCCGTACCTTGGCACTGGACGGCACAGTAGTGTTGAGTGACCCTCGGCTGTTATTGCTGCTCCAGTCTCACTCTTCAGCGGTAGGCTGGGGCCGTAAGTGTCCTGGGATGGTGAAATGAAGCACGTGCCAGGTTTCTGGACGGGACGGTAGTGTGGAGGAGCTGTCAGCTGCGATGGCTGTTCTGCTCTCGCTCCTCACTTCTCAGCAGCTGCGTTGAATGTTTTGCTTCCACGTTGGCAGTTTTTTCATTACTTTCCCAGCGTTAATTGATTTCTAACATGATCTCATTTGCTGGACTTCACAATGGGGAACAATTATTATTTCCAGACTCATGCAAATGTCTTTCGCAGAGTTTACATGTCTTCACAATGTGTGTATGTGTCTTGCTAACTGAGCCTTCATTATAAAGAACAGCCTGAAACGCAAAGTTATTTCAAGTTAAGTCTGACGAAACATTGCACCGGCTTTTGCTTTGGCGTCAGTGTGACAAGAAAGTGCGAACTTCTTTACTTTACTTTCTTTGGCAACCAATCTTCAAGTGACCTGATTAGTGTCAGTTTGATGGCGTCGGCTGGGCGCTTTGTTATAGTTGGGACTGAACTGAAGTGTTGGCCATAAACTTTGAACACCAGAACCTTCATCACAATTAGAGGTTGTTAGCTTTCGGACTGGTGACATACTTGGAAATTGAAAAAGGCTCTAAGTTTCTCCGCCAGCGGTGGCTCTATGCTGAGGCTCCGCCCGCGGGGGGCTCTCAGGGTTGATGGGTCCGCGGCTGGTGGAGGGCGGCCCGTGAATCCCGTCTGTTGATGACTGGGAGCTCCTCGTCAGTCACAGCCTGGCCGTGTGAAGCACCGGCCGCCCCCCGAAAGATGGCCACCGTCACCACGCCGCCGTCGCCACGGCCTCAAATTTTCACCACTGGATGGCGCCACCGGTGTCCGTAATGGCCCGAGGGCACTCCAGCGAAAGCGCCTGCGGTGAATTGTGGCGTAGACTGTTGATCTGTGGAGCGGAATTGAGAGGCCAGGGCCTGCGGGCTCGCTTCTCGCACCGTACAAACTCGGCGCCGTGTCGTTGTCCGGGAGGCGACGGAGCGCGTCAGACAAGCAGTGGTATTCGGAATGCATTGTCTTGCTCTTGTGCAGTACAGAGCTGTTACGTTCTTCTTGCCATTGAAAACCCATATGGCAGAGAGCGATGCATATGACATATTTCTTTACTATTCTGGGCGCAGAACATCATTTTGTTGTGTTGAAGATCGCAAATATAAAATTTTTTCTGATATTCCCATATATATGAACATGTTTTTGATATAGCTTGAATATTGAATGTTTTTTTAGGTAAGTATGGGTAACCTTCTCTTCTCCCAAAGCGACTGATTTTGAAGGTGTTTCGCCATTTTGTCCCCTCTCCGAGCCACCCCGGTCCGCTCTCGCCGCTTCTCCGTACCCAGCGCTGGTCCTGTTTGAATCAATCCACTATTCAGTGCATTCAGAGCTTCTATCCACCTTCTTAAAAACCCATTGACTTGGAGCACAAAAGTGTTCTTCGTCTTATCGAGGTACTGAGCCTGAGCTGAATCTACTGAGATGTTGTCGGAAATACACCGGGCGAAGGCGCTTGGCTGCCATACTCGTTCGCAAGCTGATATTTTGGTTAAAGGGAATGCGGTACCTTAGTCGAATCCTGTAATTTAGTGTAGTTAGGCGTACTTTTAGCCGAAAATAATGAAACCACTCATGATTTCTCTGAAAAAATGTACAATAAGCTCAATATTTTTATTTTTAAAATACTCCTCTAGGAAAAGAAATAAATATCTGCCCGTAGATGATGTCATGATCAGGCAACACTACCATACTCGAAACGCTTCAAGGGCTTCGATTGGCTGATGCTTATCGTGACGTCAGCATATGTCGTCACACCTGCAGCTCACAACAATGGCCGCCTGGCGAGAGGTGCATGAGAGATACATTTCAGGTGGGTTTTAGCCTTTTTCTACGGAAATATCGAGTTCCAAGACAAATTATACATAGAGTACCGGGTTTTCTGACTTGCTTTACAACTTGGCTATCTCAGTTAAAATCGCGTTATAAAGGTGCCACATTCCCTTTAAGTGTGACTGAACCGTTTCAGTGTTTCTCAGTTGACCAAGGATCATTGTTTGTGGTGGGAGCATTTCAATGGTATACACGGCTTAGCGTAGGGAAGGATAATCGTCCATACCTGAATTCATGCTCTACTACTTTTGTTGTGTTAGGTATATCTGTATTCGTTGATGAATTCGATCGGGCCCAAGGAAATCAGGACTTTAGCTGACATGTTAAATAATTACTGTGCTTGTTCGTATTGGCTTCAACTTCAAACATTTGTAGACTAGTATCGCTGCGAGTTTGCTCAGCAGAAAATGGTGGGGCATTTCATGCTACGCGCCAATGGCTTAACGCGGCAGACAGCTGGCGTTCTAAAAAGTGCGAGAAGCCACTCATAATTAGGCTGCGGGGCGTGCACCAGGCCGGTTTTCTGCACATCCGTGCGGCGCCTCCCGGCTAATCAGGCGTCTCCCCCGGCCGCCTCTTCTGTGCGCTAATCTAATCAGAGCTCGGCAGGAAGCGGCCAGCCGTCGTGTTGCGGGGCACGGCGCACACCCCCGGTCCTCGTCACACCGCGCTGCATCCAATTATGAGCCCGTTCCTGATGTGCCTCGAATTGCATCAGAAAGTATAGCTGGGAATATTGTAGGTTGTGACCGGGGTCACATTGGTGTTTTGCCTAATTTGGAATTATGGATGCGCAAAACATGTGAAAGGTCTTATGTGAATTGCGCAAAACATAGGTGTTTTGTGCAATTCATATAGGACCTGGCGCAATTTGGAAACGTATCCCTAGTACGTGGTATGTTGTTTTTCGTATTGCTATTCTTCCGATGTCGATTTAAACAGACTATTATTGTGAAAATATCGACTTCAAATAGCATAAATGCGGTTCTTCCCACAAATATCCACTTTCGATAGTCGGTTCTAAGTATCCGAATGTTTAATAGAACACGGTTCCGACAACTATTTCTCACTGGCTTGCCAATGCTCATTTCTACAGAAGTAGTTTGATATTAGTTTCGTCTCATATTCACTTGTTTGGCGCTTTCATCACTCCAATGAGATGCCTGCACAAATGTGTCCTTTGAAATGATACTTGTGCGCGTGTTAACTGCCTGAACTAGAGTGGGGCTGCGTCGGCAATCGGTACGTACTGGTAGCGTAATAACTAGGGCGGGGTGCATCGGTAAACCGGTACGTACTGGTAGCGTAATAATAACTAGGGCGGGGTGCATCGGCAATCGGTGCGTACTGGTAGCGTAATAACTAGGGCGGGGTGCATCGGCAATCCGGTACGTACTGGTAGCGTAATAATACTAGGGCGGGGTGCATCGGCAATCGGTACGTACTGGTAGCGTAATAATAACTAGGGCGGGGTGCATCGGCAATCGGTACGTACTGGTAGCGTAATAATAACTAGGGCGGGTGCATCGGTAAACCGGTACGTACTGGTAGCGTAATAACTAGGGCGGGGTGCATCGGCAATCGGTACGTACTGGTAGCGTATTAATAACTAGGGCGGGGTGCATCGGCAATCGGTACGTACTGGTAGCGTATTAATAACTAGGGCGGGGTGCATCGGTAAACCGGTACGTACTGGTAGCGTAATAATAACTAGGGCGGGGTGCATCGGCAATCGGTACGTACTGGTAGCGTAATAATAACTAGGGCGGGGTGCATCGGCAATCGGTACGTACTGGTAGCGTAATAACTAGGGCGGGGTGCATCGGTAATCGGTACGTACTGGTAGCGTAATAATACTAGGGCGGGGTGCATCGGCAATCCGGTACGTACTGGTAGCGTAATAATAACTAGGGCGCGGTGCATCGGCAATCGGTACGTACTGGTAGCGTAATAACTAGGGCGGGGTGCATCGGCAATCGGTACGTACTGGTAGCGTAATAATAACTAGGGCGGGGTGCATCGGCAATCGGTACGTACTGGTAGCGTAATAACTAGGGCGGGGTGCATCGGCAATCGGTACGTACTGGTAGCGTAATAATACTAGGGCGGGGTGCATCGGCAATCGGTACGTACTGGTAGCGTAATAACTAGGACGGGGTGCATCGGCAATCGGTACGTACTGGTAGCGTAATAAACTAGGGCGGGGTGCATCGGCAATCGGTACGTACTGGTAGCGTAATAATAACTAGGGCGGGTGCATCGGTAAACCGGTACGTACTGGTAGCGTAATAATAACTAGGGCGGGGTGCATCGGCAATCGGTACGTACTGGTAGCGTAATAATAACTAGGGCGGGGTGCATCGGCAATCGGTACGTACTGGTAGCGTAATAATAACTAGGGCGGGTGCAACGGTAAACCGGTACGTACTGGTAGCGTAATAATAACTAGGGCGGGGTGCATCGGCAATCGGTACGTACTGGTAGCGTAATAATAACTAGGGCGGGGTGCATCGGCAATCGGTACGTACTGGTAGCGTAATAACTAGGGCGGGGTGCAACGGTAAACCGGTACGTACTGGTAGCGTAATAATAACTAGGGCGGGGTGCATCGGCAATCGGTACGTACTGGTAGCGTAATAATAACTAGGGCGGGGTGCATCGGCAATCGGTACGTACTGGTAGCGTAATAACTAGGGCGGGGTGCATCGGTAAACCGGTACGTACTGGTAGCGTAATAATAACTAGGGCGGGGTGCATCGGCAATCCGGTACGTACTGGTAGCGTAATAATAACTAGGGCGGGGCGCATCGGCAATCGGTACGTACTGGTAGCGTAATAACTAGGGCGGGGTGCAACGGCAAACCGGTACGTACTGGTAGCGTAATAATTAGGGCGGGGTGCATCGGCAATCGGTACGTACTGGTAGCGTAATAACTAGGGCGGGGTGCAACGGCTAACCGGTACGTACTGGTAGCGTAATAATAACTAGGGCGGGGTGCATCGGCAATCCGGTACGTACTGGTAGCGTAATAACTAGGGCGGGTGCATCGGCAATCGGTACGTACTGGTAGCGTAATAACTAGGGCGGGGTGCAACGGTAAACCGGTACGTACTGGTAGCGTAATAATAACTAGGGCGGGGGCATCGGTAAACCGGTTCGTAATGGTAACGTAATAGTAACGCAATAGCTTTGGTGAATCTAGACGTGGGCCCCCAAAACCTAACGCCAGACATTTCTAAAACTTTTGCTGAGATAAGTAGGTATGTATCCTTAAAGATGCTCGACCACATGTTACATGTGACATGTACACTACTTTTTAATTCTGCCACGACCTTTGGTCTTGCCTTTAGTGAACGTCGGTCTGTCTAAACACAAGATTAAATGCTAGCACTAATGGGAACAACAATAATTCGGAAAATCCGGCTGTTTTATTGTTAGATGTTGTCGAATATTTCCATGAGACTCAGAGGCCTGGTGCACCAGTCATCACTTATCACGCAGGCAATAAACACAAAGCACACGGCTCTGCGCACAGCTTTTCAAAATCAAAGGACGAAAAAGCATACCAATCCGACCGATACTGGGGCCGTATTCTGATCTCTCGCGAACGTGGGACCTTGCGCAGACAAGCAACTCACGTGCGCCAATTCGGTATGCTGATATCCTTCCGCTCGTAGCTTCGCTCGGCGTAAGACCAGCGTAGGCGGGCCGCACTTCCTGGCCTACATACTATGTTTTCCGGTGTTCTAGTCGATTTGCTTACGCACAGCATGCGCTCGTCATAGTTCAGGCAATGGGACATCCACGGCAGCTCCCGGGTTGACGTATCGGCTGAGGGCTTTGGTTCTCTTGGATGTTTTATTGTCAAGCACGGATTCATGAGGACAGGAACATCGTGAGTGTTTTTTTAAGCATATCAATAAAGCTTGATGTTATGCGTCAAATGAGTCGACCTTCCCTTTAGGTATGAATAGGTTTCCCCACCAAATGCAAACCATTATTTGATGGGGGTCTGCATGAGGCGGGAAAGGGAATGGGAACGGTGGAATGTGCTGGAATGGAATGGAATGGAATGCCATTTTATCATTTGATCTGGGTGGGAGGGGAGGCTTGCCTCTGTATTTTTTTCTATAAGTAATTTGATGGAACGGGGGGACGGGATTGGGCGTGTCACATACCTTCCCGGGACGGAATAGGGCGGGACAGGCTGAAGTGAGATGGAATGGTATAGATGAAAATTGCTTCGCCGTTGTAAAACTGATCGCAATCAAACTGCATTTCTTTGACCGGAATACAAAGGAAAGTGCCCCCACTTGCCCTCCCACCGAGATCGGCTATTCGGATGCTGACCTCGAATAAGAATTAGCTTAAATATAGTTTGGAAAGACAACATTCCCTAGGGAAGGGCTTCAGACGCGATATATACCTTGCTTAAAAAATATGATTCTCACTGAGCTTGCGGGATAATAGGATTGAGCTCCCGTGGGAAGGCTGGCTTACCGTACGCTCTCGCAGTTTCTCTCACCGCCTGTCCGTCATCACAAAGAAAGCTGTTGTATCTCCCCGAATCCCCGGAGTCTCATTCTGCTCCGAAACGAGCTTCCTACATATTCAACGGCTGTACAACATTGCACAATGTGTACATGAATGCCAGAAATGTGTTGGAAGTAGTTGCTAGCGAAACCGCAGGTGTTTGAAGGCCACCTGCCTGTGCGCAAAATGGCCTTTGAAGCTGAAGCTTCTTAAAACCGCAGCACACACAAAGCCTACTCAGAAGTGGTAAGCTTCACCAGGGGTTTATTGCCTAGCCTAGCAGCGTTATTAATGCTAGGTGTCCCTAATAATTAGTGTTAAAAATACAGGGCATTTACAGTTCTTTTATAATTCGGGGTACTATGAGCTTCTCTGGGCGGTCGGGAGTACACCATTGTTTAACTAACTCCAACTCGGTCTCCAAAGGTTCCAGAACTTGTCAGAACAATACTCAAACAATTATTCAGGATTCATCTTAGTCTTGTCGTCCCGACAAATGGAGCATCATTCAACACGATTACACCACGCCAAAATAGAGAAGTGGCATCTCCAAAATCAAGTTTAAAGTCACCAGCTGATCTAGCACGGTCGTCAGAAATGTCGATGAATTTGGGCTAGCAATCCAAAAATAATGGCGTCAGAAGGATAGCGTTTTTTATCGTTGTGAAATGATGTTGCCTAAAGCACTGTAACCTATTACGATTGCTCCAGAGTTGCCCTCTCAGCAATTAGATGTCGGAATTTTCCTCTTTATTTTATAGAATACTCCAAGAAGACTGTATAGTGTATTCGAATCCGGTCTGAGACGCATTTGATGAGAGTCATTTCCTTAATGTCTCCAATTGAATGGGTGACGTCACCGGACGTGTCCGGCCTAAGGCCGTAGAGGCTGCGACGTAAATTTTTTCCCAATGTGGTAGTGACAGATCCAGGACTTCATGGGGGGCGGGGGGAGGGGGATTGGGGGCTCCAGTGTCTCCCGCCATTGCCTCGGATCAGCCTCCAGCCATGCATTTACTAAAGGCATTCTGACTTTTCGGGATTGGGGCTTGAGCCCCGTTATATCCGCTGTTGTCGTGTGGTTATGAAGCTGAAATCTGCTCCATGGCATTAGGTGGGAGGGGGGACTAAAGGGGAATGGAAGAGGATTTTACCTTCATCTCGGAGAACATTACGTAAAGTGCACAAACTTTGTTTGCTTTCCCCCATCTGTTGCAGAACTATCACTATCCCCAATATGCTTAGTCTGACCTACTGGGTCGCGAAACACAATCTTCTGTGTGATGATTTGTGGTCTTGTAGGGCAGAGCCTCCTGACTTCCAGTGCTGGAAGCACTCAGGGTGGTCGACACTGCAGTGTAGATATCCCTGAGTGAGGCTGGTCCACTTTTTCCAGGCTGGATTTTTCTCGTGCTCCCGGTCGACACCGCACTATCCGAGCCTCTAAAATACAGCGAGCCGTCCTATTTTCCCTGTGCTTTTGAGGATGAGGAAACTTCGTTCCGTTGATACCATCTAGCTTTGAAGCTTAAGCTTCCATCCATTACGGGGGAAATCGGAGTGCGAAACACAACAGATATGAGTTGCTTTAAGGAATTTTAATGGTTTGTGAGGACGCCCCAACATGCCGCCGGTGTTGGTTGGGGAGAGATACTCAGCTGCAACGGATGCAATGCTGCAATGCCCTAAAGCTGGCTCATTCATTAGTGCTGGCGATAATTTATTATAAATCAAAAGAGGGAAACATCTCGCGATGTACCATGTTTGAACCGGCATCTAATCCTGATGACAGAAAAGTCCCTCTCCGCCGTTGTCATGCGCTGGGATATGCGTAAGCTCACGCCTTTTTAGCATCACTCCTGAGGCTTAATTGAGCTGGTTGGCGTGAGATACGATAAGATGTCGCCTCTGCAGCCGGCGTCGGCTGTTCGGGGCCTGAGCTGTCGCAGGGCCGTTTCCCGGCTCTAATCAGTCGCCGGCATCCGGCGCCACCATTCACGCCAGCTGCGAACTCATTAGTCCGGCCTTTGAGAGCGCGGCGGGCCCGCCGAAGACCCGTTGGGCATGGCCGATTGACTCGTGCGACGCTTATTGGCGGCGCGGGAGAACCCAGCTGATGCTGCAGACATGACACAGAGCAGAGCATGGAGGCCGACGCATCTGACGGTGATTTGAGAATGCAAAGTTGTTCATTGTTTCGGTGGCCGGAGTTCAGATTGGAAGTTGTTTCATCGTGATGGCTTTGCAGACTGTTAGCTGCAGCAAAGTATAGCTGATTTGTTTGTGGCGAGATTAATTTGGTCCAACGGATCTGATTATGTTCGATGTATGGTCCGTGGATTAATGGCGCTTTATTTCGTATGAAAGCTCGCTGCCACTAATGACCGGGGATTTATCCGCACTGATTTCTAGTTTTGGTGAGGTTAGCAAATGTGAACCCATACACACTCGTCGCAGATTGAATTTGAAAGAAGAGCCTGATTTCAGAATCAACTGCCACATGTGTGAGGCCGTGCTGGTCTGAGGCCCTTCTGTTGACGCTTTGAATGTTGTGAACTTAACTGACTCAACAGCAAGCTCACCAGCTTACATTCATTCTCGAGTGGGCTTACGTAAACGCCATTAGAGACTGCAGTCAGGTGGAGGTCGGCTAGGACAACGACTCCCAGCCGAAGTTTTCATGCATTTAGTGGTTTGTCACGAGGCTGGAGGAATCGTTCTTTGCAGGGTGAAGGACGGCATTACTTGTGCCGGTTGTGCTAGCTGAAGTTCGTCTTTTACGACTTGATAGGGCGGTCCGTCAACAAGTGGCAATATGTTGTGGGGATGTTTTATAACATAAAATGTTTTCACAACGCCACGACATCCTATTTGTGTTCACCAACGTACGTCTCGGCGTTCATGCTTTATTGGAAAAAGTTTGCTGTGTTCTTTGTTCGGAGAGAGATACCCAATTAAAACACGGAACATTCGAAATGGCATGAAAAATGAAGCATGAATTAAATAAACGTTCGGACATTCTCCACGGGGTAAAAACTTCGTTCGGAGCGCTTTCGGTATATTTTGGTATACTGATGAAGGCTTATAACCTTCTTCAGTAAAAACACTGATGGGATAGCGATGATAGAAGGAGAACGTCAATGGTTGAAATAAAAACTAGAAAGCACGGCTTGAAAAGACACATCTCCGGTTTGTAGAACAGACAATGCCAGGGATGAAAATTTACTTTAAGAGGTTGGTCTACGTCATTTCCAATTAAAGTAGTTCGAAAAGAAAGAGGAGAATTATCAGCATATGCCAGACACATCTGTGAATATACAATTAGATATACTCTTAAGAAAAGCTAACAGTACATTGTATAGTGGTTTAAATGGGGACTGATGATTATGGTTGGCTGAGTGTAAGAACTCTACAGGACATGACAGGCATACGCTGTACATGTGAGGATCAGATATAGTCTGAGGATACACCTGGAGAGAACGAAGGTCCGGCCGATACGTGCAGAGTAAATGAAAGCCAGCTATAGGTCCGGGACTTTGCCACTGACGCTGTGGTTCAGCCGGAGATGACGTCTTCGCAGCGGCTTAGCTGCCCAAGGACTGAATGAACGCTGACTGCAGTAGCAAAAAATACCTGTGACGCGGTTCTTGGGCCACCAATTTAACGCTGTTAAAGTCTGGCCGGCAGTCGTAATGTTAGATGAAGGCAGATAACTTTTCTTTGGATCTACCGAAGCCGCTCCAGGCTTCCATTGTTCCCGAAGCTGCGGGCTCACGATCGGTGCCTCCAATACAGAATCGCCGTTCATATCTCGCTGAAGAGGAGCGACCGGCCACGTTTACTGCCTTTTTTGTTGGCCGTGTGGTAGATGAGGTCTGGATTTACTGGAAAGTAAGGAGCTTGTCGTTAACTCTGGTTTGGGAACCAGCTGGGTACCAATAATTTGATGCTGCTCGCTTGAGTTGGTAAAAGGAGCCGCAGTTGGACTGGGCAACCCCAAACTGCGTGCAAAATGCCCGCCCACCTGTGCGAGAGCATTTTGACTGGGATTAGGGATGTGGAGCTGTATCTCTTTTGGGGGTGCTGCCGAACCCGCAATGATGTCTTGAGCACCCCCAATGATGATTCGGGCACCCCTAATTCAAAAGTAAAGCGAAGGCCTAATTAAGTGCTTAACTAAGAGGACATTATCAGCAATTAGGTATTCCCTTGTGTTACGGTGACGCCCTGCATCTGAAATACAATTTTATAGTTACGCAAGCGAGCGAAATCCCATAATGAACAATCTACAATCTATGTATATATCTACGAGACAATGATTGCCTACTCCATACTTAAGCTGTGATGCAGGCCATAAGATACAGCAAATTAAAAGTAATACACAACATCTGAATAAAGTGCAGATTTTCCACTAAACAATTAGTTAACAATGAGGCCAGCACATTGAAGAAAGCATCTAAAATCAACAAAACACAGCATCATGAGACATTTGGTCTGTTGCGGCAGGTGTTCTCAAACGTGTGTATAAATATGTAAACATGTGTTTGCACCGCATATTTTATATGCTAATATGTTACCTGCTGGCTAATATTGATACAGCGCCTCTGAATAAGATATACAGCTCCTCTTCTGTTGCGTTTCTGCGGGTTAATGCCATGCCATGGCATGACAGTCCCAGTGCCCACTGTGCTTAGTATAACGGTGCAATAGTGCTAGAAAAAGTAAAACTTAAATGCTGGTTGCATGAATATTCATCGTACCACTCATCAAGTACGAATTCAAAATCCAGGATGGCATCACTCCAAACGAAAAACACAGGTTCTGTAAAACTCCTCCTTTGTTACTCCGCCTGCACAAACAAATCCCGTGAACCACCCCACAACTCCCTTTGAGGTCTTACGACAAGCTAATTCCGACCACAGTATGTAGAATGTGTTTTAATGTCATATCCTCTGATATGATTTAAAACATTTTGGTCCGTCACTTCTTTGATATGATATGATATGATATGATAATCGGAGTAGTGAAGGCTTAATGCCTGTGGGGTCCGTTCTAATGGAGCTCAACTACATGTGAGGTCTTCGCTCAGTCCTGGTTTGGAATGTCATATTTCTGTAGTGCCCAGTGGGCGTCAAGCCGTGATTTGAACTGGTTAGTCGTCGTAGACTCTACCACTGCAGCTGGAAGTGAGTTCCAGTCTGTCACAATTCTAACACTGAAGCAATTCCGGCGGACTCTGGACACTGCTACAGGTTTTGCAAGCTTCCAGGAGTGACCTCGGGTACGTGAGTGGTTTGCTATGGTGAAAAACTGCTCGGGATCAAGGTCGATATATCCCCTTAAGATCTGGAAAACTCTAATCATATCTCCCCTCCGGCGACGATGGTACAGTGAAGGGAGGTCGAGTGCCTTTAGCCTATCTACGTATCCGAGGTTTCGAAGTGTTGGGACCAAGCGGGTCGCTCGTCTCTGCACCCTCTCCACTGCCTGCTGATTACGCCGGTTAAAGGGTCCCCATGTGATGTTCCCGTACTCAAGGATAGGCCTGACCAGGGATTTGTACAGCAAAGGCAGCGACGTGATATTAATGGCAGTGAAAGACTTCCGTACCATCGCTAGGACTCGCGAAGCCCTTGATACGGCTGTGGCTGCTTGTTCATGAAATTTTAAGTCACAGTCAGTCCAAACTCCCAAGTCTTTCTCTGCGTCTGACTCGGAGATAATGGATCCTGCCATAGTGTAGGTAAACCCAGGGTTGCTATGGCCCACATGCAACACAGAACACTTGCTGGTGTTGAACGGCAGCTGCCACTGCGATGACCATTCCACGACCGCATGGATGTCTCTCTGTAGTATCTGAGTGTAATCAGGTGTCGAAGCCGGATAATACAGCTTCGTATCGTCCGCAAAGATTTTAACTGAAGATCGAATGTGGTCGGGGAGGTCATTAATGAAAATGACAAAGAGCAACGGGCCTAGCACAGACCCTTGTGGAACGCCGCTCGTTACCGCAGCCCAGTTCGAAGCGGAGGAGCCAACGATGACCTGTTGTTTCCTGAAGGTGAGGAATGCCCTAATCCACTTCAAGAGTTTCCCTCGCACCCCATAACACCACAGCTTGTGAAGGAGACGCTCATGAGGGACAGAATCAAATGCCTTCCTATAATCTAGGTACACCGCATCAAGTGGACTCTTCTCCTCCAGCACCCGACTCCAACCCTCAATCACCTCCAACATCTGAGTATCACAGGAGCGCTTGGGTCTGAATCCGTGTGGTCCTTACTCAGCAGATCGTGACTTAGAAGGTGTTCCATTAGCTTGTCTTTGATTAATAATTCAAGCACTTTACAGGGAATAGCAGTTAGGCTCACTGGCTTATAGTTTTCTGGCCTGTGCCGATCTCCCTTTTTAAAGATAGGAACCACAGATCCGAGTTTCCACTCCTGGGGCAATACGCCTACATCAATCGATTTCCTAAAAAGTATAGATAATGGATGACATATTTCGTTCGCCACCTCTCGCAGAACTCGTGGGTGTATGTTGTCTGGTCCGGTTGAACTAGTTTGCTTTAAGTTCAAGAGCTTTGCAAGCACAAGATCTGTTGACAAGACAATATCATCAAGGACTTCGCCCTGCCATCTAAGTCCAAGATACGGGACATTGGAAGTATCTTCGCTTGTGAAGGCACTTGAAAAGCAGGAATTCAGCAGCTCGGCTTTTTCTTTGTCCTTTGTCTCCAAGCAGCCAGTGTTGTCATCACGAAGATCAGCCAAGCCTACCCTGGTGTTCAATCTGGAATGAATATATTGCCAGGTTGATTTGGGGTTGTCCTTTATACTCCCTAGTATTGTTTGCTGGTGGGAGGTCAGTAACCTGCGGGTCAACGATCTCAATCGATTCCGACATTGTGTGAAACGGACGTGATCCAAGTCGTCTTTAGTGTTCGTGTATATCCTCCAAAGTGTATTCTTTTTATCTTTGAGTCTGCCTGCTTCACTTGTCATGTATATGTTTCTAAATTTTCTTCTGGACTTGTTGTATGGGATGCAGGCATCAGTTAGTGAGTCTATAGTATTTTTGAAGAATTGATAACAGTCTTCCAAATCCAGGTGTGCCATCGCTGTCCAGTCAGTATTGCATAACATCTGTCGAAGCAGAGTAAAGTTTGCCCTGTAGAAGTTGAGTTTCGGTTTCCCTTGCTCAGTTGAAACTGAGGAACATTTCAGTGTAAATCTAAGTGTGACATGGTCACTTTTACCTAAACCTGGAAGGTATTCCATGTTACGCACCATACCCTCCTCGTTGGAGAATACTAAATCAAGTATGTTGCTAGTCTCACCCAGCCTATAACGTGTTGGGCGCTTCACATGTTGAAATAGGAAACTGTCCTGAACGATTTTGACGAACTTGTGAGAAGGATGGCCCTCTGGAGCCGAGCAATATTCCGTGTCCCAATCTATCAGTGGAAAGTTGAAATCTCCAGTAATCAATAAGTGAGAGGGGGCCAGGTCACAAATTGCACGAAAAAGATGTTCCAGATATACGACATTGTTGTGGGTGGTATATGAGGGACTACGGTAAATGCAGCCCACTATAAGAATTTTGTTGTCCCTCAGTTTCAGCTGCAGCCAGAGTTGCTCCCTGAACCTTGATGCAGGATCAGAGATTGGGATCGCAGATGTAAGGATGTCATCCCTAACAAAAACACACACGCCTCTTTCTCCACTTCTGCCCAAATTTTCCTTTGTGTGGTCAAAGCTCAGATGAAGTGAATATCCTGTGATTCTCAGGAGGGCCATAGAGAGTGGAAAGCGCTGTCCCTTAGGAATGACTTCGGTTAATAACATAATGTCTGGTTTATTTCCTGTGATCATCATAACTAACTCCTCCCTCTTATTGACAAATTGGTCACAGTTCGTATAGAGTATCTTAAGCTCATTGCCTGCTCGCTGGGTTAGTCAGTGGTCCTGGGCAGCTTGAGAAGTGCTGCCACGAACACGCCTGTCGTCTGTTGCACTGGAGGGTAGCGAGGCATTGGCGGTTACTCTCCGGGCTGTAGGTGGGGGACCATTGGTGGAGATGACTGCGATCGTGGGGGAGGTACCAGCCCCAGACCCAGTACCAGCAACTGGCCCATTTCGTGCTGCCTCGTCTGTATCCACATTGGTTACTGTGGCCACAGCCGAGGCCTGATTGCCGCCAGACCCGGTCTGGCTCGGAAGGGTTTTGCTGGCAGTATCCCGCTTGCAAATCCTCCCACGCCTAATGACCAAGTCTGTTTCTCCCTGCTCTCTGCGCTGGCGCAGCTCCGCCCTCATCTCCTTTCCTTTTTGCCGTTCCTGCCAAGTCAAATCAGGTGTGATGTAGATCTGGCCATATCTGGCTGAGTCTCGGAGCTGGGATGCCAGTCTCAAGATTGAGTGTTTGTCATCCTCACTTTCAAGTGTCACAATCAACAGTCGATGCCTACCTGTTGAGGGTTTTCCAGCCCGAAATGACGACTTAGTGTGAACATTAAGACGAAAGCACTCCCTGATCATACCTGTGAACTCTGACATGTCTGCATTGGAACGATCCATTCTAGTATCCCCAGCCTGCTCTGGTAAGTTATGAATGACAAGATTGTACTTTCTCCTCTCTCTGTCCAGAAAACCATCGATAGCATCAGCCACTTTCCCCACACCATCCTTGGTACCTGCAGAGTTATTCACAGTCTGCACACACTTAACCTCAATTTCCTTGGAAAGCTGTTCGCATGACCCCTTAACAATGCTAGCATACGACTCCTTGTGTGCAACAGTTTCACGGATAGATCTTTTTACGAGTTCTGTGTAGTTGTGTAGTTGTAGTTTCTTTGCTTCTTTTCCCATCAAACGTAAGTCAAACAATGAAAACAGCGAAGCAAGAGCACAACAAATGGCAATAGAACATTCAAAAGGCATATATGTTGAGATATATTTATGACTTTTTTTAGAAATTATCTCCAAGTTTGTTGCTGGTTCGACTTTTTGAGATCAGAGGTCCATTAAAGTCGGCATGGAACGCGTCACGGAATTCTGACCCTGCCATTCGAACCTTCGACTCCCGTAATGACGGGTAAATTTGGCAGCCAATGTTTAATGTCCCACAAAATACAGTGGCGCCATATATTCTAACATTTGTTAGAAGTTGATGTAAATACTGCTGGTGAGTATGTTTTGATTTTTTTGGGAACATGATTTTTTGTTTATTATATATTCACGGGTAAAATGGTAACATTTGTGAAGCACTTAATAACGGAAAATACGGCGCCCCAGATACAAATAAAACGGAACACAGTTCTGTGTGGGGTATCCAGTGGTCTCAGAGACTGTGTTTCAAATAATGAAGCGTTTGTCTCTACTACCTACCCTAGCTTATATCATGATAGCTGATAGAAAATTTAAACCCAAATTTATTGGCAAAGCTTTCAGTGGAGCCTACATGAGGAAAAACTATTTCTGAAACAGCCAAAACGGTCCAGATCACAGTTTCTCTCGTACCTTTAGGGAAACTCCGGCGCTGACCTTAAAGTCAGGAACCTCATTATCATAATCATGATAGTTTCTAGATCTTGCAACTTCTTTGCTCATTGGCGGCCATACCGCTAGAGGAGTCTTCACACCGGGCAGGAAGCTCTGACTGGTGGGTATATCACACTGTCGCTTATTCTACACACTTTTATAAAATGTTTTTATACTTTAGAAGCATGATTCCTAAGTATATGCTCAGTGCCTAGCTAAATGTTACAAAGCTAATTGAGCTTTGGCATTACCTACAGATAGTGGCGGATACAAGGGTGGCTAGAGTGCTCTAACCCCCCCTCCCAATGTCGGGAGCCTATAGTCGAATGTACATCCGGAGGCTGATCCGAGGGAATTGACCGGGGAGGCTCGAACCACCTAGCCCCCCTAAATGAAGTCCTAGATCCACCACTGCCTACCGGGCTGAGGTTCTGGTGTCTATCTCGGGATTTGGGGTGCCCAGTCATCCAATATCTTCTCATATGAGGCAGTGCACTTGGTTTCATGTGCTTAAAGGGGCTGTCGTGCTTTGAAAACGTCGTGCTTTACCCGCTGCAATCGGCAGTTTTGGATTTTGGTGCTCCCCGTAGATTTCGAAAATCTACATTTATATTTATATGACGAATCCATTGAAGTGATCTCCTTAGACAAACATTTCGTCGCCTTTGACTTTTGGGTCTCGTCATAGAGCCTATGACTTTTAGGTCTCGTCATAGGGCCTATGACTTTTGGGTCTCGTCATAGAGCCTATGACTTTTGGGACTCGTCATAGAGCCTATGACTTTTGGGTCTCCTCATAGAGCCTATGACTTTTGGATCTCGTCATAGAGTTTAAGTTTTTGCAGTATGGCGTCACAAAGGTGAAGTAAGCCAAAAAAATCGATGATGTTTTGAATCCCGACTGAAGTTTCATGCCGTTATACGATCCAAGAAAGCAAAGCAGTACGTGCTTCCCTCTCCTTGTATATTATCTGGCTGTAGTTCGTCCGCGCTTCCTATTGGTCCTGACTCTATAATTCGTCTGAGGTTAAGTTTTAGTTTTATGTGCGCCTCTCTCCTTCTCACGTTTAACTTCGGGCCGGGCCCCACTCCTCTTTACCCAGCAGAAGCCCATCGCGACTCTCCTGACTTCAGCGAACTCGGCCGCCGGCTAGCATGTGCGGACTGCCGCTGTCCCGCCTGTATCGAAGAGCAGCCTCGGATGGTGGAGCAGATGATCAAGCCAATAGAGAGCCGAGTGTAGCTAGGGATGTTTGGAAAGATAAGGGTAATACATATCCTAGCTTATGGTTTAAAGCTTTAGCATTTCCATGGATAAATACACGCTAGATTTCTCGCAATGGAAGTGAACGCGCCTCCGCCAATCAGCGGCCGCCATCCGGTCGCTGTCACTACCCGCGGGGCACAGAGGTTAGAGAGGTCACGCTGGGCACGACTGACGCCGAGCTCAAGCCTCGGTGGGGAGGGGTCGCCAGGCGGATTATCGAATCTAGTTGTGTGGTGTTGAGAATTATGCTAGTTGTGCTTGTTGGGTTGAGGGAGGGGCAGCTGAAGGAGACATTATGTTCACGTGGATGGATATATGGGTTCAGTAGTATCAGTAGTATAGTAGCAATTTTATTTAACGACCATTTAAACAAAGCACATGCAAAACTACAAACGCATTATCGCAAAAGCCCAACGACTAAATTCTGGGTGCCTCTCCTAAAGAAGTAAAAAGAAAACAAACAGGAAACACAGTGATCAAAACAAACAGAGACAATCGACAAACCGCTTGCCGCCGCCACGGCCATTCTGGGCGCCTGCAACTCACCCCATGGTGAAGTGCCGCCACCCGCCCTCGCCAGACACCACACGACCGCGCGTGTTCAGCGCAGCCACGAAGAAATCTAGGACTGCTCCGGCCAAGGCAAGGAAAGGCTTACATTGGCTAGAAACTTATCTGCGTGTTTTTCTGCAGTTATGATGCAAACCTTTTAAATTTGACGAAAAACAATAGGCTGCCGAAAGCCCTTTGCGTGGCTTAGTGTGCCGCTCTGAAGTGAAATATTTATTTGTCTGAAAATCAATGATAGCAGCCCATGTCCTCTCTTATAGCCGAGCCCGAAATGTGTCATCGCTCATTCCGAGACCCAGCCATTTGCAGGCTCCTCAGAATGTTTGCGACACCTCCACGTGATCGTAATATGGAAATCGATGGCTTTGGGTGTACTGTCGACGCCGGTAAATCTGTGTCGCACCTGCGCTCCCCAAACCAAGTGTTGCAGAGCGTCGCAAGCATTGCAAATACGCTGCGATATGCTCCTTCGAAGAAAAGCTGAACAAATATGCTCAGACTGCTACAGTTTGTGCTCAGTGAATATTCCGATGAATGTTGTGACAGTGGTGTTAGAGTGTATCACTTCTATGCAACAATAATATCAATAGACGAATTAGGCTAGTATAAGCGGCCCCATAGAGTAATTCAGAGCTCACGCACAATGTTCAAAGGGAATGCATGTTGCACTGTTGAATTCCAAGTCTTGCTGAGCCAGGATTGTGCTTGACTAGCTGTTTTCAAATACCGAGCTGAACAACTAAGCCATTGACATTATTCATTGTATTGATATTTAACAATATTGTCAACAATTTAACAATATTGTCATATACATAGATGTATGTATATGTATATCCATGAAAGATCTCCCGGGGGGGGCGTTACTTGCACCCACCAGTGAACAAATTGGGGACTTTAACAATCCAAATGATCATCGCAATTATTCTCAATATCCTGAATTTTTAATCATTCTTTTACTGTTAACGGCCCTGTCAGACACACATTTTTGATAACGTTAATTATTTGATGAAAACCAAGTGACGTTAGACCCATAAAACAAAGCGGAACTCATATCCTTCTCCCTGCCTGCATGGCAGCACTACTTGAAATAATTTCTGCTGTTCTCTTGACTGTTAATTTGGACGGGTCAGCTGTCAGCACCAGGCGCGCCGACGTTTCGTCTCCAACCTCTGGGCGGGGTCGGACGTCAGGACCAGTCCTTGGCGCCGCCCTCGCCGCCGCTCGCTCGCTCGCCTCGCTCGCACCAGCGATCCGTCATGGCCGCTGCTGGCTGCGGTTGAGTGGGCTCCCATGACCAGCTGGGCTCGTAACCCAAGCCCGCTCGCCGGCGGCGTTCGCGAGCGAAGCGAGTCGGCACCAGCGAGAAGCTGTCCAGCGAGCGGCTGCGACAGCGGAGCCTGTCGGGGTCGGGCGGAAGAAGCGGAGCGATGTTATGTTCGGCTGGTGGTGTATGGACTCGGCTCCGCCGCTGAGGCCGCCCGTCCCACGCACCGGTCGGGTCGTTAGTCATTGGTATGCGGCGATTTGGAACCGGCGCTGCGAGCTGGCGCGCTCGCTGAACCCATCTCACCCGGCGTGTTTTGTGCCCACCGGCGAGAACCAATGGGTGTTCCGATCACTAAAATGAACGCTTAGAACCAAGGAAGTATTAAATGAGAAATGATGGTATATTCGAACAAATATTAGAAGGATAGATTTACGAGGAGATGTAAGGAGACATATCCGAATGCAAGTCAAATATGTTCCGAGTCCTGAGTATTCTAACGGTTTAAATTAGCAGGAAGTCGGCAAACATGGATGGTGGATCTCTTTTCCGTGCTTGCTAGCAATTAATGTTTGCTGAAATTTTGAGGCATCGTTTTCTCTTTATTTGCCTTTCATGCATCGATAAGGGTGTTGGATTGGTAATAACACATTTCTAATAATCGTACCAAAGGAGGGCATGCCTGCTCTGCCCTGCAATATTGCAATCTCATTCGGAAATACTGGGAACATTGACATGGTGAGCCTGCTGAAAGAAAATGGAAGCCACTTACTTAGCAAGTCGACGACCCGGTGAACTGCGTGCCTTTAATGTCAGATGCCAGGTGGTGGACCCTCCCAATAAATTCCCAATTATAGGGAACTTTGAAATCCGAGCTTAATGGTGCAGCTGGGCGCAGTCATTTTCCTGCTTTGTGAAGCCAGCAACTCTGCCAGGTCTTATTATAAAGACGAGTGTGAATTCCGCTAAAAGAAATCGGAGCGATGTTGTCTGAGGATTTTGCGGGATGCGAGAGGATTTTCATATTGGTCCATGGATCCATTTCCAAGCTTTGAATGGAATCTGACGTTATCAGAAGTCTCGTGAAGGTCGTTTAAGGGAAGGAGAGCGATATCAGCGACGGAGTCAGAGCCGCCACGATGGCGGCCATCCCAGCCGAGGAAGATCATGTTTATTTTCGGTGTAGGGGCGAGGTAACCTGGCCTACTTTGCCCTAGTTTTCCTTCGGGCCTGGGACCTGGAACAAATGCCGGGCACTGCAAGATACGTACATACGTGCCAGGGTTTCGAGAGGTCCAGTTCAGGGAGGTGTCATGGCTGTAGACTTGTGGAGATTGGCACCATGGGAGGTGCACAAATCTCATATGGTCAGACTTGTACCGATTTTCACGTGGCGGCGGCGCCTGGAGCTGTGAGGGGTGCTCCGTGAGGGCTGGAGAAGGCGGGCTGACCTGCCCGTACGGCCAATGTGGGCCGGAGGTCGCCTACAACTCGGTTAGGTGTTCTGCCCGTGCTAGGTGGAACCATTGGAGGTGCGTCGACCTCTCCACCTCCGACCTGAGTAGATTGGCTCGGACGGGAGGATGCATGGCTTTGTCCACACTGCACTGCGGCAGGTGTCCGGCTGGGGGTGGTCGCCCCGGGGGGGGGCGTTGTCGCGCTAGGGGCGCGGCTGCTGCCGTCCCGTCTGGACGAGCCGAGGCAACTGGCCCTCACGGGTGGCCGACCCGTGAGGGGCCAGTTGCCTGTCTGCCGCGCCCGCCGCTGTGCGGATTCCTCTCTCACCTAGCGCTCGCCCAGCGTGCACCTGATGGGACACGACCGCAGTCACAACTCCGTCAAATGCGGTCAGCTGTGGGCGAAGACCTGGAGACTCTCCAGTGGAATGCCGATGGCGTCCAATATAAAAGGTGAAACTGGAACAATTTCTGCACGTCAACAAACAACAAACCGGATCTCGTGTGTCGGCAAGAGGCGAAGTTAGGCCGAAGGACAAGTTCCAAGTCCATGGCTATCACGTCGTCAGAAAAGACCGGACGAGGGGTAGACAGGCAAGCTCAGAAACAGGCGGTGGAGTGGCAGCCCTAATTTATTCAGGGCTAGGACAATTTTAGGGCTAGGGATGTCAGGTCAGGTCACCAGTGCAAGTCATGTGACCTCACCTCCAAAAAAGGTTGAATAATAGGGTGAATCTATCCAATTGAAACTCATCACGTAATGGGCCCACCGGGTGCTGCAGAATTTATTCCGGAATTTTTCATATTGATGACCTAGGGTCAATTACGGACCATGGCCTCTCCATTGGAAATACATGGAAAGTCATGAATTGGCCGAAAAATGGCTAAATTTTTGTAGATTCGGCTTAGAACACCTTCCTACTCTCCAAATCGTAGTATCTTAGGTTCATGATATCTCCATCTTCATTCGTGTCTCCAGATTCATGTCGCAAGGCTGGGCATGTGACCTCTGAGAGGTCATCTGGGACTATTTATGCAGGTTTTTAGGTTTGGGTAAATGAATTCGCCGAAAATGATGACTAAGGTTTCATTTTGTTACCATGCCGTTAGGATTATTATTGCGAGTGAAATGATATGAATATTGACTTCTAGGTCAGATGGTGACCTTGACCTGACCTTAGGTCCGTTTATTTTCATGTTTTAACCTAGTATGGTCATATCATACATCATTCGATCTTCCCTTACGAGAGAAAGGAAATGGTGTTTGAGCCTTGCTGCTAACTCAAGAACCCAGAAACTCTTCCCTAACCTGTCACCTTCTTTGACTTGACCTCAATAATGACCAAAGCCGAAAAGTGATCGATATAGTTTCTTTAATTCTTATGGGCTATCCACCAGCGTTAACGTTTTCCCGCATGGCGTTTTCCGTTCTCCTATCCTGCATAGGAGCCGAACTCGAGGGGTGTTTGAACCCCTCCTCCCCTCGACTGGGGTGAAGGTGGCTCGGAAGCCCATCGGAGTGGGTGTTGAACACGGAAAACCGCCGAACTAAGGCACAATGACCAGCATTAGGCTAGACAGTGGTGTCTCCGGCCGAGTGAGCTGGCTAATGCCATCGGCTCAGGTCACACCTCCTCATTCCGTCCGCTCCGCCACACGGGGCTGCACCGTGTAAATGAGCCCATTCTCTGGCCACAAAGAGCCTTATTCCGGGGTGGCCAGATACCGACTAACGACGGTGGCGGGCGTCGGCAGCCCCGCTGGCTGGCTGACGCGTTATGTGACGCTGCTGATGAGGCCCGGCGGCGCTGACGACGCCACTTTGGCGGCCGACGAGCACGGCCGACGCCGCCGCCTGATAACGCGGTGCACAGCGGCAGACTGCGCTGATGGCACGGCCCAGTGCACCCTCTCGCGGGGGTCATACGGCGGCCGACACGGCGCCCTCGTGCCCAGCGGGCCTGATGAATAATGCGCGCCGGAATGGCCTCCAAAGCACGAGATTGGGGTGCTTTATTGTCATCTTTTATTCATGGCTGTTGGATTGCTGTGGGAAGACCCGTGTCTTCGAACTTTGTTTAAGTTTTGGATCTTTCGTTTTTCGAAATCCTGCTCTGGCAGTTCTGTAAGATTATTGCTGATATTAAGCCCAGGTGTTTCAAAAGATGCCTTGGAGTTCATCCTTGGCTGGACTGAAATAGCATTCCAGTGAGGTTATTGCGTGCTTTTTGTGAAATGTTGTGGCAATATGCAGTTTCTTTTTATCCTGATTATTGGATGTATATTAGTTTTGGGATGTCATCACACATTTCAGTAGAGTCACAATACCCTGGGGTTTATTAGAAATGAATCTTGTTGGCACACGAATCCCTGAAATTATTTCACTTGTGTATTTTTCGGCCTTTTATGCCTTCCTCGTGTGTGCTGGGGTTTAAGGGCACATCAGCTGCTATAGGCTATCTAATGCCCGGAATGTATGCCTTGTTAAATATTCAGATACCAAATGCTGTTTTATACTTTGATGCTGCACTGGATGGCCGCGACAGACTGCAAGATTGGTGGGAGAGCAATCAACCATATCCTGCTTCGCGTCTTCGTGGTCCATCCCAGCCAGCTCGTCGCGAGGCCAGCTTTCCAGTTGTCTGCAAGCTCCCCGCACCGTTATAGAATGCTTGTATATATATATATATATATATATATATATATATATATATATATAATAGTGGGGCGCCATTCGGCCCGGGGGCCCCACTTTGACCGGCAAACATATCAGATGGGCGCAAAATCCTATCGGTGGGCGCCGATTTTCGCATCCTGGGGGAGTGGGAAACGACATTTCATTGGGGCGCCATCGACCTTTCAGAGGGCGCCGTGACCATTTCAGACGGCGCCGAAAGGGTCGATCAGGGGCACGTACCCCCCTTGCCCCCTGGATCCACCTATGATATATATATATATATATATATATATATATATATATATATATATATATATATATATATATATAAATATATATAAAAATTGATTGATCGGCAGTTGCTTTGCCGGGGCATTCTCATGCCAATTAGCTCTCTGTGTACCTCCAGCAATGATATATCAGTTAATCGGCTATAGTTGTGCAGTTTTGGAAAAATTGCTCTTAAGCTGGGATTCGAAACCTGGTCTCCGGATTTCCAGCCCGGTATGCTAACCACTACACCACTCAGGAGCCTGAACTTCCCTTTCAAGCTTAGTATTCTGAAACCATTGATAAAGTACGGCTCCAGCATGGATCGAAGCATGAGGGGTTCTCTCTCGCTCTGACTCTGGCTTGAACTTGGATGATATTGGGCCCCATATGGCATTACTGAAAAATTTTCAGTAAGGATGCAGGTCACATCGCCAGCGATTTCGTTCAATCTGCAAACGATGTGGATCTGGCGGCTGTGAAGCTGGGTCCGGCTTGTGACATGAAATATTTAAATGCGAGTTTACGTTTCCAAACTTGTGTTTAAAAATGATTATTGCTATGCAATGCGTTGGTAGCCTGCTTTGCATGTTGATGCATCTCTGGCAAAGACCTGGGAGCCTGTGGCGGGCTCTCATTCACGCCTCTTGAATAATAATTACCTTCCAGACTGGAAAACAAGTGGCTACTGTATACAAAGTCTGGGCTCTCGTCCCGTGGATGACCTTCTCTGGTAAAGCTCCTCATTAGCGCAACAGAGGCGAATACTAATCTTCCTAGTATGGTGGTTCTCACTTCAAATGAGAGCGTAATCTTGAAACGGCGAGCGACTAGATATTGAAGGACATGCTGATTCAACTCAGCATGCTTTTGTCGAGTTATGCTATTTGAAACCATACACACGGTACATGTCACATGCATGTCAGCTGATAGTATATGCCTATACAACACTAGAATGCTAACATGCTAAAGCGATCAGTAGAAGTTGGGGGATAAGAAATGGTCCCATTGTGTACATGAAACGTAGCCTAAGGTGAATCACAGAGTGTACGCGTCAGTTAACTGAATTTGGGATATAGGTGGAGGGGGTGTCTGAGGCGCGCTCGCAGGACATCCCGCGACTTCCCTAGGGGCTAGTCCAGACCCTCTTAAAAACCGAGAGGTTTGGTGCCAGGTGTTTCGTCGAAAATTATCTAAGATAAATTATGCAAAATGATATAACAAGTGGACATAATTGATGAAATCAGTGACTAGACATTAAAAGCACATTTGTTACATTTATTTCCGTCATTTATCTTGGGTATTTTCTGACAAAACACCTGGCACCAATAGCTATCGGTGTCAAGAGAGGGTTTGGACCAGACCCATTGCCAGAGAGTTTCGCAGTGCACAGGTGCACGAGTTAGTTAACTGAGTTTGCGATTCAGACGGAGTGGTGCCGGAGCTGTGCCCGTAGGACATCCCGCGACTGCCCTTGTCAGGTCGTTCCGCACTATTTTTTGGGTATGTGGTGTAAAGAATTTTGGTTTACAATTCGGCTAAAATGTTACCATCGAATCTTGATATTGTGGATTTTTGAAGTTTGCATGTAAATAAAATTTTTCGTTAACTTTACCAGTATCTTATATTTCAGGGAATCGCCTCTACATTTCTTATTTTCATACAACAATCAGATTCCGTGTTCGAGAACCTGTGATTGATAATGAAAATTTTTATATAGGGTGGCTGCAAATGGTGGTACATCTTGAGACTGCCTGTTTTAATAATTTGTTAATATACTTTTTCGATGCACAAAGATATGCATAGATTATAAGTTATATTGTCGGTCTGTGACTAATAAGAGGTACACTCGATTCCAGACTGATTGGTTTGTGTTAGGCCCAGCTGTTTTGATTGATATAAACAAAACGAGACTATGCATTACAGTAGGCCCCGCCTTAAGTCGTATATTTTGTCACGTTTAAACGTGTCTTCCTGACAATCGGATGTTTTTTTCATTTTGAAGGGTTATGGACCTAAAACTATTCTTTCCAGACCGTTTTGTGTTTTTTGTCCATCATTGTTGAATTTGTGACCTGAGTTAGTTACAAGATTACTTTACTTACAGTTAGTTATTTTGCGCATCAATCAATGCCTCCAGCTAAAACATATTATTCGGCCTGAATGGTGCCGGTACTTTAGCTCATTTAATCTGACAAAAACTGTCCTCCAAAGTTTTAAAGGTAAAATTGCACTTGGTTTATTCTCCTCAGATTATTTTCAAGGCTTAGTATAGTCCAGGAAATTTGAAAAAGCAGATGTCCAAGGCAAATCTGACTTCCTAACAATTACAGACCACAAATCACCCGTATTAGTAGGTTAATAAAAAGGTTTAACGACGAAAGCCAGGGTCACGGCTCGCCAACTCACCCGTGGAAGGGATTTGGGGATCAGATCGACTATCAAGGCTCGCGGAAGGGACCAGTGGCTGAAGCAAGGTGCATCACAAGCCACCTCACCCCCGTATAGTAGGTCTCGCCCCCTGTCGAGCACGTTATTTTCTTGAATTAAACGGACTATAGCCATTATTCGGAGATGTTTTCCTAAAACAACCGAGATGCAATGCCTATCCATAAGTATGAAACCGGTTTTTTCATATGCACCAGGATCAACCAGCATCTTTAGTTACTGAATGTTATAGTCAGTAGCTAAATATTCCACTTAACGTTGTTTTTGGAAACTACCAGGTGCATGTTCAGTTGTTTGGTTTTGTTAACTTAATTGCGTCATTCGGCCTCTCGAGGGTTCAGAAATGCATTCCTAAAACGTTTTCCCGGCGTAAAGGGTGCTTAATCACACTCATTGCATCTCTAAGAAGGTCATTGTTGCCGCAAGAGAAATATAAGAGTGCTCCTCAAAGCCTTCCCCTGAATCACGGAGAGACATAAAACATATATTTTAGCACGTGTAAACATGAATATTATATCGCTTGCTGTTCCATTGCCCTTGGTAAGCATATCCGGCGGCTAAGATTGCTGCTCTGCGCCTAGCTGACAAGTCTTCTGCATTTGCAGTTCTCTTCCACCGTACGCCCCTCAAGGCCAACTTCAAGCGGTCTGCGCGCAGCATCGTGTGGCGCTACTTTGACCGGGTGACGCCGTCGGACGCTCGCTGCAACATCTGCCACAAGGTGTTCAGCCAGGGCAGCTGCGGCAACACCACCAACCTGCGGTGCCACCTGAGGACCCACCACTTCAGAGTGCGCGCGGGTGGGGCCGGGACGGGGCGTGGTCGACAGAGCAGCCTCCTGCGGTCGCTGCCTCCCGAGACCGACCCGGGTACTGCGGTTATAGAAGTCCGGACGGAACCTGCCTCCCCGCAGGATGTCGGTGGGATGCAGTTTCTCTCGGTCGAAGGAGAGAAAACGTCACCCGAGGAGCGTGGCCAGCAGGAGATTCCGTTTGAGTAGGTCATGGAAGAGAGGCCTCTCGATGGAGAAGCGTTGCAACTGCTGGAACATTGTCATCATTGTTCATGTATTCAATTGAATCATCCCAGTGACTGCGGGACCGGACTGATAGATTAACTTCTCGCGAAAGTTGTAAATAGGAGCTTGAAAAAATAGCGTGAAATAATGTGTCCCTTCCAGTTTCGCCTCAGTTACAACGTGCTCACAGGACCGGGTCACTGTCACTAGGGGAACAATAAGGATACTTGGGTGGTCCCGTTGGCGGGGTATCGGGCGGAAAAGCAGGAGGCCCCGAGCTTGAGCCTTCCCGTGGGGCGGACTTGGACATCCGTTTTAACCGAATTCTTAAAGGATTGGTCGCCGCTGACAGAATTTCAGGTTTTTATTGTTCTACATTTTCACTCACCTTGGCCAGGATTCCTGAACAAATTCCTCGGATGATTTCATTAAGTACGCATTTGGTGGAATATGTCAGTGAAGGGCACTGCTGTAATCTGATTCCTTCTTCGTCTGACGTGTCACAATTTAAAATCAGTGTTACAGTATTCCAGTGACGTACTTTCATTTAGGAGCTCCGTTTATTACACTTTACTCGCAAAGCATGAACGGCGAAATGACCGGGAAACCGCCCAATGTTGAGCACCCATGTGGTTTGAATGCGATCAGCGTTTCGTGCCGGCTTCGCTCGTGGTCGATCCATTGTTTCCGTTTACGAGGCTTTGAATGCCAACGTTGCTGCCTCTCCCGCGGACGTAGCCTAGTTTCTATTGTTTGTGTGTCCTGTCCGTTTCGTCGTACAAAAGAATAAACCCAACAATCGGGACCTGTAAATTTTTATTGCCGGATTTCGCATTGGGCTCGTTGTAAAAAGTGCGCTCAATGTGTTTTTGCAATGCAGACTAAGGTTTATATGGACCCCAAATCATAGGCATTGCCCGAGAGTGCAGTATCAGCAGCAAAGTTATCTGCCCTGAAACAGTATGTCATCTTCAAAGCCTATGTAATTTCATGGGCACCAAACTTTTTGGAGGTTTGTTCCGTGCTGGCTTGAATGGTGTGTGATCGGAGGGCCACTAGGAACCGTGATAATGTATTCAATGTTTTTGGTAATGGATTAAGCCGCAATGGCCCAATTTGGTTTAATACATTAAGCATGCATAGGCACTACTAAATTAGCCGTTTGGTAGGTTTGACGTTATTTCACAACTCTTTGGTAGCTGGGTAGCTAGGTCGTAGACACTTTATCGCTCACTTTGTTTGCAGCCTTGCTGGTGAAGAGTGGTGCAAAAATTGAACCCTCAAAAAATACATTATAGCATGTCTGTAGCATCCTTTCAGTTTTAAGATCTTCAGACATATCGACCTGTTCCTCACCTCTTAAAGGCTATTTTGCCTCTTTTTCTGTGTGGCATTATGCTCATGGCCTAATATTCCATGCAAAACGAAAAACTGTAAGGCATCACGAAGAAACCCAGAATGTCCTTTAAGCGTTAAACCGCGCCCTTTTACTCCCAAGGAATCTGTTTCCTTCATGGGGCCCAAGTAAATTTAAAATCACTGCTTTTACGCACGAATTTTATCACTCGTTTTAAGCCTGTTCTTTCTTGGGAGAATCGTCATGAAAATTGCGGGGGAAAAATCAGGAAGAACGGAAATACGAAATTATGTTGACTTAGAACAAGTCCGCAAGTATATCACCAGGGGAGAATTGATCACAGCTAATCCGCACCCGATTAAAAGAACACCGGGGATGGTGATTGTGCAGTGCTCTACTGAGGTCATTCTTATGTGGTAAGATTATCTTTGGTCATTCTTCTCGAATTCCAGATGAAAAAGTAAATGATTGTAAATATATTCGAGCACAGACCTTCTTCGGAGTCTTAAATTACGGTGAAAATCAGGTGCAAGTCATCTGATAATTGTCAACTTCCAAGTAGCAAAGCTTTTGGAAAACACTGTGTGTCCATATACTGGCTTTGTGTCCGTATACTATATTGAAGAAAGGCTGTGGCTTGTTCACTTTTATTCGAGGAGACTTGTCAAATTACATTTAATCAACGTATGACCCTGCTCTTTGGTGCAGCAGTGAAGAACTCGTCAGCTTTGGGCCATGTTTTGTTTATTTTATACACTGTGCGTACATGGGGTGGGAATACGGATAGGGGAAAGCTAGTACAACGACAGCACTGAGACAATTATGCTTGAATAATTATCTGCTCCTGGTTTGGTGAAGTCGTGTAAAAGCCTGAGCGAGCGTTGCTATCTTGTCTAACTCGCCTTAAAAGCTCATTACGGCCAGTTGGAAACAAACCAATTATCAACTTTGATGGGAAATTCAGGCTCTCGATCAGGTCTGATAGCATGCCCCATTATCCATACAGATTGTTCAGATAATAGATTATATGGACAAATGAGCTTGTAATCAGGTCTGCGAGCAAACCCTTTGACCCATGCAGATTGTTCAGACAAGCCGAAAATAGCCGACGCTGGAAGCTGCGCTGAAACGTCGGTGGTGTAGCGGCGGCAGACGACAGGAGAATCTGTGCTTATCCGCCCGTCAGTGTCGTCAAAGCCTCCTTTGGTTGGTAATTCCCATTAACGGAGCACTGCTCTGCCGCTCCTGCTAACCCCTCTGCAGCATAGGCAAATCCAGGTGGGGGAGTGGAGGCTCTTGCGACTTCCCTGATCGACCCTCCTGCGCCCCCTGGAAGGTCGATGGAGCCCCTTGAAATGTCGCTCTCCCCTCTGGATGCGAGAATCGGCGCCTCCACGATAGGATTTGGCGCCCACCGATAGATTTTGGCGCTCTTCCCCATAGTCCGGATGGTGCCTCCTACGACCACGTGCCCTCTCAATAGAAACCCTTGATCCGTCTATGCTCTGGAGGGTGGTAAATTGCTCATTTGCAGACTCAATCGGGAAACTTAGGAGAGAAACGGGAATGACTTCCCTAACCCTCATCCTGTCAGGCTCCCGGCTACCCCAATTCCTGTCAGTGGTTGGGGGAGGATTCCATAAGATCTAAAAATCTACCCATCCGATTTAAAAAATTAAAAGTGGAATCAATTCGTCTTATGCTGAACTACATTTAAAAAAATGAAATTTCGACATTGAAATTAACTATTGAATGTGATAGCGTATTTGCATTTGGACAGCTTCTTCTATTCTTTTATGATCATATTTGGAGGCCAGAAAAAGTGTCCAAGTATCATCAACGGAATTTTAAACTAAACTTGTGTAACCAAGGGCATTGAACTTCGGCACCAACAAGTGATTATTTTCCAGACCCTCTGAGTCCTTTTAAATCTGAAATGCCATACTGGTGGACTGAGCGTCAACTTCTCGCGATGAGGTATAAGGACGTGGAACTGGGGTGGGGCAGGTGGGGGCAGCTGCCCCTCCCTCAACTTTTTGACCGTGGGGCATTGCCCCTCAAACTTTTAGCAGTAGAAATTAAAAAAGCGTCCCACGCCGGCCAAATTCACAAGTATCAAAAGAAATGTGTATTCATAAATTCACGTCCAGTCCCCGTGCCACGCGCTGTTGCCCCTGTTGCTATCTTAGCAGCTCAAAAACACTAATAGCAGCGCAAATAGCAGTGCCAGAACGGGCATGTTGTGCAGACGCAGCGATCCAAACTTGTATGATTTCAAGTCACCACGCTTCAATTTAAACAAACACCAATGTGTGATGGCGAAGCCTCCTGTTTCAAATGGCGAAGCTTCTGGCTGTTTGGTTTGTGACCGATCGTTCCAACCCGTTTCGGCACCCACAGGTGCTTACGTATTCCATCTTCCGACAGTCTTTAATATTTGCACCATTTCAGAGTCCACAAGAGTGAACTTGTGGTTCCGCTGGGTTCCCTTGATTTTGGCAGTGGTGGCGAAACAGCCCCTGGGGTTTACGGCTGAATTTTGTACTCTTTCTTTCAACACAAATAGAACTCGACCGACGACCGCAGCTTTTCGGTGAGGAATCTTAACATGTCTTCAGCAGTGAGGATCTGACTGCCGACCGGCCGAGGCAGACTCTCTCTGCAGGTGGCACGTTTTACCGGTCCGCCTATGCCATCACACGCCCCCTTCCTGTACAAGGTGGCACAAAGGTACCACTCGCAGGATATGCACGAGAAGTTTGGCAGCGTGGTGGCAAACATGTATAAAGCTGCACCGATTCTTATACTATGCGCTGCTGCCGTTTCTAAAGTAGTGAAATTTTTACAGGTTCGGTTTTTTTGGTAGCTTGACTAAGTGTTTAAGGAAAGCATGAACATATATCATGCTGTTTCTTAGTTTAAGAAATTATGCAGAAGTTCTGGACGCTGTTAAGACTCAGGGGTGTGGATTTACGAACACGATTGGGGGTGCCCAAAGTTAAGGAAGGACAATTTTAATGACCACCATATGAAAGGAGATAACATAATATCGTTTTTGTTTCATCCATCACACAGTCCTTTTGGATCCTGAAAATTGTGAACAATAAAACAAACTCTATTTTAATACTAACTCGATATTTCATCCCGGGCGCCCGGACAGCCCCAAAGAGATATAAGTTTACAGCTCTGCATGGTACCGCGCATCAAAATCCACGCAACAACCCACTACTGCTTTATTTAGAGACGTTTCCACTGATATGTGCCATGGTATAAATATTTCACAATTGGATTTTTATTATGTTGACCATACTTAAAAAGACAGCTGTTAGAAAAACTGTCACCGCTCGAAATAATTTAACAAACGTTGCTTGATGTTTCATTATTGTCCTCTCCCATCCTCGTATCAAAATTATAGTACGCTGTATTGTTTCGGTCAGTACGGAAATGTTGGTCTGAAAAATCAACATCTACCAACAAAATAATTTCCTGCGCTGAGATTCGCCCTTTCAATGCTTGACACTACTTGTAAAGTCACCCACTACCTCAATTCTACCAAATTAGGTATAATGCGAATGTTGAGAGTTGAACGTCTTGATCTAACAACGGTACATAACTTTTCACAAATAATGATAATGATAAAGAATAACTAACTGGGAACGGCGACGTCACCCGGGAGATTGATGGTGGAGCATTACAGAATACAAACCAATTTTTATAGGCCTAAAGATAGGTCGGACAATGACGGTTAGACGGCCGTATACGGTGGCTTCTGGCTGGCTGGGTGCCGAGTGGCGGCGACACGGAAAGAATGAGGTAACTGGAAGGGGAATAGCGTATGCTAAAGGAATACAGTGATGTTCATGCCATTAAAATATGCATGCTTATCAGTTAATTCCCTCGGGCATCTTGTGCTTTGTCTTGGACGCACATTGTTATCATGATCAGAACTACTTATCTCTCCGCCTTAAATTGCTATTTTAGCATTTTAAACTTCTGATGTTACATACGCATGAAATGTCAGATAGGCGTGTATGTCACATACACTGGTGCTGCGTGCGAGGAGCATGATTATAAGTTGACAAGGTGAGACCGGCCTGTCTCCTCGAATCCTGGATGTAAAATATACCAAGATTATATATATATATATATATATATATATATATATATATATATATATATATATATATATATATATATAATAGGACACAGCCCTTCATCAGAATCATGTAGGTAATATCACAAATTCTCAGTGAAGCTCAATTCGAGGTCTGGCTACACTATGACTGAGAATTTGTGGTATTACCTACATGATTCTGATAAAGGGCTGTGCCCGAATATATAATCTTAATATATTTTACATCCAGGATTCAAGGAGACGAGCCGGGCTACACCTTGTCAAATTTTAACAAGCGCATTGACGGGGGTCTGAGCCACCTTCGCATTGACGGGGGCGGGTACCCGCCCCCCTAAGATCTCGAGAACCACGGTAGGTAGCGAAAAACGGTAAACGGCGTTGGGCTGCCCATCCACTTCTCCATCGAAAACATTTGAACCATTTTTTGTCAGGTCACATTTAAGGTCACGAGAGGTCAAAACATGCCCGTCATAGGGATAACATGTAAAATTCAGTTTTTCGGCCATTACATCTGAACAAGTAAAGATAGAGCAAAACTACTTGAACTTTATGAATCCTCTTAGCAAGCCAAATCGAATGATATATAATTTGACCTTGCTAGGTCAAATCAAGGATTTGACCTGACCTGAGGTCAAGTCAGGGTCAAATTATATAAAATGCATATTATTAGAACCGCAAAGCCCAGGCGAGTCTAATGCAGCTAAAATAAATGCTCTATCACCATCCGTTACTGAGTTATTCCATAAAAACCATTTTTCCCATGTATTTCCAATGGAGAGGTCATGCCTCGTACCTGACCTTAGGTCATCGATATCAAAAATACCGGAACATATGTTAGAGAACTCGGTGGGGCCATTATGTGATATGAGTTTCAATCGGATAAGCTCACCCTGCTCCGACTTATGCTATCTTAAACTTTTTTTGAGGTCGGGTCACTTGACCTGTACTGGTGACCTGACCTGAGATGACCTAACCTTAAAATTTTCACAGAAGTTGTAAAAATGATGAGGAAAAAGGTATACCAAGAACGGCGGCGCTACGCGCCGCCGTTTTTCTACTGTCTCCGAAAAACCCGAGGGGGGCGGGTACCCGCCCCCGTCAATGCGCGTGTTAAAAAGTCTTGAAAAGCTGCATCATCTACCCTGATACTGAAAAATACCATGGACTTGGTGCCTGCAGTTTTGTCCGGCAAGCGTACTCATATACTGAACTCATTTCATGAATTCGCTCTCATGTTTTTCCAGTGTTATCGGCACTGCATATTGCACTGAAACGCCTAACCCATACATCTACCCGCGTGGGCAGAATGTCTCGTGCACCGGTCCCCCTCCCTCAGTCTGACACCAGGCACAACGACCATCATTTTCAACACCACGCATGTAGGCATTACAATCCTTCGCGACCCCTCCCCACCGAGACTTGAACTTGGCGTCAGCGGCGCCCAGCGTGACCTCTGTAACCTCTGTGCCCGCAGGTAATCGCGGCTGCAGGTGGATGGCGGCCGCTGATTGGTGGAGGCGCGTTCACTTGTATCGAGAGAAATTCTGCGGAAAATTTAACCATGAAAATGATAGAGCTTTAAACCATGAACCAGGATATGTCTTATAATTATGTTTTTCAATTATTTCTAGCCATACCTTGCTGTATTGGCTTGATTATTTGTCACACCATCCGAGGCTGCTCTCCGGTAGGTACAGCCGAGACGGCGGCGGTCAGCACAGGCTTGCCGGAGGCCGAGTTCGCTGAAGTCAGGAGTGTCGCGATGGGCTTCTGCTGAGTGGAGAGGATTGGGGCCCAGTCCCAAGGTAACCAAGGGAAGGAGGAAAGAGACATTCATAAATCTAAAACTTAACCGTCGGAGGAGTTATAGAGAGTGAGGACTAATAGGGAGCGCTGCTGAAGTAAAACCAAATAATATACTAGAAGAGGTAAACACCTTCGTGTTGGATGGTGAAAAGGCACAAAATATGATTCTGGACTCGAAACATCATCTATGTTTATTGTCCATTATGTCCGAGGCTATCCGTTGTTTGGTAAACTATTTAGTCTTAGGTCAGATACAGAATGACACTTTGGCGCTGTGGAATAGGTATTTTTCTTAATATTTCCTATATTTACGAACTTTATAAGGACTTTCCTTCACCTGTTGGTGGGGGTGCCCAAATCACCATCGGGGGTGTCCAGCACATCATTTGGGGTGCCACGGCACCCCAAAAGATAGAAATCCACACCCCTGTGTTAAGTGATACACTCTCGCCAGTATCAGAACAAAGATATATGCAGTAAATTGTGTGGCATGTTATCAAAACCCATGGACAGCATCCTATACACCGAAAGTGTAGTTTTCCGAGAAGTTTCCTCGAACGATGACTTCATTATCACGACACGCCCCGAGACGTGTCTGAAATAAGTGGCTTGCGTCCTTGCCTCATCTTGGTGCTGTGTAAGGTCATCTTTCTGCTTGCTCAGCTTTATGGCACTTCCGTCAAGAGTTGACATCATTCTGTCAGCGTACACCTATCTGTGCTCTCCCATTGTTTATGCCTGACCTCAAAATCGCCGTTAATATCATTCAAGATGAAATAAAAGGTAGCCCTAGGCCTCAGGGGCTGTGTCGCCATTGCTGTAACAATCAAGGGAATCAAGAGAAACCACAGGCTCAGACCTGTGGGTTGCAAACATACAGACTATCAGAAGGTGACCAAACTGTAGCCATCGACGGATCCAGGGGGTAAGGGGGCAGGATTTCCACCCCTCCCCCAGGATGGAAAATTTAAGCCCACCTGATCGGCTTTGCCGGTCAAAAGTGGCGCACTCTTGATCCGGATGGCACCCTCTCCGGCAAAGTGCTCCCGATTGGCGATCCTGGATCCGCCTATGGATAGAACTTAATTCTACAGCGTGCTAACATTGATTTAAGCACTTGAGGGTAGTAAGATGGGTTGAATGGAACGAGCGGTCACCGTCTTAACAGCCAGAGGCCTTTGCCATATGAAACAGAATCCTCAACATGACACATTGGTGTAGTTTATGCAATTAGAAGCGTGGTAATTTCAAATTATACGTATTTGGATCACTGATTATGCACAACACGCTCGTTCTGGCACTGCTATTTGCGCTGCTATCAGTGTTTGATTTATATTATGTCACCCGCCACGTTCATTTGGATCCATGAGTGCCCGGTACATATGCATGTTTCATGTGAAAATATTTTTACTAGCATTTGCATATTGAATAGTTTTTTCGTTTATCACTTTTGACTAGTGACGTGTAAAATGTCCGCATGCGAACGGACCACTTCCAAAACGGAGCTCAGATGATGAGGAGATGGAAAGTGTGTGTTTCACGACTGGTAATACCTAAATCAGTTAATGGATGCTGCTTAGTACTAGATAATGGACTTATAACGCCAAATGCTTAATACCCTAACGAGGATACCAGGACCCCACGGCAATAGTCTCCATACTTGCAGGTTAAAAATAATAGTGAAAAATAGACGACCATTTTTTATGTATTAAAACAAATTATAACACTCGAACAAGCAAAATATCACTTTTTGGTCGTCTCGGTGGATAATAGGTACCTATCGTCCCACCGTCTGTACTGGTCCTACTGAGCACTTTTATGATGGAAAGCCTTACCCTCTACAAAGGTGACTTGGCATGACCTGACGCTGCAAGAGGTCACCGAAAGAAACTATCAGTGGCAAAGAGCACGTTAATTTTGTTCCAAAGCTCCATATCAATTACATAATTAGGTACGACAAAAAGTTGACTATTGCCACATGAAGCCAATTTCATAAACGCTCTATGAGTAAATACTACATAGCTATCTGGTTTTTACTAACGAACTGTTTCATAAACGCTGCTCAGTAAATACGGTTCCTCAGTACATACTACAGTAGTTAACAATACATACATTACCCGAGCTTGCGCTCTGATTGGTTGGTGAATTTCATAAATGCTGCTAAGTAAATACTCTACAGTATTTGCTACGCAAGATAGCAACTATGGATAGGGACGTCGTTAATCAAACATTTTATTTCTTCCATGATATAACCATCTCATCTTCACCGTATCACTAAAAAGAAATTATGGATTTCAATCCAAACACAGCATCATGAAGAAACAAGTCCTCGCCGATATAGAGAATTTACTGCCAGCCTTCACTTTGGGTGGGGCGTGCCGCTTATCGGGTCACTGAAATGTGGCGACGCCCACTGAGAATTCCTGGATCCGAATTATGATACTTCAGGTGTGCTATGTTCACCCCTGAAATATGAAAGAATCATTCGGCCTCTTCAGGGAACTCATCTTCTCTGGGATCTGGTTCGGGTTGCTATGGTTTGATCCGCCCCCTTTGCAGCGTGGGGAACACCTGCTCACTGGTTTCTGGCGAAAATCGCGGACTACATTTCGCAAGGGACCCGATGTTCGTGGTTCCATCTCAATTTCCGAGATATCTGATATATGTGGACTGCTGACCAGAATGCTAGCGAAACAAGGCATCTGGTCTCAAGTGGCTCTGAGATTACGTGAGACGGAAAGTAAGGCATTGTGCTGGAGTTCATAAAACGCAGAGCTTGTGGCAGTGTTATTATGTGATGAAGTGGGTTGAGAAAATGATCATTTGTCTGCCAATGTTTGTTATTTTTTATGTGAAAGAGAGCAATCGAAATGTGAGACAATATTTCTGCGACAGCGCCATCATCAGGTTCGAGCTTTTTAGAAAAATCCCAGACCTGATGATAGAGATTGTCGCAGAAACATTGTCTCACATTTCGATTGATCTCTTTCCCTATCAAAAATAATAAACATTGGCAGACAAATTGTAATTTTTCTCAACCTATTTCTTTACATTGTGCTGGATTCCCCTGGATTAGAGCTGTGGTTGAATTAGGTTTCAGCTGGGACTGAGCTGAAACATCCAGCTGACATGCCGTCAGGGGCCAGAAAGGCATCTCGAGTGTTCAATGCTGTAATACATTCCTTCTCATTCCGCAACAACAGCTTTGGGGCTTCACTGCTAACTGCTACAAACTGCTAACTGCTACAAACTGCTAACTGCTACAAACTGCTAACTGCTACAAACTGCTAACTGCTACAAAAACTGCTGAGGTCATGCGGTGTCTCCAACTCTTACCCTGTTGGGAGGGCATTATGAGGACTCTGATCCCCATAATACTGCAGAAAACCCGCTCAGGGACTTCGGTCACCGAAGCATTCCTTTGTTCCGTCGGGCCTCTTGTCGCTACGTCGCCCGCTCCCCAAGACCTCCCTTCATCAAAAATATTGCATTCGCCCATGTGTCAAATGATGATGGATGTATTTGTAGAGCCCGGCCGGGGCTGGCCGCAACGTACAATACCGCTGCATAGCTGCCGGGGTCACTGACTCCAGCGGAAGGTAATCTTCGATATCAGCCAGGTGTTGGCGGCGGTGGACTCACATGGGCACGAGTACTCAGAAGCCAACGATTGAGTTTTGATGCAGTGACGAAGTTGAAGGGTCTTTCAATTTCCGTCCCGCGACGCTGGGCGGGCGCGCCAGCGTAGAGTAATTAGATCGGACGACTTGGCCTGTTGAACTAAACCATGCGAAGTCTGCTCAGGAACTCAGATTATTAACCACAAACTGTAGTGACATTGCAGGCAAGTCCTCCGCTCCCCTCCCCCATTTGTGGCACAGTCCAGACATAGGCGGATCCAGGATTGCCGATCGGAGGGGGCACCTTCCCGGGGGGGCGCCACCCGGACCAGGGGGCGCCACTTATGACCGGCAAAACCTATCAGGTGGGCGCCAAATCCTATCGGTGGGCGCCGACTTTCGTATCCTGGGGGGGTTGGGAAGCGACATTTCAAGGGAGCGCCATCGACCTTTCATGGGGGCGCCGAGGGTCGATCGGGGGGGCACGTGCCCCCCCTTGCCCCCTGGATCCGCCTATGAGTCCAGAAGCGTATGCCGTGATGGCTTGTAATGGTATGTTCGAGGCCCATACCTACTAATAAGCTGCATTTATATTTAAAGGCTAAATGCCAGCCTTTACATTGATTTTGGGTGACGTTTTCGCTTGGCGGCTGAGGGTAAGCAGGATGCTGATCTGCACCATCTACCTACCTGTTGGTGTTTATCCTGTTAGTAGGCTGGATATGTACTGTGGCTAAAGGCTGCTGTTCTTGTATTTTTGCTTTACTGTTATACCCGAGCTCTCTCTCTCTCTCTCTCTCTCTCTCTCTCTCTCTCTCTGTCTCTGTCTCTGTCTCTGTCTCTGTCTCTGTCTCTGTCTCTGTCTCTGTCTCTCTCTCTCTCTCTATCTCCTCTCTCTCTCTCTCTCTCTCTCTCTCTCTCTCTCTCTCTCTGTAGGTAATCTAAGTGCTTTATTAGTTTTGTCGTTTTTTAGCCATAATCGTAAAAGGAAGGCTGGGTCGCCAAGCTGGGTGTTATAGCGTTGTAATTTGTCTCCATTTTTAACGAAGGGAACCATTTCCCTAACGGATGTGAGTGCTCAATGCACTTACTTTCAAGGAAGGATGTCCATGGTTAATGCACATTTGTATGGTATGAGCACGTACTTTACGGTTACACGCTTGTATGCTCCGCACTGAAGGCCCAAAAAAAACGGTATGCCAGGACAGAGTACTTCCGATCCCGATGCCACCGATCCCAATAGGGGACCTCGTCCAGCTACCTCTGGCGAGTACCTTACGGTCCCCCTAACACTGGCGGTGGAACTAAAGGGGGGCACCAGGGCACTGCGCCCGCCCCCTTAAATCAGAAATTTCAACAACAGCCCTATGGCGTTGAATGGAAATAAATGGGTTGAAAAGTCCATGGTGCCCCCTTGAATTCTGACGTCCTGCCGTTACTGACCCTTAACCATATTGCCCCCTAACCTCCACAACAAATTATGGCTCCATTCACTTTTCCATTATCCACCGACAGCGCATTTTCCACCGCCCCCGCCGCATTCACTTTCCTATATCCCAAGAGCGTCATATCATGACAGGTACCTAATATTACGGCACTAGCACTTCCTGCCTTATCGGACCTTAAAGAGAATGGACCCCTTTTAGAAATTATAAAACGGGTGATTTATGGAAAAATGAGATATGAAAATCAGGAAATTACTTTCATCTGTCTTCAATCGCTAAAAACCGAACTATCGTCCCTTTTCTTACTACCGCGGTTTGGCCCAAGATACCTTTACTTAAGGTTTGGCCTAGGCATCACGTGTAATTACGAAGCTCAGCGGGGCTGCCTGCTTGAGGCATGTGACGTTGTGAAACCCATCATACGTTGCTAGATGGAAAATGATTCTCTCATGGTTTAAGACCGGGACATAGCGCCATTTATTTAAGATTTAAAGTAAGTGTTAATTCAATAGGGTGATATTAAATATGCCAATAATGATTTCTCGGTACGCTCAACAAAACTGTTATCTCAGTTCAAATCCCATTGTAATAACGGGACACTCCCTTCAAATTACAGGCCTGTTGTCGGCTGGGTCGGTTTCGCTGACCCTGAGAGCCCATCTTCGCTCAGCCAAGGATTTTGCCCTGGTGTCCAAGGTGGTGTCTGTCCTGGTGTCCCACCTCTGTGTGTTTGTCCTGGTGTGCAAACGATACCCCAAGGTTTTGTCGTGGTGCGCCGAGTATATGTATCTACACTAGCCGACCGCCCGCCCAAGGCCTGGTCGTGACGCGCCACGCGTACACTTGCCCCACTAAAACGTGACTAATATACGTGACTATAACGGCAGGACAATAATAATTATATAGATTGTGGATGCAAAGTTTAAAAGCTGCCACTCCAGTGAGGGCTAGTGTCGTTTCCGAGCCAGGGGGTTATGAGCAAATGACACTTTCGGGATAAAACAAACCCCATGGTTGACAAAAACAACATATGACTGGTGCAGCCTCCCTTCCCGACCCCAATGACCTTTAGAAGTTGGTCTGTCCATGACACCAGTGCCAGTGCCTCTCTGCAGATCATATGTTGCAGTCCTCGCTCTGTTAATTGGACTGGTTCGTAGCAGCATTTCATTGTCTAGTTTTGTTTTACCTGACGTCTCTCTGTGTGAATCTTAAAATCATCCGCATGGGTAGGAAGAAATCTAACGCTTGACACTTTTTATGCATTTTCCTCTGAAATGACGTAGGTGCTCGTTGACTATAATACGAAAAATCTATCGGTGGAAATGTTCCGTCCGATAAGGTTCATTTTCTACATTGATTGTGAAACTAATCATACCTAGAAACCTTGTATTTTCAAATATCATTTGGTGACGTCCTTTGTGGTCTTCACTTTTTACTCTCCTTTGAATTTTAAATGTAGCAGTGGCTGACGGTCGTATATTTGGTGTCAGTAAACTTAAAATGCTGAAAATAGTAATGAAAATTGCAAGACAAGGAGCAAGCAGCTTGTAACAGCGGAACGACGTAGCAGATTGTCTAATCCAGCTGAAGCGAAGTTAGACTGCGAATTGCACAGGAAGCCATTCTAGTTTGTCAACAGGATCGGGGTTCTTCGATTCGGCTAATCCAGTTTCAACTTTGCTGGTCGACAGTAACACAGGCAAACCAGATTACAGCGGTCACGCACTGTTCGAAAACAAGATACGAGCCAAAAAGCGGGCCTTGCCAGTTTGTTTTTCTTTTGCTAACTTTCAAAGGGATTGGTTTTTGTTACCGTGATGTTCGAATCGCTACTTCCTTTGTTTTAGGCAGAAGCGTCAGCTAATCTGACCAGAACATTTTTGCAGTGTGAAGCAAAGAGAACGGAGCTCTGAGAAAGGTACCGGCAGCGAAACATTTACTCATCGCTGCCTAGTGGGCCCGATCGCACCCCCTCAGTTTTTCGCGAATGATTCTGAGCCGATTCAAAAGAGACGAGCGTCTCTTTGCAAGTCCGTATGGATATTAGTTTGAGACTTATAACCGAACATTGACATCAGGTTAGGTCAGGTCAACGAGTTATGTGACTTCATTTCTAAACCCATGTGAGACGATTCTGTTCTTCTAAAATGAGGCTGACAAAACCAGGGTGTAACTCGGCTTCTAGAAGAGCTGGGTCGAGTTCCTAACATCATTCAAAAGTCTTGAAACAAAAAACCTGCACGCTTTCATCCGTTTTGAGGTCATGTCAATTCCAAGGTTACCAGAAATCACCAAAGATCACGGTTCTTGCAATTGTTTGTTTGTATAACTTTTGAACGAAACAAGATAAAAATTTTTAATTTGATATCAGAGCAATGAGCATGACCAAAGCAATCAAATGATATGCAAAATGACCCTGAAAGGTTATTATTTCGCCTTGACCTAAAGTCAAGGTCATGATGTGTCCTTACTAGGTCATGTCGCATATAATTTGAATCCTTGGGTCCTTCGGTCCTTGGGTCATGATATGTCTAAATACAAACATGTGTGCTACCCGGGGGGCAAAGTGCCAAAAGCTGTCCGGCGTGTTGTAAAAGGTTGTTGCACAGAAATGAAATCCCTGAATATTTAGGATCATGACCTTGGGTGGACAACCGATACAGCGCCTACTCGTTGTCCGCAGGAGGTGCATTTGTCAAAGGATGCACGCGCAAAATCGGCCCTTGCCTCTTGGACTTAAACGGCTTATAACTAAGCTAAAAAGACCGTTGGTGGCAAAAAACATAATCTAATTTTCAAGCTCGAAATACACGGCTTCTACGCATGTCGGTTTTTGTATTCTGGTTTGGTCCTATCACGTCATTTTTTGGCACGTGCAGCTCCACGAAAGGGCTGTACGTCAACACGCCTTCTGGCTCAAAACCTGTATCTCTGTATGGGTTAAACGAACAGCCGTGAAACCTTGCACACATGCCGCTTAACATGTTCAGTATAATTGCTCCAAAAATTGTTTAGACACCTAGAAGAGTTATTGAGATATGCCGTCATGTTTGAGCACGTGCAAATGCACTGTTTTCACGCTAATTGGGGAACTTTGTCCGGAATGTTAGCTTCTTGCTTCAGTGCTGGTAACAACTGATTGGATAAGCAAATAGTTTCAAATGGTATCTTCCTGATTGAAATCAACCATTGTTGTTCATATTATATAGGAAATTGCGCAATGGGTGTTCTGCCCAATGCTCCAGCACGTGCAACATCGCCTGAGGGACATCGTTACACCCCTTTCAGTTAAACTCAAGTGGATTAAACTCAGTTCAGTTAACAAACACTAAATTTTGCAGATGTAATGCTGCACATGTTTGATATATTAACTCAAAGTTTTGTGAGACTATAATGACTATTGCAAAAGTCATGGCCGTTCACCAAACACATGTATATGCTTGGTCCTATTTTCAATGGAAAATCACAATGCTAAAGCATAGCGATTTTGACCATTGACAATCGCCTTCGGTTATGCAAAATGTAGCGCACTGCAATATCCTTATTGGCAGTGATGCTTGGGAGTAATTTTGTCCGCCTGTAGTTATTATGTGCCGCATTGCAGCTACCGTCTGAAAACTGAAGAGGTATGCTGTGTGCCTAACCATATGTTCCCTGGTATGAACGGTAGCGCAGGGTACCCCCGTGTTTGCCCGGTCTCTTCCATTGTAGCACCAAACCCTAGGAGTTGAGATAAAAAAATCATTACCCACATTTGATCTTCATAGCCCACGTGCAAAGATATATTACATGCAAATGCCAGACCATGCTTGCTTCTGTCGCTAACTAAGGTGGACTTTGAACTTGTTTTTCCAAAAAAAGATTACCGAAAGAAATAGCGCGGGAAGCTTGCAAATGGCAAATCACTAACAAACACGAGAAAGACACCAGCGGACAATGCCGACATTGACCATCTCGTCAGTTAGGAAGTGGGACGTTAGGCTTAGAAATGTTGAAATGTATTATTTTCTAGGTCATCTCCAATGGGGTTGTTAATAAGGCACCGCAAAAAAGTGAATCCACGTGCACAGGATTGATGTATTGTATACAAGTCTTACACGTGTAGCACGAGGTTAGAATTGATTTGAAGCGATGGAATGGTGTGTTTGCTGGTAGACTTTGGGTCCTGAAAGATATCATATTGCGGGATCTGATTAAAAAACCATAATCTTATTATATTTTAGCTGCGTTTTTTTGTAGAAAGAGTCTTGGAACCAAGATGCATAGCCTCAACGAATAATTTTTATGTTCTAGCAGCTCTAATGAGCGCAAAAATGCGACAAAAATGTCACTATTACCCGAGAAACGCAAGACAGTTGCTCAGCACGCCAACAACAAAGGACTCGCAGTGGTTTGAGTACAGAATATGAAGGGCGCATCATTTTCCAAGATAATATTGCAGACAATTTATGCTAAGCTGAATGGGAGATAAGATCAAATTTCACAAAGGCTCGCCACGGTGAAGTTTTTTTAACAATCTGCGATGTTGCATTATATTAGGAAATTGTCAGTCAGAGAAATAAGTGGCATCCCTGATATCAGAATCGGTATTTTCACGAAAAAAGCTGTCGTTATGCTGACAGGAAGCGTCTCTCTGATAATAAAAAAGTAGATACGCAAGTAAGCTAATCTGAGCCTCCCGACTTGATAACGTGCAGATAAGATAACGGGAAATTTCCTGAGCAGCTCTGGGGCCCTCAGCTGAGCTGGGCCCGCCGAGGCTGATGAGGACCCCTGAGCTGGTATGAGGCTTATGAGCTAATTAAGTGCTTCCTTACTTGATCTGGTACCCCTGAGCTGGTCGGGACCACTGAGCTAATTCCTTGTCCCCTGGGCTGATAAGGTGCTCCCTGAGCTGATCTAGGCCCCTGCTCTGGTGTAGGGGATAGGAGCTGATCTGGGCCCCCGAGCTGATAGATCTGGTGCCCCCTGAACAGATATGTTGCCGCCTGAGCTGAAATAATGCACCCTGAGTCGATCTCCTTAGCCCTTATTGTGCCTCCTGAACTCATATTATGCCCTCTGAGCTAATCGGGTGCCCCCTGAGCTAATCAGGTGTCCTTTAAGCTGATCTGAGCCTCCTGGGTTGATAAAATGATATCCTGAGAAGGTCTGGGCCCCTGAGCTGGTATGGGGCTCCTGAGCTGATTAAGAGCCTCCTCACTTCATCTGATACCCCGAGCTAATCTGGGCAACGTCTTGGTCGTTCTGGTGCCTCCTGAACCATAACTGTTCCTCCTGAGGCCATATGATGCCATCCGAGCTATTCTGATCCCTCTTGAGCTAATATGGTGCCCTTTGAGCTAATCTGGTGCCCTTTGAGCTCACCTGGGCCTCCTGAGTTGGTTGCGTGATTTCCTGAGCAGCTCTGGGCTCCTGAGCTGATCGGGATCCCTGAGTTGATAAAAGGTTCCTAAGCTGATTTAGAGTCCATTGATCTTGTCCCCTGACCTTATACTTATAGCCCCTGAACTGATTGGAGGCCCAAGATCGGATCTAGCTCCTGGGGTTACCCTGAGCTGGTATGGGGCTTGGGAGTACCCTGAGCTGGTCTGGGCGCTGAGCCTGTTAGAGTTCTCTAAGTTGGCCTGAGGCCCCTTGAGGTGATCGGGCGCCTTAAAGTGTTACGGGGCTCATTGAGCTGGTTCAAGGCCCTATGAGCCTACCTGGGGCTCATTAAGTTAGTCTGATAACCCCATCTCTAGGGACCACTGAGCTTGTCTAGTCTCTGGGCGAAGCATGAGCTGCGTTGGGGAGCTCTGGTCCACGCTGGGGAGCTCTGGTCCACATCAGAGGTCCCTGAGCTGATTTTAAATAGGCAGAGAATAAGAATACAAGGCCAACTCCCATAATCTGGGGATGCCACTGAGCTAGTCTAGTCCCTGGAGGCACAACTAGGGGGGCAGCTGCTCTGGAGGGCTCTGATCCACTCTAGGGTGCCCCTGAACTGATCTTGAATAGATGGGGAATAAGAACACAATGCAAACTCCCCTTGTAAAATGGAGCTTAGGAGGAATCAGTCATTGCTAAAACGTCTTGTGATGCGTAGGCACCTTTAATTATATACATTGACTACTATACTGATGGATTCTAGGGAGTGGCGATAAAAAGGTGGCACCCGACTAGCTAGGACGGCATCAGATAGGTTCAGGAGGCACAATAATGGCTCAGGAGGCCCAAGATAAACCCAGGGTGCATTGGGCTCAGAAGAAAAATTATGGTTCAGGAGGCACCAGATCGAATCCGGGAGCAGTAGTTCAGCTAAGTGATCCTCGACCAAGAAGTTGCCCAGATTAGATCGGGGTACCAGATCAGGTCATGAGGCACTTAACACGCGCATTTACGGGGGTCTGAGCGACCTTCGCTTTGACGAGGGGAGGGGCGGGTACCCGCCCCCCCCCTAAGATCTCGAGAACCAAGGTAGGTAGCGAAAAACGGTCAACGTTTTTGGGTAGCCCATCCACTTCTCCATCGAAGATATTTGAACCATTTTTTGTCAGGTCACATTTAAGGTCACGAGAGGTCAAAACATGTCGTAATAGGGATAACATGTGAATTAAGTTTTTCGGCCATTACATCTGAACAAGTAAAGATAGAGCAAAACGACTTAAACTATATGAATCCTCGCAGCAAGCCAAGTCGAATGATATATAATTTGACCTTGCTAGGTCAAATCAAGGATTTGACCTGACCTGAGGTAAGGTCAGGGTCAAATTATTTAAAATATCATTAGAGCCGCAAAACCAAGGCGCGTCTAATGCAGCTAAAATAAACACTATCACCATCTGTTACTGAGTTATTCAGTAAAAACCATATTTCCCATGTATTACCAATGGAGAGGTCATGCTTCGTACCTGACCTTAGGTCATCGATATCAAAAATACCGGAACATATTTTAGAGAACTCGGTGAGCCCATTATGTGATATGAGTTTCAATTAGATAAGTTCACCCTGCTCTGACTTATGCTATCTTAAACTTTTTTTGAGGTCGGGTCACTTGACCTGTACTGGTGACCTGACCTGAGATGACCTATCCTTAAAATTTTCACAGAAGTTGCAAAAATGATGAGGGAAAAGGTATGCCAAGTACGGCGGCGCGCAGCGCCGCCGTTTTTCTGCTGTCTCCGAAAAACCCGAGGTGGGGCGGGTACCCGCCCCCCCGTCAATGCGCGTGTTAACTGAACTGAGTTTAATCCACTTGAGTTTAACTGAAAGGGGTGTAACGATGTCCCTAGGGCGATTTTGCACGTGCTGGAGTATTGGGCAGAACACCCATTGCGCAATTTCCTATATAATATTAACAACAATGGTTGATTTCAATCACGAAGATACTATTTGAAACTATTTGGTTATCCAATCAGTTGTTACCAGCAATGAAGCAAACAGCTAACATTCCGGACAAAGTTCCCCAATTGGCGTGAAAACAGTGCATTTGCACGTGCTCAAACATGACGTCATATCTCAATAACTCTTCTAGGTGTCTAAACAATTTTTGGAGCAATTATACTGAACATGTTAACCCTCGCCACGGGGCCATCGATGGCCCCCTAAGTTTTTCCGGGATAACAAAAACGCCGAGGCGCAGCACCGCGGTTGAGGGCCTACCTCTCACTGCATCATTTTCCCATCATCCCTGAAATTTTTACCCCGGGTCACCCAAGGTCAGGTCACCAGACGAGGTCAACCAAGGTCACCTCACTTCACCTTTAGAGCTCTGTAAGAGCTACATTTCGGAGTCGATGAATTTGAAACTTCGTACACTTCATGACCCCTCCAGGGTCTACAAGGTGTATATCCGGGATTTTTCGATTTCGTGCCCTGAGGTCAGGTCACGAGGCGACCTCTCCCATTGGAAAAGCATGGGAAAAGCTATTTCATGATATAAAAGCCACAAAAATGATTGCAAATACTCAGACTGCTCAGAACAACGTTTTTGGACACCCTTTCACGGATACCAGGGGTCATATTTTCCCTTTGACTTTTCCAAGGTCATGCAAGGTCACCAGAGGTCAAAAACAGTATTTTGACAATAACTTTGACCTAATTAAACTAGAGCGGTGAAACAAACACCATCGTGTTTGTCTTGTCACTGGCTTTCATTTGATATACGGCAAGGTCACTTTTGACCTTTCGTGACCTCAGGTCATATTAGGTCACGAGGTGACCTCTGGCGGTCAAACCACTGGCGGGAGGTCTTTACGTTCCACATAGCGGAAAAGTACTGGCAATTTGCTATCAAATGTACTTTACCAGGCCTCAATAGCTCTAATGACATAAGAGTTATGCCCAGTTGGCTTAATCATTGCATATTTGAGTGAAAATAGCCGATCTTGACCTAATTTGGCCTCTGGAGGTCAAACCATTGACCTGAGCACTAAAACATGCGAAGTAATTTCTTACTGAATTCACGCAAGCTTTCTATTGCACTTTGCAGATTTGCGCTAACGCCCATATTTTCGGAGTTAGAGGGGGCCATCGATGGCCCCCCGGTGGGGCGAAGGTGGCGCCGGACCCCCGGTGGGGCGCGGGTTAAGCGACATGTGTGCAAAGTTTCACGGCTGATCGTTTAACCCATACAGAGATACAGGTTTTGAGCCAGAAGGGGTGTTGACGTACAGCCCTTTCGTGGAGCTGCACGTGCCAAAAATGACGTGATAGGACCAAACCAGAACACACAAACCGACATGTGTAGAAGCCGTGTATTTCGAGCTTGAAAAATGGATTATGTTTTTTGCCACCAACGGTCTTTTTAGCTTAGTTATAAGCCGTTTAAGTCCAAGAGGCAAGGGCCGATTTTGCGCGTGCATCCTTTGACAAATGCACCTCCTGCGGACAACGAGTAGGCGCTGTATCGGTTGTCCACCCAAGGTCATGATCCTGAATATTCAGGGATTTCATTTCTGTGCAACAACCTTTTACAACACGCCGGACAGCTTTTGGCACTTTGCCCCCGGGTATGCAGCATGAAATCGGAATTTATCGTTATTATGCCTACGTTCACTTGCTCGCTATGACTCGCAGGCTCACCCCGTCGGAATGAAGCCTCAGAGTCGGACTGTTCTTGTCGTGTTTTTCCCTACAACCTTGTTAAATACTTATTCGATGCGCTCATTGCGTTTTTATGCAAAATAAAAAATATGTCGTAACCACCACAAAGAGATATGAACCAGCTTAGCCTCAGCTAATCGTTCACAACAAGCCCCTACACCTGAAGTGGTTAGCTAAGTGGTTCCAAAACATTGCACCGCGAACACATCAAAGCTGTTTTCGCTCCAAGTGCAGCTCAAAGGAGCGGCAAGGGATTTTAGACTTTCTAGTGCAGATTAGCTGGCCTCAACCGCTTTGCAACAGCGAGGAATGTAATCATTTTCCATAATTAAATTATTACAATACTGCTGCAGATCAACATCGCTTAACTTGTTAAGTTTCGTATGATCCGGGAACCTTGGCTATTAGGTAGAAGTATTTTCTCATTACGCAAAGAACATGGCACTGTTGATGTAGATGAGGCACGTGAATACCGCATTAGCGCCGGTAGTACGGTAGCACAATGCAATGCGGGCATGCATTCACTCTGCATTGATATATCGGAAAAGTTACCGGCGGTCGGGTTCGGACGTTTGTGGTGCCGACTCTTCGGTAGTTCTAATTTGGGCCCGAGACTCGCCGGAAACGGTTTGCTGCGCACCTGCGACGATGTGTGAATGGCTAACGAGTAGTCAACGTGCCTAGTGGTGCGAATGGGTGTTTACCACTGGCACATTGCTGGTCCCTCCCGACCCGTCCTCCTGAGCGGAAGAGTCAGGTTTCTAGCTCCGCGCCGTCAGTGGCACTGACAGTTGGCCGGCCGTGCCGTAGCCTCTCGTCGGTACGGTTCCGGGGAGCAGGTCTCTGTGACCACCCTGCCGTGAGATCAGAATGCTTCCCGGGACAGGCAGTACGGTCTCAGCTTGGTCAGATCATCGATGTTATTGAATCCAGATTCCTGAATTTAGCAAATCATATAGGGTATTCCACCCTGTCGCAGGACAGCCGCTAATTATTTTCGGCCCTGGCTAAGTGCTGACCAATTTTCAATTTTAGGAATATATTTATTGTGATCTTACATTGCATGAGTTAGTTTATTGCCTTTGCCGCATGTCAGCCGGGACTTCCGCATGTTCGCACGTTCTGCTTGCTAGCATGTCCCTGTGCTTACGCCAGTCCACTGCATGCTTTAAGCTCTTATTTCAGAGTGTTCTCATATAATTTCCTCATTTCTTCAGAGCAAAAATTAGCAGCAAGATATTATTTGCCCAAGCTAGAATCCACCCCAGCACATTTTCATTTCGACTCTGGGCTCGCTGGCTTGTCCGCACGCTCATGGTCGAGATTTCAGAGGAATGAACAGTCCGGATATCCCGACCGAGAGGACGTGTCCTAACGCCCCTGCGCTTCTGGCACACCTTTGAACTCGCATAGCACCAGTGTCGGATACAGGACTTCATCTGAGGGGGGGGCTAAGGGCCCGAACCTCCTACACCATTGCCTCGGATCAAAGCCTCCGCCTATCCATTGACCATAAACACTGACATTTCGGGAGGGGGGCTTGAGCCCCCTAGCCCTCCCCTGTGTCTGCCACTGCATGGCACCATCAATTCAGGCCGCTGGTGCCGCCTAACTTTGACACTTAACAGTCCTGATGGTGGGAGTCGGTGGGGAATTCACTAGAAATCACAGCGGGGTTTATCGTGATTGCCCAAATGTTCGTGGATAAGTGACAGAAGTTTTGAAATGACTCAATTCTCGCGGAGCGGCTTTACGACTTAAGTTTGCCGTCTCTTGAACTAAACCGATGGGTACCCATGAAATTCATGGTGCTGGAAATGGCTGTAACCAAGCTCTGAAAGCCAAGTACCCCCGAGGTCCATCCGAAACTGATCTTAATGTTATGAGCTTGATATAAGTTTTATACGAGAGTGTTGGAGCCCCCATTTATCAACGTGGTGGCTCCGAAAACTCTGATAATAGTCGGAGGAGAGTCCCATCTGATTTACCGATCACCTGCAAGCTGTCGAAAGCTGTTTATAGCAAAGCAGATCGATGCATCGATGTGGCAATGAATGACGCTGGGTATCTGTTTTTTATATTCTTAAGACCTCGGCATTATTTGAACCTCGCTTTAGGATAGCAGAGGCATAAATTGCCAGCTTAATCCCCACTCATCATATTCCAGCAGCATTGTATGCATGTATGTACAATGCACATACATTCATTCCTTACATAGGTATATGTCGACTCAACCCAAGGATCGGCAACTCAGTGGTAAAGGTGACCAATTGTTATGCACACCATTATCGACCTCAATAGTAATAATTTCGTCATGTCATAGAGAACGATCAGAGTTCTTCAGTGTGTGATTATAGTTCTTCAGTGGATCTAACCGGACCCCCCCCCCACCTCCACACATCAACCCCCCTCCACACAGGTGGTGGTGTGTACGATAAGAGCCCAGGCGGTAGCGGGTTAATAATTGAAAACATCTATGTTAGCTGAGCCTTTAGAATGAGCCACCGATCTGGGTCTCTCTCCTGCAGCCTTCACGCGAGGGCTCGGCTTCTGTCGATTGTTGCGGATACGAAAGCGCCACTTAAGTGGAAGCTTAAGTATTGGAGAGAAAATTTTTAGGCTCTTGTCTAATATCGGATAGATAACATACAACGTTACTGATATTTACAGCTCACATGAGTCTATATATTGATCCATTTCATTTTTATTATCGCTGCATGTTCCTATTGGCAACGTGAACTACCGCGATTTGTGATTAGCACCCTCATGCTTAGGCCTATTGGGCTCATTGATATCTTGCTTAAAGGGAGTGGACCACTTGGTGAAAATCCTAAAAAGAACATTTTAAGAACAAGAGAGGTCTGAAAACCAGAAAACAGAATTTTTCCCACTTTCATGCGCTAAAAACAGAAATATATCTTCTTTTCTAACAATATGTGACGTCATCAAAGTAACACTGTAGATAATCAGTGAAATCCCAAATGTTGATCACAGAGTCGCAATAGGCTCCATTCAGAGCATTTCCGCACGGCGAAAATACTTGCAGTACAAGAAGAAGGACTGGTGCAAGAACTGAACGTCAGATGCATAGGCGGATCCATGATTGCCGATCGGGGGGGCACCTTCTCGGGGGGGGCGCCATCCGGACCGGGGGGCGCAATCCGGACCAGGGGGCGCCACTTATGACCGGCAAAAGCTATCAGGTGGGCGCCAAATCCTATCGGTGGGCGCCGACTTTCGCATCCTGGGGGGAAGCGACATTTCAGGGGGGCGCCATCGACCTTTCAGGGGGCGCCGAGGGTCGATCGGGGGGCATGTGCCCCCTCTTGCCCCCTGGATCCGCCTATGGTCAGATGTCACTACGGTAGCCGAGTTTATTAAGTGGTGGAAAGATTATGCATATGTCTGATGTAAGGAAACAATTTCAGAGTTGGATTTTGACAAAAACATTTAACTTTTGTTTGCGCAAGTACGGGGGAGGGAGGATATGATGTGTATTGCATTTATTGGCCTAATTTTGACCCAATAACGCCCTGAACTGGACAACTTTTTGCCTCACATGCCGGTGGACAGGCAGTTGCATGCTGGTTCACTCGCTAGCATGGTATTTTCAGCGTGTGGGCGAGACGTAGGGCTTACGACCAATCAGATTACTGCAATCATATCGGAGGTATTCCTTCAGGGCTTGAGATAAGCAAATAGTCCCCTTTACTTTGAACTTTAAAGCCGGCGGAAATTTTATGCCGAGAGTTTTGGGTGAAATTAACTCATTAACGCGCACCGGGTCATTTTTGTCCTCTGACTTTGACAGGCTGCAGAATCGGTACCAATGAAGTGATCTCAATGTTTATGATATGGATGCATAGGCGGATCCAGGGGGCAAGGGGGGCACGTGCCCCCCGATCGACCCTCGGCGCCCCCTGAAAGGTCCATGGCGCCCCCTGAAATGTCGCTTCCCACCCCCCCCAGGATACGAAAGTCGGCGCCCACCGATAGGATTTGGCGCCCACCTGATAGGTTTTGCCGGTCATAAGTGGCGCCCCCTGGTCGGGATGGCGCCCCCCCCGGGAAGGTGCCCCCTCCGATCGGCAATCCTGGATCCGCCTATGTATGGATGTGTGTTTCAGAGCGTGAAAAAGCTGGAAAAATGCATTTGAAAATTCTAGGTTTTTATGGGATGATTTTGGTGGAACTTATTTTGGCGAGGTTGTGGTCAGCGTGAGATAGCTCTGCAAATTTTGCAAGCGTGCGACCGTGTCCGTATTCAACGCAAATGTTCGATCAATTCTTGAATACTGCTCCGTCATTTGGGGCGGAGCAGCAAAATGTCTTCTCATTCGCGTGGAGAGGGTTCAGCATAAATTCCTCATGTGGCTAGCCAACCATACTGAGCCTGCTAGTGCTGTCCTGGACTACAAGTCCCTCCTTAGTTTGTACGATGTGCAATCCCTTCAGGCTAGGCGCCACCAAAGTGATATCTTGTTTTTATGTAAAGTTTTTAGAGGCCTCATCTTATCATCACATATTTTACAAGGTTTTACGGTACATGTGCCGGTCAGAACCACTAGGATTTCACGTTCTACTTTGTTTAGTGTACCGCCGGCTAGAGTGAACACTGTTGCTTCCGGAGCTTTTAATCGCTTACCTCGTCTGGTGAACAGCTTTTCAAACGTGTCAACCCTCAGTGATATATTCTGTGATCCGCTCGGGGTACTGAAGAAAAAATATAGCTGTGTTTGCGGCAGCCGAGCCAGTACTGGTGTGATGTGAGTATTTATGTTGTAGTTAGGCCTCCATGTGTTTTTAGTTCTTCTGACTTCACCTGTTATTGGGTTTTTAAAGACTTGTTGGTGATTTAATACAGATACAACAGATACAACAGAATTTTGTTTCTCGCAATAACATATGGAAAGCTGAAAACGGTTTGCGTGATTGGCATTAAGCCAAGACCACTAGGAGTCAGATGGTGAAGAAGCAGTAAGATTTTCTTGAACGGCTTTGCCATGAGACATCGTCAAATATGAAGCGGACAAAAATGACCCGCTGGGCGTTGCGGACATCTGCGGGCCGCTGAAAATGAGGAAAGGAATGTGTCCTGTCCTCCCGTCTGGTGCGTTAGTTCCATAATGTTATTTAGAGGGAAGGGAGGCATTGTGGGTCCTGCGAATGCAGGGTTGCCAATTTATATATTTTTCATCAACTCTGAAGATTTTTAGTGCAATCTAGATACGTTTGGAAACTTTGAAGTTCATGAAATGCTTCCCAACGTTTTCGGGGTCTGCCTTATTTTGGGAATAATTATCACATATTTTTAACGGAAACAGGCAAGATGGTTCCAGCATTTTGTAAAGGCGTTATCAAATACAATTTTCAGGGGTTTTGAAAACTTATCGAAATTTTAGCACTGACTTCACTGTTAAGCTGGCAGAGCCTTGTCTTTTCCCCTTGATGGATTGTGCGTAGTGGATAGAGAGGATAGGGAACAGTAGCGGATTGAGGACTTCATCGGGTGGTGGGGGGGGGGTAGTGGTCTCGAGCCTCCCCCGCCATGGCCTCGGAACAGCCCTCAGTAATGCATTTACTATAAGCACACTGACATTTCGGTGGAGGGGGGGCTTGAGCCTTCCTAGCCCCCTCGTGTCCACTGCTGATTGAAAGCCAATGACCAGCTGACAAAATGAGTTGGAAATTATCGCGGTCGCCGCGCTGGTTTATTTTGACAAGATGGTGCAGCGTCAAACGTCCGGAGCAGTATAAAATGGGTGAAAGCATGGGAAATTCTAGAATTTCCGTCTAAAACGCAACTACCACTATTTTGGCTTGGTTCTAGTCAAGTGAAACTACCATGAGTGAACATCCCGGGGGTTAGGAGGAGGTGTCAAGACCCGCCTGGATTTTTGGTCTCCCACAGACTTTGTCTAGGGCTTGGATTGCAGTGCCAGCGTTAACCCTCGCCCCACGGGGGGCCATCGATGCCCCCTAAGGTTTTTCCGGAATAGCAGAAAAACGACGAGGCGCAGCACCGCGGTTGAGAGCTCTACCTCTCACTGCATCATTTTCCCATCATCCCTGAAATTTTTTACCCCGGGTCATCCAAGGTCAGGTCACCAGACGAGGTCAACCAAGGTCACCTCACTTCAACTTTAGAGCTCTGTAAGAGCTACATTTCAAAGTCGATCGATTTGAAACTTCCTACACTTCATGACCCCTCCAGGGTCTACAAGGTGTATATCCGGGATTTTTCGATGTCGTGCCCTGAGGTCAGGTCAGGAGGCGACCTCTCCCATTGGAAAAGCATGGGGAAAAGCTGTTTCATGATATAAAAGCCACAAAAATGATTGCAAATACTCAGACTGCTCAGAACAGCGTTTTTGGACACTCTTTCACGGATCCCAGGGGTCATGTTTGCCCTTTGACTTTTCCAAGGTCATCCAAGGTCACCAGAGGTCAAAAACAGTATTTTGACAATAACTTTTGACCTAATTAAGCTAGAGCAGTGAAACAAACACCATCGTGTTTGTCTTGTCACTGGCTTTCATTTAATATACGGCAAGGTCACTTTTTGACCTTTCGTGACCTCAGGTCATATTAGGGTCACGAGGTGACCTCTGGAGTTCAAACCACTGGCGGGAGGTCTTTACGTATAGCGGAAAAAGTACTGGAAATTTGCTATCAAATGTACTTTACCAGGCCTCAATAGCTCTAAAGACATAAGAGTTATGACCAGTTTGCTTAATCATTGCATATTTGAGTGAAAATAGCCGATCTTGACCTAATTTGACCTCTGGAGGTCAAACCATTGACCTGAGCACTAAAACATGTGAAGTAATTTCTTACTGAATTCACGCGAGCTTTCTATTGCACTTTGCAGATTTGCGCTAACGCCAATGTTTTCGGAGTTAGAGGCGGGCCATCGATGCCCCCCGGTGGGGCGAAGGTGGCGCCGGGCCCCCAGTGGGGCGTGGGTTAAACCATCCAGAACCCCTCCTAGCTCGAGAATAAATCACCAGCCATGGAGACATAAATATGTCGAAAGCATAGTTGTTAGCAATGCCACAGATCAAATGTTTTGTAGGAAAAGAAGCAAAATAAGTTGTTTTAAGTGCGCAAGATAGCGGAGCGGATCAGGTGCATATCATGATCATACCATCACAAATATATTAGTCATGAGGATGAGAAAGATGATGAGCTGACCAGCTTTACAATGACCAGTGGCGTGCCTGGAAATGTGGAGGTTCACATTGATGCAACTATGGAGCGCGCTACTTGCTCCAAAGAAAAGTTGGAAAGATGGAAATGGACCCGTTGGGAGATTTGGAGATTAATCAAGCAAATGTACACCGCGTGGAGGGAGATAACGGATTGAGTTTATAAAACTTTTCATCTGAATGCTGAATGTTACGATTACTCGTTGAAAGCTCAGTGAGCATCAGTCACAAAGTCTGGGAGGCAGAGGAGGAAGGAGGTAGAGACAAAAGAAATGGTTTCCTAAAACCTTTGATATTCAAAAATATTCTTAAAATACTATGATGTTTACAATTTTAGTCTATCCCCCGCAAATCATCAGTCTAGGTTAACCACTATTGTATACTATTTGCAAATATGCAGTTAGTGCTGTTTTTAATTAAACCTTAAGAGCATAAAACTGTCTAAACATTTTGCTATGGCCAATATACAAGAGTAAATAAAAACACTCCACAAAACTGCAGTAAAAGCGGTGCGCATTGGGCCGCTGAGTGCGGTGACTGCGCCGCCCGGGAGCCGGCCGCGCAGTGCCAGCCGATGTCCCAAACGCCCAGCTGGTCATTTTTGTCCGGTGTCATATCTCAGAATCTAAAATTGTTATCGATTTAAAACTTTCAGAACATCTTATTGGGCATATTCTAAATATAGGAAAACATTTGTTTCGCCAATTTGAAAGCTGAAAGTAGGTGCGGGCGTTAATGGGTTAAATATGCCGATAGTGGTTTCTCAGCACGCCCTACAAAACTGCGATCTCAGTTCAAAACCCATTATAAAAGTTGGACACTCCCTTTAAGATATACTACAATTTGGGTATCCGCTATTCTTTCTCTGACGCTTACTTTTCCAAGGCATACAACCACCTGAATCTCGAGTTGTTAATTTTATGTGTACTGCTGCCAAATGGCACTTCTAACAAATTACACACACATTATGGCAAAGTGGGTCTTTGACGAGCTTCCCACGGCCTCAAACAGGCCAGTCAGAGCACGGAAGGCAGATTCTCGTCGTGGAAACTGAAGCAACGCGGATCCATCCATCCAGTCTGAAAACCCTGGAATAGAAACTCCTCCATCACCGGCGACACAACAGTGGCAGCAGTGACAAAAGGTCAATGTCGTAAATATCGTGCTTTGTTTTTACAACAGGCTTTGGGCTGGACGAATATTCCACAAAGGGATGGGACTGTCGGTGGGACTTTGCTCGGGGCTTATTACACACTGACTGCAACAGTATATTCTCTGAAATTTTGGGGAGAGTACAGCCTACAGGCCTGAAGATGGACTGGCGCTTGATCTGCCTCAGGTGGAATTGGAACTCTCGACCTCTTTGAGAGATGCGGACTCAAATCGTGCACTCTCTGACCGGTTGCAAATTCGAGCCGAGGTGGGTCTAAACTGGTCATTTTGGGATTGGCATTGGGTCGAACACTATAAAATCATAGCGTTTTTTAAAGAAAATTGGAGAATACCGGGATTTAGGGGGAGGAGGGACAATAGGCTGGCCGGTTTTGCAAAAACGTTTTTAGAATCGTTCGCCCCACATATGCTTAGATGCATTTTAAGGTACTGATTACGAATATCGATTCAGACATGTACAAACCCGAAATATTTTGCCCGCGCCTGGCTGCTGAAAGGTTCTGCTTTTTTCGATGGCAGACATTATCGGACTTGATATTCCTGCCAGTGATATACAGCCCCATTTTGGTGCTTGTGTCAACGACCGTATAATTCTACATCGAATGCCGGTAAAAACAACGCTCTATTGGCTTTCAGTAACTTGTAATGTATAAAAGCTCACTAAACAGGGATATTTCAATAAGTCAATAATAAATGGCGTTGTTCGCATGAAGCGCGCGGCTGATATGGAAGCCGCGCGGCGCTATATAAAATGGCGCGGCTTCGACAGTGAGGATGGTAATATGTGTGCTCAAACGCTTTTTTAGCTTCGAATGATTTGTTTGCAGGGCTACTCAGGAAATTTCCTGATTGAACAACGGAAGTCTGTTATAAAGTGGCGCGGCGCTACTCAACGGCAGTGAGGTTGGTAATATGTGTGCTCAAACGATTTTTTAGCTTCGAATGATTCGTTTGCAGGGCTGCTCAGGAAATTTTCTTACCGAACAACGTTTTTAATTATATGGCCCGGTACGAGTGACAGTTACTGATAGTGCAATCAGGGCTATTGTTCAGGTTACAAGATGCAATGTACTAAAAATATTTATCAGTCTATGCATATACTCAAATAATTATATCACGTCCACCAATGTTTTCCCTGGGATGATTGAATACACCGAGAATGTTACGACCCTTGTTCTTCCCAGTATTAGTCCAACCAATGTCTTGCCTAGAAAGTGAACTGTTCTTGTTCAATTGCAAACCCTAACCAGAAGTATATCATGACGATATCGTATGAACTTACAAATTATTGCGTTGTTAAATCCCAGAAATAATTATCATCGTATGTTGTGTTAACTTTCAATACCCCATCGGGAATGGTGTCCTTATACATGATTGGTATTTCAACGGGATAACATACGCCAACTGAGAGACGGTGCACCACACCAATATTTAAGGACACGGGCCTTAAATATTGGCGTTTGTTAAGTCCAAGCTCGTCTTCATAGAGAGCTCGACATGACAGCGGTGACTGTTTTGCCAAAACATACGCCCTTGTATGTTGGTTATGACATGGGTAAAACCGTGTACCAATCATAGACTTTAGCACTGCTATCAAGAGCAACTGCTAAGATTGGAATTGTAATAATAATAATTGTTGGGGCTTAACGACGCACCAACTGCCAGGGTCATACGGCGTCGCCGGTTGGAATTGTCAATACAGACATGCTTAACGTATTACCAAACCCCGGCCCCGAAAGAAAGAAAATCCCGTAACAAACTTAAAAGTTTCTGTCAATACCTCAGTCAAGCATGAAGCGAGAAATAAACGAGACCGCTGTCTCTGTGCTTCATGGAGTGATACACTGATTTCCAAACCAATTCACCATTGCGGAAATTGCTCGTTCGGATGTTGTGGTCAGAATATATGTGCCAAGTACAACGGAATCCAAACTTTCAATAGTTCGGGCGAAATATATGAAAGGAAGCGCGTTGGGAGGGACCAATGAACAGTAGGATTCAGAAGATCCAGGTCTCATACGTTAATGCCAGACTAGTTTCCTGATCAACCGAGGTTAGGACCCTATAACATATTTTTTCGGGCTGGACACAGAGATAAAAATCGTGGCAGAAAATGTTTTCTCCCATTTCAAAGATACGTTTATGAGCTAAGTGTCCGTCCAAAGCTCAACTACATGGTGGCAGAGTAAGGGAAGGAGTATGAATTGCTGCCCTCATTGGTCTATAGCTTATTCTTCGATTCTATTTGCATTTGATGAGATTTGATTGTGGGAATTATGGTTGCTTATTTCTAACCTTCGTCCCTTCGTCAGAGTGTCATTTGTAAAGTGGAACAAGTAATTGGATCAAATATGAAAATTATATTAAATCTACTCAGCAATCTGACTCTAGGAATAAAACACCGATGAAAACTGGCAATAAACAACCGTAAACTCCAGTTTTTTTGCTTGTGGATATAGCCTTAAAGTTATTTTAACTGCTACCCTTATGCCGTTCCGTGAAAAAAATGGTAGCTGTAACGCAAACACTTCAGTGTGTTGTGCTGATGCAACGGGAATTCAATGTGTAGCTCCGGCCTCTGCTTAAAAAACAATATTCCAAAAGCCGTGATGCGTGTACGTCCACTCTATCTGGTTATATTTGTAGCCATGATATGTATTGCACAGACATATACGAGTAGGTTTAAAAAGATGCGACAGGGAGAATCACATCCAGCAAGGAAGTGTTAACGATGATCGAAACGTCCGCGCTGAAGTCCCGTGGTATGCATCGCACGATACATCAGAGACCATACAAGAGCACAAGGCTGAATAAAAAGCAAAAGCCCCAGAATAGTGACAGTGGGAGAGTGATGGGATGAAGGTATAGGAAGCGTGGAGAGAGATGTGATACTGACGAGACTGCGATTCAGCGAGAGAGAGAGAGACGCAATACCGTGCTAGGTTGTGAGTTCCGAGGCAAACCAGCTCGGGCAGCGAAGCAAATAACGCGGCGACGACGGGTCCGTAGCGGCAGGTTGGGGGGGCGAGACTCGCCGAAAAAAATTTTGAACAACTGAAGCTTAAAATCTGGAGCAAAAACGAACATTCATACGTACATAACCACGTCTACTCATTCAGCGATAGGTGGACATGTACAAATTTTTCATTTCTGCTGAAACGTCTGTCTCAGTTAAGCTCGGGTCAGGGCTCATCATCACTTCAAAACAAGGCTGCGAATGTAAGAGACACGTGTCCCAATGAGACATGCATCTTACTGGATGTTTTTTTTACAAAGACAAAGACAGTTTTTATGATTGACGAGGACACGGTGGTGCAAGACACAGATCCGGCGGAGTCATCCACAGCATAAAAAACAGTTGTGGCTACTCTACCACGTCAAGCTGTTGATTGATGGGGTTTGATGACAGATTGATGTTGATTGGGCTAATTCTGAGAGGAACTGAGATAGCAAAATGTTCACATGTATTCAAACATTGCTAGAAAGGTCATTGGTGGTCATTATCTGTGTCTGCCAGCATATATTTTGACCGTTATTTTAATAAATTTCAGCACTAGACTTCTTCCAACTCGCCTAATAGCCCTGATTACACTATCACTGTCTCTGAGGCACGTACCGGGTCGTATGACACCAGACTTACGTTTACCAAGTAAATTTGGCAGCAATCTTTTAAGCTAATTATACAGGGCTGAAGAAGCGTTGGAGTGCATAGTTGACCAAACATCATTGCTGTCGAGTATTACTGTGCACTTTGTTTACCAGGGTCTTCCATGTCGAGCGAGCACTCGAGGAGAGCAATGTCATATATGTTAGACTAATTTTACCGTTTTTTCCGTCATTTGGTGGAGAATTATCAGTTCGTTGACACCAGCACGAATTACGGGGTCGTACATCGCCAGCTGGAATACCAAGTCCGATCATGTACGAAATATAGCAACTATGGAGAATTTCAGCGGCCGGGTGCGGTCAAAATATTTTTAAAAAATTGCATGTATGAACCAATATTCCTTATCAGTGCCTAAAAATGAATATAATCAGACATGAGCACAAAAAGTTCCGAAAACGTTCTGCAAAATCAGCCAGCCTTCCGGGAGGTTACCTTTTGTGACACCCCTGGGTCCGCTAGTGAACGGGAAGGGAACTATTTGGGATAGGACGCCGGTCGTGACGTCACCGGTAACAAAATATTCGATGCTGAATCATGCCTCATGCTCCAAACCTTGACTGAATCACGGTTAGCGCGCGGACCACCCCATTGAGCATCGTCACTTCCGATGATTGATTGGGCGGCAACGTTTCGGCGCAGGCATGGCTTTGGTGTTGGTCAGTCACGAAGACCAAAGCCTAGCCTAGGTGAGAGTAGTAGAAGTTATCGCCACGTGGACAAGGAGCGTGGCTCAGACCTTCTGGTTGGATTTCAGCAGTTCGCTGACTTTTGATTTGATTTGTTTCGTCACTCTGCTCGAGCCTCGTTCAAAATAATCCAGTGTCATTCATTTTTATTTCTATCCTCTGTGACCGATGTATAACGTGTAAGTTATGTGCCATCTGTAGTAGTGTCATGAACTTCATTTGGCTTGGAAATGAATTAAAGAAATGATTCCGTCTAATGCATTAGTATTTTAACGCCTTTCATAATTTGACTGTAGGCGCCGTCACTTAGTTACCAGATAAATTCCGATGCTCCTTGGTAAATTGCCAGCTTACTCAAAGCCCAAGGTCGCGGAATCTGCCTCTTGAGATCCATGATTATAGACTAGAATAGATAATGTCGAATGATTTCCCCACCATGTTTGAAATATGGCTTGCCTCACTAGGGACTAGAAAACTTATGTATTTTCAAAAGGTTATACAACGTTTTATTGAGAATTATATAAAGGTTCAGTCAGAACCCTCAAACTGGTAAGGATCTGATTGAGACTTTGTAAATATTTTGGATTACAACTTTGAGCGGTAGAAAAATCACCGTTTTTGCTTAAACAGGTAGATACATTTTCTATGGCTTAAAAACGTGGTGAAGACAAGTATAGCCAAAAAATATATCTTTTACTTGGTACCTACCGTGTTGCACAAGTTTAATATTTAACATTTTGGCTGAGGAAATTTATGTTTGTTTAATAAGGCATTCGACTGTTTTGCGGGGCCTTATAATGGATGGTAAAAGGAAGTTAAAACAGGAATTTCTGTGTTACGGCTCTGTCAACTGGTGATGATGTAAGCGTTCAGCTGTCAGGCTGATACCCATATATTGGTTGATATTGGCTGATATATTGGTTTCCGCGAGAACTGTGCATTTGTCAGCTTCGCTGGCCTTCTGTCGAGCAGCTCATCGGACAATTCACTGCACATGTGTTACCGTGCACCCGAACAGGTGTTAGCGACATGTTTGTTCAAATATGCGATATAGGCCTGAGAACCAGACAGGTGGCCGGACACGACACTCACCTGGAGAGCGCTGTCCCACTGAGAGCCTGAACCAGCCGTCAAAGGTGACTGGGTCATCGGAAGCAAGAGTACCGAACCGGACTCGACTGTCAGGACAGGAGTATGGACAGGAGTACCGGACAGGAGCACCGAACCGGACTCGGCTGTCAGGAGGACAGGAGTACCGGACAGGAGCACCGGACAGGAGTACCGGACAGGAGCACCGAACAGGACTCGACTGTCAGGAGGACAGGAGTACCGGACAGGAGCACCGAACAGGACTCGACTGTCAGGAGGACAGGCGTATTGGACAGGAGTACCGGACAGGAGCACCGAACAGGAGTACCGGACAGGACTCGACTGTCAGGAGGACAGGCGTATTGGACAGGAGTACCGGACAGGAGCACCGAACCGGATTCGGCTGTCAGGAGGACAGGAGCACCGAACAGGACTCGACTGTCAGGAAGGCAGGAGCACCGGACCGGAGTATCGGACAGGAGTACCGGACTCACCGTACCCCGCGGCTCCCCGAATGTTCATGGGATGACTGGCTGTGGGTAGTTGGGTTTTGGCTTTATGAAGTGTTTACTGCCTTATGGTTCTTTTTCTGCTCTCTCACATATTTTTTGGCTGTATACTCCCTGCAATTACTATTATGGAGTGGATTTTTCTGTTCTAACCAAATAAGTGTTTTATTTACCCCTTTAATGCGTTCGTCTAATTGCCTACGGCCTTAAGTTTTTTATATTTGTGGTGCTCAATTTGTTTGTGAACATTTTTTATTGGTTTGTAGCATTTATAAAACGCACTCAGACTATATTAAAAGCGAAAGTTGTCCCATGGGCCCAATATGACCTACGTTGTCGGTGCTTCCTAAACCGCAGCACACAACACAAAGAAGCAGAAGCCAACCACCGCCGTGGTGCAGTTGGTTAAGGCGCCTCGGTCCTGTGTGGTAGGTCCTTGGATCAAAGCTGATCTCTGGCAGCCTTTTCCTCGATCGCTTACTACCCAGGAGATGGCAGTACACTGGGTAGTGCCCGCCTTGACTGGGAACTTCCGCTGACCAACCAGCGCCCTTGTTATTGGGAGCACGGGCTTGATCTGCCTTTAAATAGATCCACCGGTCTGGTGGCACCGCCCGAGGGCACGGCCTCACCGCGTGTCACCGGAGCAGTCCTCTGTTCCGCCGGGCCCGAGAAATCTGGATAGCTCCACTGCCTGGTTCAGGGGGCGTTTGACAGGGAGCGTGCGGACATGACTGTCCCGCAAGGGTACCGATAAGCGTAAGCCCCGCTGCCGTGTACATAGTGTGTGTCTGCGTGTGTGGTGCAAATGTGTAAAATGCTCACGGGCTGGCAACACAAAAATGTAAAAAATCAGAAGTCAGGACTTTTATTAATAAATAAAGTGGGCGACCCAGTTTGTATCCTCGGTTCATCTGTCAACCCTCTTATTACCACAGCTTTTGGGGTAGATTCCGGAAACTAGCCTGCACGGGCGCGATAGTGGAGTGGTCAGCGTAGATAGCTTCCACGCAGCCAACCCAGGTTCAAGGCCTGGAGGCTCCCTGAACAAAAGCAAGCTGTCTCCCGAGAAACTCTTCCAACAGGGAAAGAGTTGGTGACGCCATATGACCCTTGCAGCCGGTGCGTGGATAAGCCTAAAAAATTATAATTAAAAACTAGCTTGCAGAGCGAAACATATTTTTCCTCAAAGTTGACTCTTATCAAATAAGTGAAATTCTTACTGATTCACTTCGGCTGAGGCAGATTGTTAACCATGGACATGGAGTTCGTTGATTTTCCCAAGGAGATTTTTAACTCTGTCAACTGGTTTTGTTTATATGACTTAACAACATTGCGAAATCAAGTAATTTGACCCAAAATCTCTCCCGAGTATCGTTTTCCAGATAACCTGCCTTCTCCTCCCCCCGCTCATCTCTCATTTTCCCTCTATTGCAGGCCTCGGCGTGCGCCGTGGCTGTGGCGCGGGGCTGTTTCGTCTGGCGGTGGCGGTCATTGTCTCCGGCGGTCGGCGTGGCGGTGGCGCTGCCGCCGGTCCCTGGAGGCGACACAATGCCCGGCTGACGGATTTTCGAGGCACCGGCTGACGGCGCTGAACATTGGACTGCCCTCCCTGGATCCGCTGCCCGCTGCCACTGTCTTTAGAGGAGACACAAGAGGACCGGCTCAGGCGCGCCGCTCTTGTACCATCCTGGTGCTGAGTGTCATCACGGTGTCTCGCGGCGTCCGGCAACTTCATCTGGCACCGGCCGTGGGGGCCTGAGGGACCGATTCAAGTGACTGCTGCCGCTGGTCGCCTACTGCTTTAGTACCGGCCCCGGCGCAACGTGTGGTTACGACTTGGGTGCGACCCGAGGGGAGACCCGGACACCTGGATCTGCTGTTCGGCTGTCCAAGTCTGTCAACTGATACCATCCCGGATATGCCTACACGTCGTCGACTGCAGGAGAGGATCCTGCTGGAGTTGCGATGGGGTGATAGTCGTGGCCTCTCTTCTTCGCCTGCCGGCTGCCGGTGGTCCCTGGGGCCCGGTGTAGTCCGCTAGTGCCGCGAGCGTTGTTCCGACATCACACATCTGCGCGGGCTGGAGTTTCTCCTGTGATGGAGGCTCGGCGTAAAACGTTTTTGGCCGGGGCAGGCCTTTATCTGTCGGCGCGGGATCGTCGTGCACCGCTGGCTGGCGGCGCCTTCTGGCCGGGTGACTCCTGCGGTGTCTGCCTCTGGATGCCTGCTCATGAGGTGCCTGTCTCTGCGCGGTGTCCGGAGAAGAAGGGGATCATAGAGTCCGACTTTTCAAGTTTGGCGGTGTATCGTCGTCTCTGCCGCCGCCGATCTCGGTGATCGCCTCTACCGGTGGCCCTCTTGGCCCCGACGTTGTGCGCTGGCGGCGCGGGCAGCGCCCCCGGCGTCGCCGATCTGCGGAGGATAAGGTTTCTTCTGCGGTGGGGGTGCGGCGTCAAACTTCCTCGGATACGGCGGTCTTCGTCTGTCGACGCGGGACTGGTTCTGCGCCTCCGGCTGGACATCGGGGTGGCGGCGCCTCCTGGACGGGCGACTCCGCGGGTTCCGGAGGGGGAGATCAGGAGTCCGCCCCCTCGAGTCTGACGGTATGTCTCCTGGGCGGCGGGGCCGGTGGCGAGGATTCTTCGGAGGGCCCCGCCGCCGCGGGACTTCCCACAGCGGAGTCTGGGAAGTTCGTAGGCTGCCGAGCCATTGAGTTGTCCTGCGGCCGATCAGCCGGGTCCCGTCCCCGGCGGGGGTTGGCTGCGAGTCGAGGGGCCCGGCTTCAGGGTCCGGTTGTTGCTGCCCGGGTGGACAGAGCGTTGTGCGTTTCGCCGGGGCGGTGTGGTGGATTCGCCGGGTCTACGTTGCTGATGCTGGGCGGTGTCTGCGCGGTGTGAGACCGCCTCCGTATTTTATTGGTGTCGCTCACGCCTTAGCTGTGAGTTGCTTGTACCGATCTTGTACCGCTCATTATCATTCTGATGTATTTGTCCACTCGCCCGGCAGGTGGGCGTCTGCTGGGCTCCGAGCCCGTGCCCGTCTGGGCGTAATTTAGAGCGCTCGCGCCGTCGGCGGTCACGGGTTCGGGGCCCAGCGCCTCCGTGTGTAGTTAATATTTGCCCACCACGGCCAGGGCTTGTTTTCTTGTTCTTTTAAATCACTGTATGGATCATGTATCGCCCCGTAGTGTGAATATACGTGTATGGTATCAAGTGAGCCAAGCTGGCGTAAATCTAACAATTTTGCTGCTTACTTCTGGTTCGGTCAAGTCAGAGAGAGAATAGAAGTTTTTTCTCAGCCATGAGGTCGGTTACTCGTACTAGTTAACCTTTCCTGGTATTGATGAAAGGATCAGATGTCGTAAAACTTACTTTGTGTGTGTTATCGTGAAAACGATATCTTTGGTGAATCTAAGTTCCTTTATAGTGATATCATTGCGGACATGGATTTCATTGATTTGACCAAGGAGGCTAGTAACACATGATGTCAAATAATATTTGCAAACAACTAAGCAAGATAAGCCAGAGCAAAGCATTACAAATCAGCAAATGTAAGGGTTGTAGATTAGCCTGCACCGTTGTGAAGGCTCGTTCTTGCCCATTCTATCGCGCCGGATAATCATGTTTTCGCTATTCAGCGGGGAGATATTTGGGGCACTTCCCGGGAGACCACACCATAGTCCAAATAGCATGGGAATGGACGAGGCCACCCCTTCGATCGCTCTGCCAGGGTCGATAGCGTTCAAGGTTACAGTCTGCCCTACAAAATGTATAAACAGGATCATACATAAACACGGATACATCCATGCGCCGAATGCATTGATTCAGCGAATGTCATGAACGTTCATGGCGAGTGTATACACAAATTCGCCGAATAATAGATTTATGTTCGTAAAGATCGAGCTGAGACTGCCTCGCGTACGGACGTTGTTTTCAAAATCCCGGGTTTGACTGCCGCCGGAGGCGTCGCTGGCGACAGGCGGCGCGGCGTGTCAGCGCGCGACGGCGGCGGGTGTCGCGTCGGCACCGACGAGCCGTCACAGACGACGGTGAAGGCGGGCGCCGGCCGGCCGCTTCTGCCGTCGCCGCGCTAGGAGTTCTCGGTCTGCACCGCTGAGCCGTCCAGAAAGCTGCAGATACATTAGAGAAGACTTCTTCCGTCTGAGACAGCTGGTCTGATTTCATTAGATTTATTTTGAGCTCTCGCGTGTGCGCACCGTATCCCTTTAGTCATGATTTCTTCCAAATGTGATCATTCTTTCCATTTGTTCTGCCTGTCGCGTCATGCAAACGCGCTGTTGTGAACTGAAGTCCTTATTCAACCATCTTCTCCCTCCTTGCTAACATATCATAAAACATATCCTGCTCGCTTCATCACGTTCGCCGTCATGTTCATGTCTTCGCATACCCCTCATCACGCCGTCAACGGCAGCATGAGTGCCGAGGAGGCTCTCGGCCTGGCCATCGTCCTCGGCAGCAGCTTCAGTATCGTCGGCGTCGTCTTCAGCTTCATCACGTACAGGTCAGTCGCAGAAGTAAAGCCATGTGCTTCTCTGAAATCGGAGTTTCCGAGTAGTTGCAATGCCAGGCGATATGCGGAGCTCGATTTTGGACGGGGTGTACAATCAAGTGCTTTTACTGACCGCGAGATGATGCACGCTGCTTTATTCATAAGTGCGGGCTTTCCCAAACACGGGCAGATGCATGGTTTCCGGTGGGTGGTTGGGGGAGGGAGGGGAGGCTGTTGCCAGCTGAGCGCAGTGTTTGCGTACGAAGAGGGGCGACATAGTTTCAAGGTGGCGCCACCCTTTCTGCTCTGGAATATGAGTTGGGGGTGGCCGCCCCCAGCCGACACCTCTTGGATTTGTCCTAGGTCTGACGTTATCACTCGCCTGAAAATAACCTTAGCTTGGAGGAGGATGTCATATCATACTGCCTTTGAAATATGCGCATTTAAAGGGTATGGAATGAAGTGTTTAGTGGAGTGGAATTTATTCCCCATTCATCATGAGGGTTACCAATGTGGGGGATATTCTAATTGTTGGGGCTTAAGGACGCTTCAACTGCCAGGGTCATATGGTGTCTCATGTGGGGGACATCACGACAGTATGCAAAAGGTGGACGTAAACCTCCATCAGTTCAATTGTTCATGCGACCTTCGCTTCCATCAGACGCCCATCATGCTTTAATGAATTTGGCCCCATACAAGAATCTTTAGCAAGTAATTGACAACATTTACATTATGGCAAGGCACACAGAAAATGTCTTTTGGTACCCAAGTAGACAGAGACTACAAAGAAACAGTCATACACAAAAAACTTACATTTTACAGTTGTTTATATTTTGATCTGCTTTTCCACTTCAGAGACTTTCTTTCCGTAAGCAGCGCCCTGTTGAGAAATGATTCTTGTATATCACTGACAGCTTATAAACCCGCTGAAAATTAAAAGGATTGCTGGTAAATGCTCCTGAAATCAAATCACTGTTAGTTGGAGTGCCAGCCACCAAAGCGCCAAACAGCTATCCAATCTCGCTCATGTCAGAGAATTTAATCCCAACCCTGGGGTTCCCGAAATCACCGACGTACGAGAGAAGTCTGTATGGCCTTTGGCCCTTGAAGATTGTGACCAATCAGGCGCCAGGCAAGATGAAAGCGAGCACGCACGCACCAATCATGGGTTTCCCATTAAGATACCGAGACGCCTTTCAGCAAAAGGTGGTCGGTCACCTGGGCCATTTCCTACGAGCCGGTTGCTAAGCGCTTCTTACCCGCTTGAGTTTTCACGTAATGCGTTATATGTCGAGTTTTGCACCAGTTCTAAGCTTATTGGTCACATGTTTCATTTCTTAACTGCATGCAAATAAAATGAGATCATTGGCTTAGATGTACACTTTTCTCTGCATTTATAACTTGCTTTTTCTCATCTTCTATTTGTGCCGAGGTATAGGTGGGAATTAATTGACAAGATGTAGCATTCACTTTGAATAGCTTCAATATATAATTAGCAGCAACGAACGGATAACAGCTAGTGCGTAAAAAAATCATGTTTCCTTTTTCTGTCTAGTGGAAATGGTTTCATTGTGATTTCACCACAAGCATTATTACTAATTACTAACCCCACAAGAAAACTTCCGCTTTTGTGCTTGCACAAAGTTTTAGCACACTCTCGAATGTGGCCAGGCCTTACGCCATTATTCCAAGCTCTACTGGGCTGCTGGAATGAAGTACCAGCTTATCTTATAAATAATTTAGATCACTAGTTGGAGCTGGAAATAACATTGTATCTATCCGAACAAAATATCCCTCCTGAGGAAATTGATTTTATGGGCACGACAAACTATTTTGCAGTACCTATAATTTTGTTCCATGCTTCTCCAGGCTACTTCCTTGTCTGGAATTAGAAAATAAGGTATGTAATTTGACATTCCTCGATAGGCATAGGCGTAGGCACGTCCAGAATATTGGGGGGGCAGCGGGTATTTTGACGTCATTTCTTTCCAGTCAATGCCATAGGGTTAATGGTTAAGAATCATGAATATTGGGGGCCATGGCCCCCTGGCCCACCCTGTTCCTACGCCTATGTCGATGTGGGTGTAAAGAGTGGTGGATACAAGGGTAGCAAGGGTGCTCAGGTCCCCTTGATATGTCAAAGTGTCTGCAGTAACTGCATAGACGGAATCTGTTCCGAGGTAATTGGCGAGGGAGGCCCCCTAGCCCCCCTCCACCCTGAAATGTAGTCCTGGATCTGACATTGGGATTAAACTACAATTTAATTACGTAACAAAATTGCATTGCGTCATTGAGCACTCGCGCTTACCATCTTGGTGAATTTGCTATGCACTCACTTTCACGAGGGGAAGCCCAGAATTTGACAAATTTATCACGCACGAGAAGCGAAAGAAAAGAAGTTATTTAAATGAAAACGAATTGTTCTTATCACATTTTCGCTTTTTGAGACTGACAAGAACACTATTGTCCTCTATGCCATCTTTCACTGCATTCATTGCCTTTTTGAGCCTCTATAGCTGTATTTCACAGTATATTTCCACACGAGACGCAGCTATATTCATAAGCTCTCAATCTTCTCAATCGTTCAACAAAAAGGAGCATCCAGTAAAACGACTCGCTATTGCTCTTATTTCCTTCCTTGCTCAGACTTTCCATTTGATTCCAACCGTTTTCTCAATCAAACAGCTCTGGGCTGAATTCGTCGAATGCGTTCTTTCATGCCTGACGTGAGGGGAAGTTTGGACATCATCAGACCCGTTTTGCAGAGAGCGCTCGCCTGCTGACTACGATCTTTCTGATAAAGGCCGCCAATCAGCGCCGCGTGTCTCTGTGTGAACAGACGTAGTCCCGCTTTGTCAGCTGGTCTTAAACACACTGACAAACGGGTTGCTGCGAGCCAGTTTTTCACGCCTCAACTCCGTTGCCTTTCAATAGATAACAAACTGCATTCGGGGATAGTTTAAAGACCTTTGTTGTCTGCTACTGAGTTCGATATCAAAACAAAAACATATTTTTGGAGTTTGACTAAAGTGAAGTTCGGCACTACCTCACTGTTGTTTGAAGGCTTATGCCTTTCTAGGGGACCATAAAAACTCGGAGAGAAAATATTGATGCAGATATAATCACAACCGTGTGTCTGTTCTTGACTTATTACGAGCAGAGGTGGGAGCAATATCTTATCGCTTTCTGCTAAATGTCTCCTGTGAATAAAATCAGACCAGCTGCGAACCAGGTGGCCTTACCAGATCAATCGATTTCACATCAGTGAAGCTCATCGACGGGAGGAAGTAGCACGATGACGTAAGTTAACTGTGAAGTGCCCATATATAACAGATCCGTTACGGTGTTGGAAAACCAGAAACTGGCGTGTTCAGGCCCCTGCAGTTTAATCTGTACACATTAGTTTCAGCAGTTTTTGTTCTATTGTTATCAAATGATTGCTCCCAGCGTTCTGATTCGACATACAGCTGGTGTGTTTTGCTGCTAGCTATGGATCGTGCACCCACAAATAATCAGCAGATCATAGCTCAAAAATGGGGTCTTCTATATGGGCCATTCCATGCCAGCTCAACCAGTAAAAATATGATTCAACACGACACATCCTCATTTTTATATGAAATCAGGTAATGGCGACTCTTCATAGTCTAGAACCCGAATATATGGTCGGAATAGACCACCTATCAGTTTCGTTGCCACAGTGGCGTTACATTCTGACGTCTTGCTTGTTACTTGTTCCAAAATTGTATAGTGACATTGAGCATCTGACCGGCAGCTTGATATTTTAGTAAGCAACGGGATTCAGTTCTCAGACCTAATGGACAGTCAGCAATGTATGTATATGTTTATATGCCTGCAAGACCCATTTTGCATACTCTATACTTAAACAGTGATGCAGTCCATAAAATGTACCAAAGCAAAAGTTATACACAATAACTGAACTCAGTGCATATTTTTCACCAGATGGTTTGTTTACAATATACTGAAAAGGTATTAGATAGAAAAAGACGCAGCACCATGGGACCTTTGGCTTATGCTTATGCCGCCAGAAGCTCTCAAAATGTCACAAAATGTTCATAAGAATTCACAAATTATTGTATAAATACGGCCGTCCCTGTGCTTTGTGGAACGTTAAGCTTTGGATTATAAATTAACCCTTCTTTGTGGGAGTTGCTCGTTCGGGTGGTGGGGTCGGGGTCTCCGTGACAAGTCCCTTGATGACTTTAGTGAGACTCCGACTCCAGCAGCCGTACCTACTGGGAGCAACTTAGACAAAATGTATAGAAATAGATTATAGCCAATTTGCATCTACCCAGGTCAGTATCTTCAGGATCAAACGAGGTTGTAAATGTTCTGAACTGGTCCTTGCTTGAGACCTATTGAAAAATTCCGCAATTATGCAAAGAGGGGAAATATGTAAACTAATAGCGAACTCATGCTATAGAGGGAAACTCTCACACGATTTTCACGGAGAGTTTGAGGTTGAGGCCATGCACTGTCACTGGCCTGTGATGTGACAATATGACAATGAATTGGGAACTATATCGTACATTATTCCCAATAATGTATGTCAGTATAGCTGGCACTATAGCAAACTTTTGGCGGGGAATTGGGGTTCGGCCCCTACAAAAGACCTTTGACGTTTACCTGTGACCTTGACCTTGACACTGAGCAGCTCTAACTAAGGAATCATAGAATGGCATACGTCATACTGAGTAATGTCATCTGACCGAAACACTGGTCAATGGTCTTGACCTGTGAAATTTCATTGTGGCTTTGACCTTCATGTTCGGTCACGTTGGTATTTAATTCATATGCTATGGAGCTATTACGTCACCACTTCGTCTACATTGCAGGTAAACTGGTGAAACCACGTAATTGCGACGGCGTCCCAAAGTAGGTCTGATTTTGAAAGCCTATAGGTAAAAATTATGTTATATGGCTTACAAAATTATTTCACTAATTGACGCACTCATGAATTTTCTCAAATATAGCTTAGTAGTGTTATCTGGCTGTGAACAGTTCTCAGGCCATCTCGGAAAATAAGCGAGGCACTCAAGCATCCCCACCACAGCGGTTGTTGAAATGGTCAAGAATCTTATTACCATTTTCATGATAGTTTTTTAGATGCCGTAACGGCTTTGGTCATCGTTGCCAATACCGCTAGATGAGTTTTCTCACTGGGCAGGCAGCTCTAACTGACGGTTGGTTGTATCATTCTTCCACTGTCACTTATTGCACATTCGTTAACAAAATACTGTTTTACTTTAGGAGTATTTTTCCTAGGTATATGTTAGTGCCCAGCTAAATGGTACACCGCTGATGAAGCTTTGACATTAGCTATAGGTATAGACATTTCCTTTGCCCCAGGACCTATCCTTGGCAGAGAAAAAATGTCTCCGCCTACTGACTCACATTCACAATTTTATTCACAACCCCCCAGTGGTCACGTAGTATGAATCGAACTTTGAAACGTGACGTGATGCTTAGGCCCGCTGTGCACACAAATTTCTCTAACATGCTTGGACCTCTTTAAAACCTGCGTGCTTAACATGCCTTCGGTACTGGCGACAGTAAGTTCGTATAACTCTCTTCAATGACTAGTTTGGAAAATGGATTATGTTTTAATATACCGAAGCAAAATAGACGAAATCGATAAGTGCCACTTTGGCTCCTAATAATTACCTCTTTTATCTAAGCACGCTTCATTTGTATTCGTATTCATGTGTAGCGCAAATCAGAGATGTGGCAAAAAACATTCCCAAGCTGTGCGCCGATATGACGTCACGCGATTTGGGGATTTTTAACCATCGGCTAGAGAAAATCAAACAAAATTACGTATCAGACTTAGCAACAATTTCTCACCAAAAAATAAAATTATATCCATTATTTTCAATACAGATGGCCCCTAAAACACTACAGTCTAAAATTGCGTCACAGTGCCATATTTCTTTTAAATTTGTCAAAATTGGCAGTTTTCATCTTTGAGCGACCAATGGTCTTCGAAGATTCACGTTAGTATGACGGATCCATTGAGGGTGTCCTCTTTAGACAAAAAAAGAGACTCCGTCATCTGTGACCTTGGGTCTTGCCATAGAGTTTTAGTTTCCGCGGTATTGCGTCAGAAGGGTGGAGTACGCTTAAACATTGACAATATTTGGAGTCCAGACTTAAAATTTGTGTCATTTCACCATCCCAAACGAAGCAAAGCATCACACACTTTTCCTCTTCTGCTATATTACCTGGTTTTATTTCCACAGCACTCTCTGTTTGTCCTCACTCTTTAAAACTTGTCTTACAGTTAAGTTTTAGTTTTATGTACGCCTTTCTCCTCCTTCCTCTCTGTAACCTTTGACCCAGGTAACTAAGAGAAGGTTCCCATCCCTCTCCTCTCCGTAAAAACCCACCGCGACACTTCTGATTTCAGCGAACCCGGCCGCCGGCTAGCCTGTGCAGACGCCGCTGCCGTCTTGCCAGTACCGAAGAATAGCCAAGGATGGTTGAGCAGATAGTCAAGCCAATAAAGAGCAAAGTATAACGAGGAATGTTTGAAAAAGGTAATTTTAATAAATTTCCTGATTCAGGGCTTAAAGCTCTCTCATTTTCATCGCAATTTTCCCGCTGAATTTCTCGCAATACAAGTGAACGCGCTTCCACCAAGCAGCGGCCGCCATTTCTCTCTACCGTTTGCCATTTGCCTGCAGGGCACTGAGGTTAGAGAGGTCACGCCGGGCACCGCTGACACCAAGCTCAGTCCTCGGTGGGGAGGGGCTGCGTGACGGATTATGAACCTTACGTTTGCCATTGAGAATGGTGGTAGTTGTGCCTGCTGTTGGACTGAGGGAGAAGAACAGGTTTAGGAGACATTCCATGCACGTGGGTGGATATATGGGTTATGTGTTAGTACAGCGTGCGGTGTTGATAGCACTGAAAAATTGAGTTAAATAAATGAGCTCGGAATATATATATATATATATATATAAATATATATATATATATATATATTGATGGCTAAGATTACGAAATAAGACTTACGAACTTCCTACGCAGTTCGTATGTTGGCTGATTGATCAAACAGTGTATGAGCTGTCTGGTTTTCTTCACTGCTGTAACATCATGCAGCAGGATGGATGACCAGTGGGAGCGCGGTCCGGTGGGCCCCTGACCATCTCATTGGTAGACCATGTCTCCCGCTTCCAATAGCTGTCACGTCACCCTGCCTGATGCAGCCTGCGAGTGACTCTGCTGATTACGGTGGGTGGTTGTCTGTCTAGCAGCCTTAGCCGTCTGCTCTGCTAATCTTAAGGGTTCCCCAATTCCAGCCGCGCCTTTTTCTCAGATTCAAATATTGAGGCTACTAAAGGCTCAACAATGACAAGAACTGCTTGCTTTTGTTAATAAATCTGTTCATATATTACTGACTGAGATCCATAAGGAAATGACCCACAGACCCCCAGTGGCTTTTGTATCCGTTCTCGCCATGTTTTGCGATATTGCGCGTCCCCAGCATCACATGTGTGTTTTACGAGGTCTATCTCGAATCGGGTTTTAGGGCACTGCAGCTACAGAGGCTATGTGTGGGGGCTGTCTTGCCTGTCTTTCTGGTCTGAGCTTGCAGTGTACAGCAACACACGTTTCTCAATAAAAGGACTTGATTTGATTTTTAAAGCCTCTTTTATAGTGTAAAACAACTCCAGTTAAACTAAAACCAGGTTCAATTTTCCTATCGACCTCAATATGCGTCAAAAGCACATGGATGACGAGATCGTCTCTTCAAAGATCTAGCTAAATTTAGCTCGTGGTATCGCCCGCACTTTATGATGCGTTGGCACGTATCTATTCTTGATCGATTGGCCATGAAGTGTGTCGTCCCAATGGATCCATTTTGCCCGCGATACGTCATACGTGCCTCGTTTTGTAGTAAAGCCCCTGTGTGGCCGCCCACGGCCATCCGTCATCATTTCGCTCCACTGAGAAGCGCATCGGGTGAAAAGGCCTTTAAAGAAAGTGGAGCTGTGCAGTTCTGGACCACTGCATCTTTGCAGTGTTGCAGCCGTGTGTGAAACATCTCCGCGGCATTGTAGTGTGGCAGTTGTAGAGAAGAGCGGGAAACGCACACGACTGGGGGTGTTTTGACGACGTGGTCTGTCCATGCGTGAGTGGGGGTCACTGTGTAGAGGACGATGCACCCGTGTCCACCGCTCTGCTGGTTTTTCAAGTGATGTGACTATTAAATGAGAGATTTTTATATTTTATAGCAGAATATTATTGCTGGTTTTGATATTAGATGAGGCCAGGAGTAACCAAAGTTGTGCCTGTGTTACCATTGAATTGCAACCACAAGTGTGTCCGACCAATTCCGTCTGCAAAATATGGCAGATTTGTCATTAGAAGGATACGAAGGGACCTCCTGAAGCACCTCTTGCTGACCTTTGGCTGTCACCAATTAGAATGGCAAAATGGAAGAGCTTCCATCTTCCAGAACCGGTTGAACATGGGCGAGTAAGGTATCGTACACGCATCTCTCCAGCATCTTTCCAAACTGCAGGAGAAGTGGCACACTGCGGTAGTTCCTCGGTAATTTTTAGACCCCTTTTGTGAATCGGTACTATATTGGGCTCGGCCCACCTGTTCGGAAAGGCTCCCTGTTCACCTAATTTTTTAACAAAACTATTTTTCGAACTAAATAATAGCCTCCCTTAGCAAAACACGCTGCATTTGTAACTGTATTTATTTGCGGTGTAAATCAAATATGTTCAATCTGGCACAAAGCATTACCAAATCGTACGCCGGTTTGATGTCCCGCGATTAGGAGTTTTGTTTCCCACTCACGGAAAAATTGAATAGAACAATTTATTAGTCATAAACGTTGCACCAAAAATTAGGACATATCCATTATTCTCAATAAGAATTTCCCCCAAAACCAGCACAGTCCAGAGCTCCACCCAGGTGACATATTCCCTTTAATTAAATGTGTAGTACAGCAGCTCGCTTTCCACGCGTTGAATCTGCACTGGAACAGTGGCCGGCTAAGTAGCCTGCTGACACGCGTAGCACCAGGCTGGACGTTTTGGGGGGCAAGGTGTAAGATTGGGCTACAACACGAAACACTGCTGCTTTCGTCCAAAGTAAGCTCCCATCTTTTAGATCACCCAATCGGCTGTTGTCTTCATATCCCACTTGTCCGGTTGCTTTACACGCGAAGTGACGGAGAAGAAGCAAACGCCCCGTTCAGCATTGCAATTAGTGGAGTATGACAACTCTCAATTTGTTGTTCGAAGAAGATGGAAGTTGAGTCTAGAAGAAAGCAGCAGCTATTCGTACTGTACAGCTTGCCCCCAAAAAAGTCAGCTCTGTCACCATACAGGTCGGTCGGCCACGTGACCAGCCCCTGCCATTGCTTTTCGCCTAAACCGGCTCAGACTTATCCATTCTTCCTTCTTTTGCACAAAATATGTATAGAATATTAAAAATAAGTCAAATTTAGATATCGATTTAAATGACTTTTCCCGGTGACTGCTTCTGACATCAGATACCAAGGGCAGACATTGTTTCCTCAGCGAAAATTTGGTCTCGTGATGCATTCTCCCGACTAGGTCAATCTTGGGGTCGCGTGCCCTTAGAGATATCGATGATGTTGCAAATATTAAAATTCACATTTAATGCCTTTAAGGTTTTATCCCCCGTTTAGGGTCACAGGCCTATTCTGAAGGGGTAAACAATCGTTCAGAGGGGGCGTGTCAACAGATGTAACCAACACACTGGTAAAAAATTAGCACAATCTTTTCTTGAGACGGTGTTGATTCTCTATGCTGTCCTCCGATTTTTTCGTTTTTATTCGTCATGAACGGAAAGATGAGAACCACTGATCTAGGCATTTATTTTTATCTTACACGATTTCTCATATACATGACTGTGAATGCAAGAATGTTGTCATGGATTTTTGACTAGGGACAGATCTAGCGATTGAAACTTATTCCCATATTGTTCCATCTGCAGTCAGCCAGAGACGATAGGGCGGTTCCTTTGCGGTATTAAACAGCGCTGCGACTACATCAAGAAATGCTGCTTGCTCCACATTTGCAGCCAACTTCAGTCGATCTGTATCCGGCGACCGTCTAGTGGCCAGAGACCCGTCCGCCTCGCAAACACAACATCGCGTGCAGCCGGAAATGATCTTTTTTCAATTTTGCCTCCAATACACGTTATCTTTCAGCCAGAGCTCATTCTGGCGAGACTCTATTCCCGTATCTGGCTATTAGCGCGCTACTGAGGAGATAAGATCCGGCTGTGGAACAATGGTATTCTGGAAGGGAAATGGCAGAGGAAGGCGGCGGCGCCGTCCCGACTGGTTTTAGACGTCAGACGGTGGCCTCTGACCGAGCTGGAGAATTTACGACCGCCCATTACTTACCCGGTATCAGCGCTGGGAATTCGCTGGAATGACGCCGGGCCCACCTGTCATCATTCCGCTGCTTTGCACCCATGGCTCCAATTTGGAGCGATTCATACCAGCTATCGCTGCTGAGATAGCTGGCATGACCCCGCTGGCCTTAGCTGATATTCACTGTTTACCTCGGCATGTCTGCAGAAAAGGGGTGACCTTATTGCTGTTGGAAAGAATTTAACTCAGCTGAGGCACTAATAGACTTAATTTTCAAGTGCGTTCTGATATGGTCTGAATTCATAGTGCAACGGATATAATAGCTTTATGTTTCGTATAGCAATGCATAGTTCCTAGTGCGGCTGCGCTATACTTCATACGAGATGCGAGTTCTAGGCCTACTGAGGTTCCGTGGAGCACTCACGGTACTGTTTTTGACGCGATTTTATGATGAAAGAAAGTGCCACAGTCTTGAACTTGAATTCGTTTTACCAGTAGTTCTCTTTAAATAGCTGATGACTCCGAAATGAGGTGCTATATTCCTTCTTTTATGTTTTAGTAGTTTTTCTTTAACGCTGATTCTGCTTCGAACCTCAGACCGTTTGGAAACAAAGAAAGATAGAAGGACACGGTAAGTTGCAGATTATTGCCTATGACTTAAACTGCCTGATGCAATATATGTTCCCCAATATCACATATAGAACCCGATCATGCTGCAATCACCTAAAACAGAGTCATGGGTAGTTGCTTATGCTTAGGCGCTTTTGTCAGCGGGGCTTGGCAGAAGCGTGTTTCGAGACATGTGTGATTTTATGCACTTGTATTTACATGCCTATTTATAGATTAACAAATATCCTTTGCAACCCAATACACCTAAGTGGTCTTTGGCCACTCCGAGTGCACTAGCAACTCCAGCGTCAACAGAATGGCTTCCAATGCGAATAATGTTTCCGCCTGAGTAAGGCATGATCTGGTCCGCGCATTTCCTGCAAACAGAAATTACCATAACAACTAAAGAGCTGGTGATATTCTGACAGTTGGTAGGCTGGAAGTCCATACAGCTATATAACCGACGAAATATATTGCTCGTGGTCGTATTTAGGAACCAACAGGGGGTGTCATAAGCAATCCCTCTTTTCGTATTGGTATCACTGGTAGCGCTGGATTGAGTCCAGAACTGACAAAACAGCACTAGACCCATGAAGTATGGAGCCAAATTCCTGATGCACAGCCCCATTTATAAATATACATATGGGTATGTGTCCGGAGGTATGTAATGGGGGACAATGCAATGACTGTGGTATTATGGAAATAGAGTATGACATGACAGGCATATGCCCAGGCTTATGACGCTATGCCGCTGCAATGTGGCAATTGTAGTGTGTACTTGTGAGCAAGTGGAAATATAAATGAATTTAGAGTCTTGTAATGGTTCCACAAAACTTTAACGGTATATACTACTCTTTTTAGGTGTTTGTACCCAAAAATGGCGTCGTTTCATTTAGCCACAGTGCAGAATAGGTAACAGTTTTTACAGATTTCAGACACCCTTTATATGACGCATTGAGTGGTTGAAATATGTTATTTTGGTGCTTTTACTGTATTTTCTACCTTCCCGGATTTTCGTTACAAGGAAGTCCTGGCAGAGTTTCGGCAAGCTGCATGCTGATATTGACGTAACATATTTTTTTGAATGCATGTAAGCTACAACTTCAATTTTTGTAGAAAGATTACGCCATCAATGTTCAAATCTGTCATGCTGTCGAGCTTATGCCGGACTTTCTCCTCTGCTACCACCGCGCACTACGAAGCACAATGACAGGTGACGTGAGCATGTTTAATAAAATTAACCATTATGATCTAGTCTCTTGTGTTCCAAGCTGCGATGTTTCGTTGTTCACGTTTACAGCTTAGTAACAGAGCGACTGTTAAAATATCTTTATGGTAGGCCTTCAATGTCAGTTTATCTTTTCCAGAACTAATGCTGAATCTTTTTCGCGATTTAGTCTCTGGTAAGGTATGAAAAGGTTTTTTCTATATTTCAAATATATTGTATGATTCTTTTTCCTTGGATGGTATAACAGTGCTATGACATTCGGCGAAGAAGAATCAAATAGATTGTAAATATGAAAAAGTAACTTTTTATACCGTACCAGAAACTAAATCCCGAAAAACCAAAAAGTTGATTCAATATTTGCATTGACATGTGTATCGGACAAATGGAAAGACGTGTACGTTGACTCGTAAGAAAATCACTGAGCCTAGGAGGAGAACAGACTTCCGGGAAACGGTAGTTTCATTGGGTGCCTCTCAATGACCTGGGATTAGCTCTTAGAAGGACAGTCTACTCTTGAACATAATGCACCTGAGTAGACGTGTGATAACAATCATTACATCCACTGGTGATGATGATTTCGCAAAGGGTAAAGCTGACAGCGATGGATGGCACAGAACTGTATGTACACGACAGTATGAATGTTTGTCTCTCATTTCAAACATGGAGAGGTCTTCCTCCCTACAGCCAGCTGGTACTCTCACATCACAGGAATGGTACACACAATTAACGCTGGCATACTAAATGCTAAACTGTCATGGACAGTAGTGTCCACTTTGGTACATATGCTTATGATGCTTCGGGCGAAATGAAGAGTGCGTAGAACATTCAAAAATGAAGGCGAGCCAAACTGTTCAATTGGGATCCGCCTAAATGATTGCAATACTGTTCAAGAGTCTGGGTTCAAAATTCGTTGGATCAAATTATTTTGTCAGCTTGTGACTATATACTGCACAACGGTGATTCCCCTGCATGAGAAGAGGCGTCAATAAAGGTGCTATTCAGCTCTCCCTGTCTTTGGACATAAAAGAAACCGAACCCACCTCAACGGTCTAATGCTTCCAGGGAAACACCCGTTCGACAGGCTGGTGTCAGCCCAGTCCGTTGTTAACGCCGGGGACTCGGGCATTCCATGCCCTTTACACATATGGGAGAGAATGTCACGGCCTTTGACGCCGCAGTGCCCGCCATTTTTGGAGCTCGGAATCCTGGAAAGGTCGGAATGTTTTAGGCCTTTTACACTTCGAATCCAATTAGAAACAGTCGTATTAGTTTAGTCTTGCACCGGATACACTAACATGTTTTTCATTTACATTGACCTTGCTGTACAAGGCACGTGCCCGTCCTTGTCCCCTGGTCCCCATGCCCCCCCAAATAAAATGCAAACTGACAGAACTTTTCTCTTGTCTCGAGGCCTAGCACTCAATAGAACTTAAGGGGTGCTCCTGATGCAGTGACGGATGCAAGGTAGGGGGAATTAGGGGGCTCAAGCCTCCCCCGAAATGTTAGAGTGCCTATAGTTTTTATTTATTTATTTATTCAGCAGCATCGCCAACAGATAAATCCAGTTACAGGCGAAGTCCAAACATTAAAAGCGTATTTACAGTGGAACACATCAGACAGTATACATACTAACAAGTAATAGGTAAAAATAAAAATGAAAACAATTCAAAACTAAAATTTAGCAATGGGCCTAAAAAGAGATCGCGGTAAAATCGCGCACTATAAAAGTAAAATAAGACGTAAAAGGCCTAAAAAGATGAAACAGCACGGCCAACAAGCCTCACAACCTTGCTACATATCTTATAACATGGTTTCTGTAAGTGGCTAAGTCATTTGCAAAAATATCGGCTTCAACATCACGGCTGAATAAAAACATGTACTAATGCATCCCCCGCCATTGCTTGTTCCCAAGTAATGGCGGGGGAGATTTGAGCCCATACCACCCCCCCCCGCTGGAATGAAACCCTGTATCCGCCATTGCCCTGAGGTATTTTCCAGGGTGTTGCCTATAGGCACTCTTGGTATTGAAGGACATGTCTTAGAAATTGGGGCGCCCTTCAAATCTTGCAGGGTTGCGCTAATGTGTGAAATAATTATCATCTTACAAGCCGGTGGGGCGCCTACGTTGCCTGTTTTTCACTGGCGACTCTGCAGGGCACCTCTAGCCTGACAAGAGTGCCCCAGCGCTAAGGGGAGGGTGTATGGTCCTGATAGTCCCTTCGGCACGTTCGGGTGATCTCGATATGGCTTGGACTGGAAACAGATCATCCTCGGTCTACTATGCTTGCGCTGACACTGAGTAGTGTGCTACACGTGCAGCGGCCACGGAGAGCACCGTCTCAGAGGAGGGTGCACATCGGCATTCAACATTACCGGCCTACAGAGGGAAAAATGTTATAAGTGTCACCAACTGCATTTGAGACTAAATCCGTGTGGCGAGAAATGTTGAGGTTTGACGCTAAAGGGGATTACTTGGTAGACCCTCAAGTCCTTATAAGTCTTAATGAACGTGTTGGTAGACTGGGCGACAATTACTTACAATTTTGCTGATTTTGTCTCCGGTTCGATCTATTTTTGTCAGCAATATTTTTGGCGAGTTGGCAGATTTTCCCACCTCTGCCAGTCTATTTCTGGCCCCTTACCATAGAGGCACCCACAGAGATAGCCAGCACTTGCATTGACAAAGGCTTACCTGTATCTGAAGACATGATGCCACCTGGACTACAGTTGGGCTCACCAGTGCATATTTTTGTCGCAAAATTGGTAATCATGGTAGTGATGGAGTGATGGAAAGCTGATGATCAATTTGGAAAGATAAAACTAAAGAGATGTGTGATTAAAGGTTATTGTGCCCATAGGCGTAGGAACAGGGAGCCGGGGGGCCATGGCTCCCAATGTTCCAGACCTTAACCATTGGCCCTATGGCGTTGGCTGGAAACAAATATGACTTCAAAATACACCTTGATCCCCCTCCTTGGATGTTGTAGACGTTCCTACGCCTGAGTCTTCTTTCTGCATGGTTGTTCACTTTTCAGACACGACAGAATCCACAAAACCAGCGAACTGTCGCAGACGGTCGGTGCACTGTCGTCCCCAGCGGGAACGCGCTAATTCTTTATGAGGTGGTTTTAGGTGTAGGCAAATGTTTCGAAATGCGTCCACCATGCAGTTTCCAAAATTGTAGTAAGCACCACCGCCCTAATGCCTAGTCCAATAGAGTGTGGCAGGTATCATTTTACTGCTGTTGTTTTCTTTTACCCCGTCATGACATAAACTTTGCAATCATGTCGTACGAAGCATCAACTACACCAAAACGATATTGACATGTCTCCTTTCATTCTATATCGCTCCTTTTACCACAGCCGCATTAAGACGATTATCGACGTCTTTGACAACAAGAGGCTTAGAATTGCCGCTAAGGAGTGAAGCTAGTGAGGTATTCAGCAGCTGCGGCCGCACGCCAGGTGTCCAGCAAAGCTGCTTGGCCGGTGACTGTGTGCCTTGTCTTCTATTGATTAGCACTCTAGCATCCAGCACTGGCCAAGGCCGGTTTCCCCGCCGAAAGGGTGCATTCTGCTGACACTGCCAGAGCTGAAAACCAACTATTTTGGCATTCTAAATGGTGATGGACCAAGGTGGGCAAGGGGACAGAAATTAGCCGACATTTTTCCTCCAGACCAATAACAGAACAAATTGTCGAAATTGGTAACTGCAATTTGAATTCGTAATATTTTCAACAACTAAGATGGTCCAGGAGTATCCATTGGTATTCTAATAACGCAAAACGTGTCACATTTTACAGCCTGGGCTGGTGCCACCTTTATGGTTTGATATTTTCAAATGGTGACACGCTGAACACTTTTTGGCATTTGGACGCTGCCATCGTCGTCTTCGTTGACTCTTTGTACATCGATGGTGCGACCGGTGCATCGCTACCACCATCGATAATGCCGCCGAGGTTGTGAATGTCGACAATTGCGGACTTGTCGCGGCGGCCGTTCAACAGACCAGACGACGCGGCTCACACGGCCATACAGGACAAATTACTGACTTAACATTCTCGGAAGTAATGAGCTGTTCTATGCAGTGGGCTTACCACCGCCGGTGGGCTCATTTCTGCGGAAGGTATGTGGTTATTGAACCTAGCGGTATCCATGAGGCTTTGTTACCAGGAGCACGATAGGCTGAACACTGAACTACATTAAGTTCATTCGCTACCTCACTCGCCATTACTGTTCATTTCGAGACACTTCGGCGTGTACAGAATCAGAAACTGGGAATCTGTCCCGAAATATTGTGGGGGAATTTAGCGAAAGCGCTGAGCTGTTGCAAAATCTGCGCCACTGTGGCAACAGCAGCGTGAAATGTGGCAGGAACTTCAGCTCAGCCTCTGACATTTTATTAACGTTTCGTCTCAAACTCGACCCTTCTCCCTGCTGCTTTAGGCGATATCAGCCTTGTGAGCCTGCAGTACCTCTCACCTCCATACATCGGGCGCCGGGAACCAGTGTGTCCTCCTCTGGGACCCACACCTATACATAGGTACTCCAATCGATTGGCCTGTTATTGGTTCTGGCCCGGCCAATATCCTGAATTATCGCTGTGCGGGGTGTGATCGGAGGTCATGAGTTACTAAATGATCCGATGGGAAAGCAGTATAGGCGGATATAGGGTATATGAGCCGCCGATGGAGACTCTGCGCCCATTGAAATGGCCTCGGTGCTCCCCCCACCGCCCTGAAACAATAAAACAACCGTGGTGCTCCCCTGAAACGTTGCTTCTAATTTTCCCTCTCCTCCCCGGCTGCCAGTATCGGCGGCCTGTGATTGGTTGCGCCGTCCCTCTGGTCCGACCAATGCCCTTCTTGAACCAGCTTCTGCCCCATCAGAAATCCTGGATCCGCCCATGGGAACCAGCTGGGGTGAGCACATTAGTCGGAACCGCTAACACACCTTCATAAATACAAATGGGCAGAAATACCACACCGCATTGCATAATTCATTAGTACCCTTCACCGTATAAAAGATGGAACAATGGCAATGCTTGTGGTTGCTGATTTCCAGATTTTCTCAAACCTGAACATGTGTTTGTAGACCAAAGCTCAATGTGTGATAAGCACCCACCTTGTGGGTTATTTAAAAAGGTAAGGTTTTGAGTGATGTTTTTCACCGCTCTTTCGGACCTCAGTACACCAAATTCACATGCATCAAAAAGTCGTACTTAATTCGGGCCATCTCAGCCAGAAATCGGCTGCACTTTTAGAGCTCGGCCCCGGCAGCTCTTTAAATGCAGCTCGCGTGCTGGGCCACGCCTTAAGTGGTGGAATGGCGTGATTGTCCCGGGAGTGCGTATATTGTGAGACCTAGCCTGCTTTAAGTTCCGGCTGCTTCAGGTTCCATTCTTTTATAGATATAGGAGACTGTTCGAAATGGTGCACATAGAACTGGCCAACTGTCGGGTTCGCCAAATGTCCAGCCATCCTGCCGGGCCATGACAAGCTAAATTGACCCGATAAACCCTGAGGAGACCTGAGGGCCGGATCCAGCTCCCCGGTCAGAAGTCTGTGACCTCTGACCTATCGGATGGAACATGTTCACTCATTGTGCCGCTCTCTCACAGACAGCCTCGTGCATATTCACGGCTATCCCGATGAAATTTGGAACCTTATTTTCTTGATACCATCACAATAGTTTTCTGCCACGGCTTCTGTCATACTAACGCGTTTAGTTTGGAATTTTCCGTCGGAGCTTTCGCCGACAGCCGCGTTGCGGTTGGCGGGAACTGGGCCGTGGCACTCATGGAATCGATAGTTTCCCTCATCGCACTGGGTATCAGCAGTATTCTGGCTCAGAAATGCAGAAATGTATGCACATAACTTATGTTCAAAATATTGCAACATTAATCGAGATGTTTGAACGGATCGGTGATTAATCACTGGAAATATACGTGACAAAAATGAGTGGTTTGGAAAATGGGTGACTCATAACAATATGCTGGTTTTCTTGATTGAGTTTCATATCTGCGCTGAAGTTGTTCAATTTTAACATGGGACTCATAGGTGACGGAAAGTGTTATCGCCAGCGTGACGTCATAGTAAAGGCGGCTCCAGCTTGGAGGCTGGGGTCTGACTGTCCCATCTGCAACGGGATACTCATATTTGAGGTGGTAGATGGCTTGGCAGCAATGCATCATATGTATTGCTGTTCACATTATACCGCCAGTACAATACAGTTTTAACTTCGAGAGGTCAAGCATGTAGGTAAAAAGACTAGGTAGCCTACATACCTGCAAGGTATGTAGGTATGTAGGGGTGGGGGACAGGTAAAAGACCATCATTTAGGTATTATTTTTCTCTCTAGCAATCGCATTTTCCCCGTTCATAAAGTGCCGGGTTCTCAACTTCTGTAGGAGAAATAACATAAATTAAAAAAACATGTATGTTAACACGCGCCCCGCTGGGGTCCCTGACATGACGCGCCCCGCTGGGGGGCGTTTCCCCCCTCCGTATCTCATTCCCCACGAAAGCTAAAGGAAAATTATGGGTGGCGTGTGAAAGCTCTTGACAAGACAAATCTATTCTATACGAATAATTTTTATGTCAGGTCAATATTGAGGTCAGCATAGGTCAAATAATGTTCCGTAGGCTTACAACAGAGCATTGTACGTTTCTCTCTCTAGATCTGCCCTCAGGAGAGCTAGAGCAAATATTTATGCATCATTGGATTCCTCTCATCGCAGCGAATCGAATGATGTATAATATGACCTTGCTAGGTCAAATAGTGAAAATGACCTGACTTTGAGCTAGGTCAGGGTCCCAGAGTGACTTGGTAGGGTCATGCTGCATAGCAATCGACTTCCCGTGACAATATAAGCACAATGGAAGCAAAATGGGAGCTTTATCTGAATTCAGTGAGAAGGTATCGGCAAAAAAATCACTCTATGCTCCCGTGACCTGATATGACCTTTGAGTGGTCAGATGCTCAAAAACTCAACTTTATGGTCAAGATCATGGTAAGAATAGACGGTTTGGGGATTTTCAGCTTTATCTATCCAGTATTTACTGAAAACAAGCCCATTCTATTTTTCACCATAGATTTATAATGGGGTGACCAAAAAATTGACCCCACCTTAGGTCAACAATATCAAAATTCCGAGATCGCAGATTTTTAGACCCTAATGACCTTATTATATTGTGGAAGTTTCAAACTGGTCGGTTCGCTGATGTTCCCTGGGTGCCGCTTCAAACTCGTGATTTTAAGTTTTGAGGTTGGGTCACTTGACCTTAAATAGCTCCTTGATCTGACATGAACTTGACTGAAAAATTTGTTGAGATGTGTAACATTAATCAGGGATAAGGTACTGTATGTTTCGTTGCTCTACGTCTCTTTGTTTTTTAGCTATCTGGTAAAAACCAGGAGGGGGCGAATTTTGGCCCCAGCGGGGCGCGTGTTAAGACGTGGCTGCTCGAATCGATTATGAGGGGGCCGCTGCTCGTATACCAGAGTCATTGCGGATGTGCACAGTGGTGGATCCAGGACTTCATTTCGGAAGGGGGGCTAGAGGGCTCGAGCTTTCCCCGTCATTGCCTCGGAACAGCTCCGGCGATGCATTTAAACACTCTATAGACATTTGGTGGGGGGGGTGAGGGGCTTGAGTCCCTAGTCCCCCCTTATATCCGCCACTGGGGGTGCAGTTTTTGTCCCTGCTGTTGACCTGGTCAGGAACATTGTGATATGTAGGAAAATGTCAAATAGACTCTACCAAGCGAGAAGCCCATCTCATGTTCTTCTTCAGGGCCATAAAGGTATCGGTCCCCAGAAGAGGAAAGTCGGAAAGATGAGATCAGGTGGATACTGGCAGTTCCAGGGAAAATAAAAAACACTTGTCTCCCCGGTAGATATGACATCCATGTTGGAAATTCCTCCTCCCTTCCCGCTGTGTATAACATCTGCTTGCAAGCTTCTGTTCCACTAAACATAGCTCAAGTAAGCTGTCGTGTCCGGTAATGCCGTGCATATTTCATAAGCGGCACCACCGGCAAAAAAGTGGGAGGGGTGAGGGGGCAGCCAAACTTCAACCTGATGCTGACAAAAAGTTCCCACGTCAGGACCAAAAGCTGTTCAAATTTGGGTTCCTCGTTGGCTTCCGCAGCGGCTGTTTATAAGAATGTCCGGTTTTCTCCCCTTTTGACTGAGATCAGGAACTTTTTGGCCAAAAAGTGGGGGGGCAGGCCTCCCTGTCCCCCCCATTTGCGACGCTTATGGCGTGTTTTGCTTTCTGTGCACAGAATCATCTCTAACATGCTGCGCCGTCGTACATAGACCTGAAGTATATGCTGTTCCGTTATACACAAACCTGTGTAACATTCTGGGGCGTGGTAAACGTACCTGCGTTGTAGGCTGTCCCGCTACACACAAACCTGTGTGGTATGCTGTGCCGTCACATCCAAGCTCATAGGAGGTAAGATGCTTTTAACCGCGCCCCACGGGGTGGCGCCACCTTCGCCACCGGGGGCCAGATGGCCCCCTTAACTCAGAAAATATGGGCGTTAGCGCAAATCTGCAAAGTGCAATGAAAGCTCGCGTGAATTCAGTAAATTACTTCGCATGTTTAGTGCTCAGGTCAATGGTTTGACCTCAGAGGTCAAATTAGGTCAAGATCGGCTATTTTCACTCAAATATGCAATGATTAAGCAAACAGGCATAACTCTTATGTCATTAGAGCTATTGAGGCCGGTAAAGTACATTTGATAGCAAATTGCCAGTACTTTTCCGCTATGTGGAACGTAAAGACCTCCGCCAGTGGTTTGACCGCCAGAGGTCACCGTGACCTAATATACCGAGGTCACAAAGTCAAAAGTACCTGCCGTATATCAAATGAAAGCCAGTGACAAGACAAACAGATGGTTTTGTTTTACCGCTCTAGCTTAATTAGGTCAAAAGTTATTGTCAAAATACTGTTTTGAGCTCGGTGACCTTGATGACCTGGAAAAGTCAAAGGGCAAATATGACCCCTGGGATCCGTGAAAGGGTGTCCAAAAACGTTGTTCTGAGCAGTCTGAGTATTTGCAATCTTTTGTGGCTTTTATATCATGAAATACTTCCCCATGCTTTCCAATGGGAGAGGTCGCCTGTGACCTGACCTCAGGCAGAAATCGAAAATCCCGATATACACCTTAGACCCTGGAGGGTCATGAAGTGTAGGAAGTTTCAAATCGATCACTTTAAATGTAGCTCTTACAGAGCTCTAAAGGTGAAGTGAGGTGACCTTGGTTGACCTCGTTGGTGACCGACCTTGGGTGACCCGGGTAAAAATTTCAGGGATGATGGGAAAATGATGCAGTGAGAGGTATAGCCCTCAACCACGGTGCTGCGCCTCGTCGTTTTCTGCTATCCCGGAAAAACCTTAGGGGCAGATGGCCCCCGGTGGGAGGTTAAAAGGGATGCTCTTCTAGTTACATGAAAACTTAGAGGCGGGCAAAGGTGCTTCACAGAACGCCTTATAAAAACCCTAACAACTAAAGTTACATGAAACTGCATCTCACCAACACTTCTTTCACGAAAACCCGTCGGTAGCTGAAAGCCCACAGCATGTTAAGAGTGGAAAACCACGAAAAATGTAATCAGAGGAGCTGGAGGGCTGAACAGCATGCAGTGGCGCTGGGGAAGCGTGGTCGGCCTACGCTTTGCTGACCCGGGATGAAATTCCGAACAGCTACTCGGCAGAAGTCTTGCCAATCCCCTATCGCCCTGCCAACAGGGTGAGAGCTGGCGACGCTGAGTGAGCTCAGCTGTCTGTGGGTCGTAAAGACCCAACGCTTCCGAGATGTTTCACAACTCATAAAGCTTGACTATCTGGAGGACATCCCATATGGCTATTAAAGTCTACTGAAAAGGCAATCAAGTATGAAAAGGACCAGATGCTTTCTGAAAATAACCTCGGGACTACATCTGCATGCAGTTACCGCTCAGACCTCCTTATTGCTCTTCCACATTTTCAAAAGCGTACATCTGACTTTGATTACACGCTGAGGCTGCAACGGAAGGAGGAAGGCCAGTACGAATTGCTCCAGATCTGCACGAACCACAAGAAATGGGATAAAAAATTTTCTTTGAGCCAATTATTGAACACATTGCTTAATTCCATCACAAAGAGGGCTGCTAGAACTATGTCTTATTATTGTAACTGGGAAACGTTGCAGATTCTAAATTCAAAAGTTCGACTCCCTTGAAAACTAACTTGCCATTGCTGTATTGCCATGTCTTTTGTGTGGAAGACAATAATATGTTCATACAAAGCCTTATATCATCGACTGGTTTTGCGTGGCATTGTATTACTTGTCTATATTTTTCCCTTCGGAGCGCTAAAAAATGGACCTGGAACAGCCGTGCACGGCTACCTATTTGTTTTGGCTGCACTTTTCTCCATAGTAGATTAAACCTAGTTATTTCTATCTTCTGTGCAAATAACTGTCTTGAATTTGTTAGACCTCTTATCTTTTACTTAGGCAGTATTCTGCAGGCTAACTTATATTTTAGATCCTACTTTATGCACTATATTAGCTACTTTAAATAAATAGTCTCCTTCCCCGTTCATTAACACATTTCTTGATAACGCTTGTTTGGTTCTGTAGTAAGCCCAGCATTTAACCTGAGGCAGTTGCGCTATGGTACATTGTTTTCCCCGTCAAGCTTTTTCAATCTCGATTTGGGCCGCTTCAGCGAACAGCCTGTCTTCAAAGGGCTCATTTCTTGGATGAAAAATGACGGAACCTGCAGCTAGAGCAAATAGACATTTGTCTGTAAACATTGAAACAGTCGGCGGCGAAACAGTCGGCTGTAGGCAGACCACTGACGCATTTAACTCACTGCTCTCGGAAAAACGTATTTCAATTCAGAAGGAAATTATCATTTCAGAACTTCTATTTGTTATCCACGCTGATTTGACTTTTCATCGTGATGTTCCAGAACAGCCCCAGCATCTATTATGCACTCCACTGCTCCATGGTGGATTACTTCGGAAGTCAGCAATCGCCGTTTAACCCCGGGGCCAACCTAAGGTTTTAGGATAGCAGAAAAGACAGGCGCACCGCGGTGAGGACTCACCTCTCACCATCATTTTCCCATCATCCCGAAATTTTTACCCGGGTCACCCAAGGTCAGGTCACCAGACGAGGTCAACCAAGGTCACCTCACTACACCTTAGAGCTCGTAAGAGCACATTTCAAAGTCGATCGATTGAAACTCCACACTTCAGACCCTCCAGGGTCACAAGGTGTATATCCGGGATTTTGATTTCGTGCCCAGGTCAGGTCAAGGCGACCTCTCCCATTGGAAAACATGGGAAAACCGTTTCATGATAAAAAGCACAAAAGATCAAATACCAGACGCTCAGAACAACGTTTTTGACACCCTTCACGGATCCCAGGGGTCATATTTGCCCTTACTTTCCAAGGTCATCCAAGTACCAGAGGTCAAAACATATTTGACAATAACTTACCAATGACTAGAACGGTGAAACAAACACCATCGTGTTTGTCTTGTCACTGGCTTTCATTGATATACGGCAAGGTCACTTTTACCTTCGTGACCTCAGGTCATATTAGGTCACGAGGTGACCTCGGCGGTCAAACACGGCGGGAGGTCTTACTTTACATACGGAAAAATACACAATTCATCAAATGTACTACCAGGCCTCAATAGCTCTAATACAAAGAGTTATGCCCAGTTTGCTTAATCATTCATATTGAGTAAAATAGCCGATCTACCAATACCTTAGGCAAACCATACCGAGCACTAAAAACAAGTAATTCTACAATTCACGCGAGCTTTCATGCACTTTCAGATTTGCGCTAACGCCCATATTTCGAGTTAGAGGGGGCCCGATGGCCCGGGGGGAAGGTGCGGACCCGGTGGGGCGCGGGTTAAAGCAGCACAATTATTGTCACAGACGAAATATGAAATGCTCGGAAGGCATCAAAGGGATCCATATCATAGTCGTTTACATGCTCATTACAGTGGGCGAGGGGTGATGAATAGGCAATAGGGAGGGAGATTAAATGGACAAGAAGAAAGGAAATGAAGCCCAGGCATGTAATGTGCTATGTTCTATTTTCACCAGACCGCTCCATGCTGGAAGGATTCATAGACGTGAAATGTCGTGACCTAGCTGTCATGTATGTCCAAAACTGAAAAATGTGTTGGGGACAGAGAGGAGGAAAGAAAAGACAGTGGCAAAACAATAAGGTGAAGAAACAGTCATACTAAGTGTACGAACCTTCTCCAACTTCAGAATACAAGTATTCATTCTGATACTCAAGGTTACGTATCAAAAATGTCGAGACGGAATAAAAACTAGAGTATACCAAAACTAGAAAAAATTAAACAAGCAACTGAAAACCCAGTTGTGTAATTAACCGCCTGTGTGAGAATCATTAACAATTCACTTGCTTTGTAAAATCCTGATTATTGAGCATTAATGGTGTAAGAGTATCAATCACGCAGGTGCTATTTATCAGTTAGTAATAATCAATCATCCGACAGCCTGGGCTTAGCCACTTCTCAATTCCTCGGCACCCGTGGTTAATTTCCTGGTAGTCGAAATTAATTCGCATTCATTTTCTGTGGCTTGGGCAAGCTAATACGTCGTTAACACCCGCACTGGAGGGGGTCTGGCACTAACGCGTACTGGAGGGGGAACTGGTAGGCCCTCCCTAAGATCTCGGAAACTAAGAGGCATACAAAAACAAAATTTAAGAGGTGGGTGGGAGTTATAATGATCTACATCATGACCAATTTTTTTGACCTAGGTCGATAACTTCAAGGTCAAACGAGGTCATAAAGGTCAAAACTTGACCATGCTGGGGACCGACCGCTAAATGCCGTGATTATGCGGAAAAATGGCGGGAATAAGCTAAAGGCGGACCAGGGTCATATAGAGAAGGTCTCAAAGAGCCTTCCCTTCAATTTTGGGGTCGAGGTTATTCAAGGTCATTGACCTTTAAGGTCACAACATAGTATACCACTTATAATGTACACTTTGACTAAAACTATAGCCACTGTTTGACGGGAAATGAGGATTGACCTTTGCAAATGACCTTTGACCTTGCCCTTTGACCTTGACCTTGGTATTGGGGTACCTTATTGATGACGTCATAGCATAACGTACGTTAGACCAGGTAACGTTATTCGACCGGAGGCATTGTGGTCAGTGACCTTGAAAGTGTAGATATGACCTTTACCTGTGGCCTTTGACCTTGACCTTGACCTTCATGTGAGGTTACCTTGACATATAATCCCGGTTATATGGTGTTATGACTTCACCACTCGGTCTCCAATGCAAGCTAACTGGTCCGACCGCGCGATTACGGCGATCTCAAAATGCAGGTCTGACTTTAAAAGCCTATAAGTCAAAAATATTCAAACGATTTTCACAAAATCTTCACCAATCGACGTGCTATTAAATTCTGTTTAATGTGGCAAAGTATCGTGTTTCGGCTACGAGTGGTTCTCCGGCCATCTCGGAAAAACAGGTGGGGGCCTCCGAGGCCCCCTCCAGTGCGCGTGTTAAACAGTCAAAAGCCCTCGAGGCACGCTTCAATCTCGCACTCTTTAGAACCATTTACCCTAGCCTTATCCGCTTTGGTAGGCTTACGTCATCACCTCCCGAATTATAGCTAGCTCACAAGGTCAGTAAAAAATTATTTCTACTTCTCCTTTGCATAGAATGTTTCTATCTGAGTTGATGGTATAGCAAAGACATGTACAAGCAATTGATACCCCCTTTCAGATAGTGCAATCATTGCAATTTTGCAGTTTGTATAGCGTGTGTTTTAGACTGTAAGTTAAGAGGTGTTTCATTTCAATTTTTTGTTTGAAACTGGTAATCTATCGTGGAACTAAATGTGTTGGGGCAATTTATTCACCCTAAACTGGAGTGTTAATGACTTGAAATCAAGTGATGACCACTTGCAACCACTTGAAACTAAGTGATTTCAGCTCTCATCCCTTTTAACCGCAGGGGCTTTGCCCAGGTTTTCAAGAATATCGAAACGGCTGCGATAGAACTTGAAACTTGACTTTCCTAAAACTAGTACAGGCAGGTTTTCGAAATTGTCAATATTATATATTTACCAGGGGCGGAGCTATGGCTGGGTTTTTGGGAGGTTCTATCCACAAACCAAGTATTATCGTATGCGATGGGTTCTTTGTAAAGAAGCGTCTGGACTGATACCAGTTATATGGTTTTATTATATCATTTTTTATGTGAGATGATAGTGCATTCACAATTGTCACTATTTGTATTCATCAGGGCGGTTACAGCAGTTCAAAATGGGGGTAATGTTATCAAGAAGGACTAAACGTTAGTAAGTGAGAAGATGCTTAACGTGCAGGGCGAATACAATTGGGTATATGAAAATTCAAAATATTTATAACCAAATTCTAGATTACCAGAGGCGTGTCCAGTCACAACATTTTCAAATGCATATTCCCAGCCAGTATCACCGCCGCGACTCAATATCGTTGTATATTAAAAATGTGTTTCCAATCACCCACCCGCCCACGACGAGAGTCCTGATCCGCCTATGTCACCCCCTTTCCCAGAGCTGCCATGGGAGGTAAAAATTATCAGAAATAAATTTCAACTAGTCGAGGGACTAATATACTCATGCATACCACTCCATATTGTTGGGATGTATTTTACCCCACTGTTTTACCTACGCATCCGCCCCTGATGAGTTTTTCACTTTTTTTCATTTATTTATGTGTCAAAGATGCCAAGCAGTATATCACGGCTTCTAATCCGCGTAACAAAAACTTTTTAGGTTGTATATATTTCACCTCATAGTCCTGGTCCTGGAACTGCCATTGAATTTCGAATTTTTGCGTAACTCGAGTATATGACAATTTTGGGTCAATTATTTGTAAATCTGAACTAGTTTTGTGAAAATCGTACAACAGAGACAAGGGTTATGGAAAATCTAAAAATACACAAAAATTGTATAATTTGCACGACTTCCTCCTTAAAAATCAAAATTTTAAATTTTCTTTTTCAAAATAAAGTTTAGCGTCAGGGAATCTATAGCACTTTGAATTTTCAAAATCGGCCGGTTAGATTACGAGATCTTAGGGGGGCCGATATTGCCCCCTGCCGGAAATAGGGGTAGCCGGGAGCCTGACGGAAATAGGGTTAAATAATCAGAGGGCTACATGACCATAACCTTAAATATGGATACGGATTTGTAGGAAAATATAGCTACCTTGAGACATGTCTTTTTCGTATCTGTCTATACCCTTTCTCTTGAGCCCTGTTCTTTGCAATGGAAACAAAGATGGAGAGTGCCCAGGTACACATTTCACCTGAAATAGCTATTTTGCTGAAAAGACGCACCCAAATTTGTTTTGCATGTTCCAATAATTCGTCAGCCACCAGTTTGATTGACATCGCCGTTGGAAAAGCCGACTTCACAGCACGAGCGACGGAGCGTCGCCACAAGTTTTCTGTCCATTGGGGCCAAATTTCAACGGGATCTCCTATCCCAGACCTCGAGGGGCTTCCAATTTTTAGTGCCTCTAGAACGGGGAGAACAGATATTTAAGTTATGTTTTATTTTATATATCATCGTAGCAAACACTTTGGTTATTTTTTTAATACTCTCTTATATTGAAAATGATATTTCCAATGTACTCTACGGACCTCATATAGAAATAGAGTACGTATTTAGGAGGCTGGGAGCCTCTTCTGCCACTAGGATGGTTTCCGTGTGTCATCTTTTTCATCGCACGGGTCTGCTCGACCTGTTCAATGTCTGGTATTGAAATATGGAAAAGTAAGGGAGCTCATTCACCTGTTAGGGGCCTATAAGGCATGTTAGAGCCCAACATTTTAAGTACGGTGATGTGTAAGTGGCGCTGGATGTATTTTATGTCCAAATGGGGACCTACACCCGGTCTTATTTCACCAAACGGGATTCCCTTAAGCTGTTCTAATGATCTATCCTTAAAATATTGAACAGATTTACGCGTGTGGTTGACCTAAGAGGTTCCCCCTACCATTTGAGGTATCTCGTTTGCATGTAAATGGTCTTAGATAAAACTGAGGTACATATCAATGACACTTGGGCCTCCTCTGCTTAACTGGGGCCTCCGCTTGCTACCAACTCCACTAAACTGAACCTCCTTGACCTACTCAGGGGCTTGTCTAGACATGTAAAAGAAATCACTTTCTTTAGCTGGCCTTGAAACTTCCTTTGCCATTGAAGGGGCCTCCTTTGTTCGTCCGGGACTTCTATCGCATACCATTGGCTTGGTAAGTGCAGAGGACACAAATCAATGGCAATGGGGATGCCCCTGTCATTAATGGCTCTCTCGCACCAATTACACTGTGTGGTTTGGGCTCTTCAACCGGTTCAGAGACTTGTTTTGCCTGTCAGGGGCAGCCCCATATGGGCAAAGAGAGCTTTAATATGAAATAGGTAAACGTATATGCCTGTTATTAACGTATTAACGCATTTTCAGTTTATCACCCTCCTCAGGCTGTCAAATGCTTCCAGCATCGAAGGGGCCCCTGAGTTAAGTGATGGGCCTGCTTAAATTGCATGGGGGTCAGGCTCTCAAGGTGGCGACACCCCTGATTCACACTAATACGATGTTGGTAATGCCATTAGCTATATTAGGGCATGACACGAAAGGATTGGAAATTACTCGACATCTTGCAAAAAACGTTGACGACACATTTCCAAAACATCTGTCTGTGGCATAGACGGATCCAGGGGGGCAAGGGGGCACGTGCCCCCCCCCGATTGACCCTCGGCACCCCACTGAAAGGTCGATGGCGCCCCCTGAAATGTCGCTTCCCACCCACCCCCCCAGGATGCGAAAGTCGGCGCCCACTGATAGGATTTGGCGCCCACCTGATAGGTTTTACCGGTCATAAGTGGCGCCCCCCTGGTCCGGATGGCGCCCCCCCGGGAAGGTGCCCCCTCCGATCGGCAATCTTGGATCCGCTTATGGTCTGTGGTGTTATACCCTCAATCCTGAGAATTTTGCCTTCGCAGCAGGTCTTAATTCTTAAAAGTTTCTTCAGGTTTCAGAGCTTGTGCTGAACGTATGCGTTTGACAGTGTTAAATCAATGGAGGGGGGCTGTATCAGAGCTTTCTTAGCTTCATTTATAAGTTAAATTGACAGGCGTTCTTGATCCACTGCTCAGTGGATGCGATCTGATGAATATTGGCCAAAACAATAACCGGGAAGAGACCATCAAGCTTTTCATGGCTGTGGATTGCCAAGATACCTTGTGGATTGCAATATTTTTTGAAAATTGGAATCACAATCGAATCCGGACTTTATTTTTGCATATATATCTACCATAACTAGAGCGGACAGCACACCTGTGTGCGCGTCAAAATTGAACGTTTTGTTAGTACAAATCTGGGCCTCTGTGCGGAAGCTCGTGACTTTTTGCTGAAACACCTCTCTGCTAATTGTCTGAAAACTTCTGGTGACCCAATAAGTTATAAAGTTCGTAAAAATCGTATGCCACCCCAGAAATATTTACTTAGTCGTGTCATAAAAGTATACCTACACTATCCAGAGATACCGTTTACGAATATAGTAGAAGTAGCATTTTCCTTGACATGATAAAATATTATTGCTTGTTTAATCTTAGCATGTTGCGGCATAGAGCTACCAAAGAGCATCTGTTATCGAAGTAAGAGTATAGACAGTGACAGGAAATGTGATAAAATATAAAAATTATAATGCTTCAGAGTTTTCAAAACTTCGGTGCAACAAGTTTTGGCAACTTTGTCACCATTCACCAAAGTCAAGATCAGAATTAACCCAGAAGAATTACTGTACACCATACACTTAACTATTCGGAACGGTGACTGTCATCACGTCATGAGCGTGATATGCTTACCATCATCTTACTCAAATCGTCACGATTCCAAGCCTTGGCTAAAATGGCACACGGGTTTTATTGGTGCCGCAACATTACCATGTGTTCAGTTGGTGCCCTCGTAAGAGGTTTAGCTTATTAACACGCGCATTGACGGGGGCGCGGGTACCCGCCCCCCTCGGGTTTTTCGGGAATAGCAAAAGTACTTGGCATACCTTTTCCCTCATCATGTTTACAACTTCTATGAAAATTTTAAGGCTAGGTCATCTCAGGTCAGGTCACCAGTACATGTCAAGTGACCTGACCTAAAAAAAGTTTAAGATAGCATAAGTAGGAACAGGGTGAACTTATCCGATTGAAACTCATATCACATAATGGGCCCATCGAGTTCTCTAAAATATGTTCTGGTTTTTTATATCGATGACCTAAGGTCAGGTACGAGGCATGACCTCTCCATTGAAAACACATGGGAAAAATAGTTTTTTTACTGAATAACTCAGTAACGGATGGTGATAGAGCCTTTATGTTAGCTGCATTAGACTCGCCTTGTCTTTGCAGTTGTAATGATTTGCATTCTATATAATTTGACCTTGACCTGACCTCAGGTTAGGTCAAATCCTTGCTTTGACCTAGCAAG